>WNNJ02001911.1:0-420084 GCA_012934845.2 Pomphorhynchus laevis
AATAAAGTTATAACTATAGTCATAGTTATATTATAGTTATAGTTATATCCTACTTATATTTAATTATATTGTTTTTATTAAGTTATTATACTACAAATTTATTTTACCAATAAGATTTTCATTGATTTAATTAATACCGCATGAGAGCACAAATAATGAGTAAAATTTATAAACAGTGATATCTAAATAAACTTAAAGAAACTGATATTTTACTAAAAGATTCTTAACAATGAGAAAATATAAAATTTTTATACATTCATTATTTTGATATATTGATATCATAATTACATGATATTACAATGTAATAATTATACTTATTTCTTATTAATTATAATAATTATATTAATTATATAAATTAATTACAATGTAATTTGTAATTAAATGTAATGTAATTATATTATAATTTCTTATAATATACACTTATTACATTTATATCATACTTAAACATTAATTCAAAATTCACACATTTTTACAAATATTTAGTTGTTATTTTCTCTTTAGAGTAAATTTTCTAAGTTTTCCTACGATACATGAACTGTTCTCAGCTTGTCCGGTATTTAAATAATTATGGGAACGTATACCAGCAAATGATTTCTTTTACGATAAAAATGTAATCGCTTAATATTTAATTACGATATCAACGGAGATTAGTATATAAAATGCTTCCATATTTAAGAAATAGTTCCAATTAATATAAACATTTCTGAAGGAATTACAATTAACTTAAATCGTGATTAAGACGATTATATCTTAGTGTTGAACAAATAACTGATTAAAAAGCCAATATTTATTTAGATACCTTAATTTATTATACAAATAAATGAGATCTAACTTTAATTTGATTTTAAAATTACGAAATAAATTCAAGTAATCAAAATAATTTATTGATACAAATTTATTTCAAATGCTCAGAATTAAGGCTTACATAGACTTTATGTTCGCTAAATAGAATTGAAATAAAATAAAACACGGTGGAATTCTAAATAAAGCTTGGCTTTATTTTATCTTGAGTTACGGTTTATTTTATTGTGTAGGCAGAATCCATTGTTTTTAAAATTAAACAAATCGAGATAAGTCAACGTAAAATCCATGTTAAAAATTTTCGATCACTACTGCGATCATCATCAGTATGTTACTGATGATGATCGCAGTAGTGATGGAAAAGTTGTAACAAAATATTTTACGTTGACTTTACTCTATTTGTTTAATAATTAATTATTTGAAGACACAAATTTGATAATAAATTAAAAAGTTTTGATATTGAAACTATTGATTACCAGATCTAATTAATGCAATAGCAATTATGTACTCTTGAAAGCTAATCTTTCCATCATGGTTTGTGTCTATAGCTTTAAATACAGCTTTTGCCATTTGTTTTGGGTTTCCACTAGGTTGAATGGTTTTGTAAGCCCTTATTAATTGTCTCTCCGTTAATATTCCACCTGGACAGTCCTTATAAAATCCATTGTAATACGCAATGATCTAAAAATTTGAAATATCGTTTGAGATATCGTTTTTGGCATATCTAGTTTTTTGGATTTTAAAATTTTAAAATAAAGTACTTAAAAATAGGAAATAAATGTACTTAGATTAAAATGCTGATTATATAATAATTTTTTAAACTTGATACTTAAAATTATAATATATATAATTTTATTTTGTACTTTGAATACTAGATACCATATTGAGGGGATAACATTTTATAGCATAAAATGTCATCATTAATTGATAACTAATTTATATGCTATATATTATTATATATTATATTATAATAATATAATATATTATTTTCATTTCCTTATTTTTCTAAATGAAATTTCATTTATCTCTTTGCTGTACACTGATACTTGTAACGTCCTCAAATTTGCATGAGACAACCGAAGTTATACTCGCTGCAGCTATAAAGGGTTCACGGAAACTTTAAAAATAATTCGGATAATAAATTACGATGAAACAAGAAAAACTAATTGCATTTTTTAACGTTTTATAAAAATTCTAACAACGGAAGAGTGTCATGGGGTAAAATGTTATCTATATTCTCAATATCCGACTAACTTGTAAAAATAATTGTGATTCTGCCTCTATTTAAGAAACTTGTTTTCTCGTAAGTGAGCACGAACTCAAATAAATTGTTTGACACGTAGATTTTAAATAAATTTTAAAATTTAAATGTTTAAATATTACATTGTTTATTAATAAATATAAATTTGTTCAAAAGTAACCAAAAATTAAAATAAATATAAATTTGTTCAAAAGTAACCAAAAATTAAAATAAATATAAATTTGTTCAAAAGTAAGTAAAAACCTTATTTGCAGTAAACCTGTTTTCTGTTAAATTGCGTTACGTTTGTAAGATACTGAACCATCTCCTCCGAAATAGGTTGAAATGGTCTTTCGTGTTGAGATTTGTTTCCCATAGTTGAAACACTAATTTCGTAGTAAAAACAAAACAAATCAAGTGATTTGTTGATAAAAAATATCAGATACTTTTTACATTTTCATTTTTTAGTAAGAGATTAAATTGTGAATAAAATTGAAGCAACAATTAAAATTCAAACATTTTAAATTTAGTTCGTACAATGAACATTTATACATTGAATGATTGACCCAATTAGATTTTGCAAACAAAATCTAATTTATAAAGAAATATCATTTTATAATGTTGTAAATGTCAAGTAAACAGATTCGATCAATTAGAAAAATGTAGTTGACAATTACAAATTTGTAATTAAAAATAAGGATTAAAAATAATGATTAAAAAAATCAATTTTAATTTTAATTTAATTTAAAAAAAAATTAAATTGTAATTAATTATGAATAAATTTAACGTTTCTTAAAAATAAAAATATTAATAGATAATTTCTTAATATTAATCTTTAAAAGTCATCAGATCAAAATACTTTAATTTTTAATTTGTTACTAAAAAAGTTAAAATATTTTAATATAAAAGCTTACACTTTTTTATAACCCTTGTGATTATAACACTTTCGCACATTTAATTATGTCACTGCGATTCGATAAGTGATGATCATCCTTATTAGTGAATACACTTGCTGGGACATGTGTATTCGATAAATCTTCAAACCTATATTTTTTATTATTTGTGATGTGATCTTTTAAAATAAAACGAGTATTAATTTTTATACCATTGAGTGACAGTGTTTAAATGATTCGGCTTTAAATGTATTTAAAGCCGAATAAGCAGGTGCGAAAATGTATTCAAGAAGTTCATACTAAAATTTGATGCTTGGTATTAAACTCTCACTAACAGAGGTTAGCGAAATATCAATAAAAAATTTCCTCTTTTCTTTGATCCAGCTCCAATAATTCTTTATCGATAATTGATCATTATCAATTATTTAAAATCTTTACCTTATTTTCGAAAAGTTAAAGTTTTTATATCTAAGAGGAGGAACAAAATGTGGAAGCTAAATCTAAAAGGTACGAAGAAATGAGTCACTAATTCATTCTCCATTATTTGCTAAGTAAACTAACAAAGAAGTAAACTTACGCAAACGCGTTTATGGTACATGCGTATGCTGCACGACAGTTCTGAAATTAAAAAATAAAAAGATAGCTTTCAAGGTAAGTTTTTATACTTTAGTTTTTGATTACTTTCAAATATAGTGAAACATATTTTATATTATCTTTCTCGCTAATATAATCAACGAGAAAGCTAGAAACGTATTTTTAAACTTGTAAAACCAATTTGCTATTAGATTTTGACCGAGTTAGATATTAACTATTAGATATTAACCAATTTGCTATTATATTGTATATTCTTTATATCGTTCCTGGGAAGTATATTAAGGCAATCGCTTCTGTATCAAATAGTATGTATGATTGTTGTATCAAATCGCTGTGTAAATAACCAATTTTAAACAATAAAATTCACGGATGTATCGAGGATGTATCGAGGTCATTGTATCACGGATGCAATGACCAGTATGTGAAAATAAACACTAAAGCACAATGAAACAGAGACAAGGATACTCCTGACCGTAATAAAGATTAAAGATAAAGAATACGAAGGTAGAGAACTGCGTAATAGTGAACTAATATATTTTGATTTTGTTCTTTGCATTCTACACCTCGTTATCGTCTGCCTTGTGCATCAATTGGTTTCCTAAAATTCCGCTATATGGTAAAAACTATATATCCCATTTCACTTAAAAATATTTTTATTTTCAATATTTAACTGTGTCAATATTTTAATTGTGTTATTCAAGGATGTGTCCTGAATGATATGAGCAATTATCAGTATGTGAAAATACTGTTACATTTATTCAATCTTATTTTTTTCTTCAGCGTTTGTCCCATATGGTGGCGGGGTCCGCTACTTTTGAATACCTTTTATACTTTATGCGGTCTGCGGCGTCTCTCGCTTGCAGGCCGACGTCAGCTAAATCACGGTTTATGGTGTCGATCCAACGCTGCTTTGTTCTACCTCTCGGGCGCTTTCCTTCAACTTTGAGGTCGAACTTCATCCTTGTAAATGTGTCTTTATCAGCACAGAGGACGTGACTGTACCACCATAATCGAGTTTCGCGTAACTTGTGACATATCGGCGCTACACCAAATTTTGCCCTGAGATCATTGTTCCGAATATGATCTATAGTGTAACTTCGGCAGTCTACATCAACATATTGGCCTCCATCGTTACGAATATACGCTCTGCATGTTTGGTCATTGGCCAACATTCGGCGCCATAGATCGCGACGGGTCTTACTACTTTTCTGTACGCTTTTGATTTTATGCGATCTTTAATCTTGGGACAATAACAATAATTTAATCTTGTCAGTAAGCGGTGTCTACTAAGACACCGCTTACTGACAAGACAGTGCTTAAGACGCCGGTTACTGACCGCCACTTAATCCATGCTGCATTTATTCGAGTCGAAACCTCTATATGAAGATCGCCGTCTGCTGTAATGGTGGATACAATGTATATGAATGTTGACGTCCGAATGAGGTCTTGCTCCTCGATTTTGATCGTAAGTTCATCATCGGTGTCCGTCGTTAGATATTCGGTTTTTCGGACGTTGAGGCGTAGGCCAAACTGTTTGAGCCGGGTACTTCATGCCTTAACCTTGTTCTGAAGGTCGTTTTAGTTAACAGACGCTATCATAAGTCGTCCGCTTATAGTAACGTCCAAGGTATCTGTCTGTTCAGGTCGTGTGTCACCGCGTTTATAATGTGAATGAATAGGACTGGTAAAAGTGCAGATCCCTGATGGACCTTTACGGTGATTGGGAAATCTTTTGAACATCCAATTGTTGTGCACACGCGACTAGTTGGTCTTTTATATAACAGCCTGACCTATTCAACAAGCTCTTCCCAATTTTGTGGCATCACAACGCATACTAGATAACCTCGTGTGGGACTAAATTAATATTATTCTACATCAAGTATTTGTTTCCAACGTCGAATAATTACATTCACAAACGTAATTATTTTAAATTCTAAAAATGTTATTATTTTACATTTTTAAAATGTATAAAAGATCGTATTTATGCAAATTTTAAATATTAATCTAATGTCATTATCAAACATATAGAAAAACAAACAGAAAAAGAAACATTAAATATAGTAAACAGAAAAAACATTAAATATAGTTAATGTATTTAATATACATTAAATACATTAAATATAGTATATTAAATATAGTATACTAACCCTATAAACTGTTTATAACCCGTTCCTTAATGAACAGTTAATACCCAGTTCAATGTTTAACATTTTTAAAATGTAAAGCAATGAAATTTTATCATTATTAATTTATCATTATCATTAAAGTACATTATTTTAAAATGCAAAATGCATTTTAGATTGTGCTGGGCATTGGTCAAAGTTGTAATTGATAAAAACTTCGCATTTTAAAATTTATCAATTTTGAACTTTGCTAACTCAAATACTTAATCAAGCACTAAATATAAATGTTCACAAATTAGCAAAGTCTTTATTATCGATTTATTATTAAAATCAATTTACTATAAATTAGATTATTTTAAATTAATATATATTAATTTATTTTTTATTAAAATTTTATGGTAATTTATTTTCTAATTGAAATTTTATGGTAATTTAATCTTAATTTAAATACTTAGACTTTGATCATTTTTGTTTTACAGCTTAACAATATCCACAACAAAAAGTTTATCTATTATATATCCTACTATAAATATAATACATATGAACATATCCTACTGTATTAACAAATGTTCTGAAAATAGACGATACTGAAAGATAAATTCATCTCAATTAAGTGTTCTGTGCTTATGGTCGAATCTAGAAAGAAATTCAATAATCCTAATAATGATAATTCATCTAGAATACATATGGTAATGTCTTTCAAATATTTTCAAATATTTGAAATATGAGCGAGATATACTCTGAGCAAGATTTATTATCAATTACCGTCTCTACAAATATACAAATACAAATAAACTGGTTCTCCGTATTAAGATAACATAGCCATATAAAAGAAATCATATTAGAATTTGATTACAACTTACAACTTGTCAACTTGCGAGAGTGCCATTTAAAGATTTGTAGACATCATGGTAGACATGTATACTTGCTCATATATATTAATAATATATTATTATATTTTTTAATAAAAATAAATAATATTTATTTATTTTTATTTATTTTATTTTTTACATGGAAAAATATTAAAATAATTATAATTACTATTATAACATCTTAACTTTCTTAAATAAACAAAACAAAAGAACAAATAATAAGAAACAAACTTAAATTAACAGAGATCACATGAATATACCTTTCTTAAATTCCACGTTAAAATGTTCAATTACGTCATGAATTAATAAATAAATCAGGTATTTCTTAAACAAATAAACAAACACCTTCTTTCCTGTCAAACAGGCAACCCAAACGACTTGTGAGTACTTCAATCCACTGATGAGTGTTGCCGGATATTCCATCATTTCGGTGATAAAGTGGTCATCTAGAAATGACATGATGCCTGAAGTTAGTAGATCAAAGCTAATTTCAATTCAAAAAACCTATTCACGTTGTTCAATTTCTGTTTAAAATTTTTTCGAATATACATATATAATTTGAAATACGACAGCCACTTGAGATCCGCTCTGGACTCATTAAAATGAAATGATAAATATAAAAGCTATCGGCAAAGAGAAGAACAAAATTGTTTTTTGCCGATCTTTTATTATTTCAGGTAAAATTTTTAAGTGTTTAAACATTTACAAATATACATTCAAAATCTTATTTTAACTGCAATACCTTATCCTTTCAAATTACTGTAAATGAAAATTTATGAGATAGATAAATTTGTAATTCCAGTTAAAACAAATAAATTTAAATACATTTAAATTCCAGCTAATTTAAATGATTTAAATTAGCATATGCCAATTTAAATCATTTATTATTAATATTTCTTTAATAATCAATTTAATAATAGGATAGAATTTTCCTAATTACATAATTCTTTAATATGAGAATAATGATATCATAATTCTATATTTCGTCACTTTGCTTTCGAAAGTTATATACAATGCAGACAAATTTTATCCTTCAAATTGTTATAATTAGGGATCTTGATGATTTCTATGTTCCGATTTCATGTTGCAAATATATCTAAATTTTTAAATTGACATATTAAATTGTTTTAATATGAATCAAAATTTAAAAGTATATTTGTCCATTAATGTTACATAATATTGAAACAATAATGTTTTTTACTTCAGGTTTCGAAAGCATTTGCTAAAGCTGGCCTTGGAATTTGGGTATCGAAGCCATGCGAACAAGATTTATTTGAATAGACATTTCTTAAGTTAAACGTTAAAATGTTCAATTACTTATAAGTTAAAAATTGTCTTATTTTTTATTTACAAACATGATTTCGTATTTATTGACTATAAAATTTTTTTCGTGTTATTGAAATCAACTAATTGAATCAACTTTGTTAAATTATCAGCGCAATGTCTTTGGAATAGATTATCCATAAAATATCTGACTTCTGGATAAAGCACTTAAAATTTCTTTTTAATGTTCAATGTAGATGGTAAATGCATTTATACACACATTGCCAACTTCAAATTAAAATCTATTAATCTTTCACTAAACCTTAAAAAGCATAAATCTCTTGAAAGTATATTAAAAATTATTTTAATGAATAAAACTTCAAGTTATTTAGCAGTTATTAATAAATTTTCTAAAGGAAGATTTTTTATCTGTATATTTTATTCAGCTTTTAATTTTTTTGTCGGCTTTATTTTTGGCTCAACAGTGTAATCTAACTGACAGATCATATTATTAATCCCAAATTGCCAACAAGTATTTGGTACAGTCAAGTTCTTACTTTTAATTCGTCTAAACTTAAAAATCAATAGACAGCAATAGAAAAAATCATCAAGATGTTATTGTTTATATTTTTGCGACTAGAAATTAATGTACTTTATAGCTATTCCACCTCGAATGGAACAAGCAATCTTGACACTAAGTTACGTTAGTCGGAAATATTATAGGATTAAGCACTAAGGTTTTGGGATTTTATTTTCTTATTAATTTATCGCATTTCAATAAAATACAATTACCAATAATTAGTTTCACATAAAATTGCTGTAGACCAAGTTGTTACACAAATTTAATTGGGTTTCTTCCGGAATAAATAAATTGATGTTTACGCTTTTGCTTTATTGAGGGTTGATCCAACATAATTGAAATAATACGAAGACTTCGATAGTTTTAATTAAAGCATCTTAGATAGCAAAAAAGATTCATTGTCAAATTAAGTGTTTAAGAACTTTACAACTACAATCTATAGATCTTTCAATCCACCTTGAAAAGTATGAATCTCATTGAAATATATTTTCGTAAAATATCTTAAAACATCAAATTTTTAGTGAGATAGAGAGATTTTATCGCATTATCAAAGAAAAAGTTAGACTATAATATAAAATTATTTCTAAATGTTATAACATCGTAGAAAAGTTGTTACCGTAAGACCTTCAATATTTTTTGTTGAGATTATTTTCCTACTTGAGAATGCTATTCAATACTTAGGTATATTCTACTGTTATTATATCTTGCTATTATAAGTGAACAAATTATTAGTAAACTTACAGAAGCTATTATATAATATTTAATATTGGAAGCGATTTACATAAGCCTCAATGAGGCTAGGATAATTGCAGGAAATAAAGCAGACCTTACTCTGAAATTAAATCCTCGAATGATAGCTGGTAACTTAAAAAGTAACTTAAAAATAAAAATAAATGTTACTTAAAAAAGTAAAATTCATTTGAATACTTCGCTTACAATTTATTTTTATTGTCAATTTTATGCAGTTGCCTTCGACAATTGGGAAAAAATTTTGGGTGCTGTGAAAGAACCTCGTCGAAGCAAATCGTTAATTGTAATCTAATTTTAAGAAAATACACGCTATGAATATGAATTTATTGATTTATTTAAGTAATATTATTAACTGCACAATTAATTGAACGCATTTTCGTCAAATTAAAACATGATGATATGATATATCCCTAAAATTACATTTTTAACATCTTCTACCAAATCACTGTTTCCAATAAAATACATAAAAGTATCAATTGCATATTTAGCATGAATTTCTTCTACCTGTTTATATATGGTAAAAATCGGTATGTACAAAAAGCGTATTTCGATTGTTCGACTTACACGCGATATGGTAAAAAGCTACAAACGTTAAAAATAAGATTGAATTACATCTTCAGAACATATTTACTTCAATTCATGATCAACTTACTTTTTACCATATAATGGTAAAAATGTCATCTTTTGACATCCGATCAGGAGCATCGGCGGAGGCATAGTTAATTTTGACTTAAGGTTTCACGAACATTTGTCGGTACACTTTAAAATGCTTGCACCTTCTGACCAGGCCGGATGTCCCCCTCCGCAATTAATGCATGAGGGAGGGTCGTGGCATCTTTCATTTTTCAATGCCTGTGGACAATCAGATGTACCACAAACCTTGCAAACTTGAGTTCCGCTGCAAGTTGATCCCCAGTGGCCCCAGGAATGACATTTTTGACAATGCGGATATGTCAGACAATCTTCGTCGATTAATGTGAAGTTCAGGTTGAACCCCAGAAAGGGATTGGCCGATGTTTTCGTTAGGAGTAAACCGGAGTCCAGATCCGCGTTCGCAAAGGCAACTGGGAGGGGCTCACCCCTCGCCCAGTACTTGACTAATCGAATGGAGGCTATAAAGTTTTTTTAGAGAAAACAAATCTTCTTCCGTCAGAAATAGAGGGAAGTTCGATATTTTAATAGTACACTGTAGTATGATTTATACTCCTTTAGTAGGGAGGCATTAAGAAAAGAGACTTTAATTGAATTATCGAAAATTTTCACTGCATTAAACAGGACTATATTAGGATGACGTGACACAAAATCGCGTAAGAACGTATAGAACAGCATATGCTTCTCTATTGGTTTCTTGGAAGTTATTATGCATAAGTGAGCTAATTTGGGGATCGGGGGTAACATCCCCTTTTCCGAGTACGAAGAACACAACATCCCCTTTTCCGAGTACGAAGAACACAACATCCCCTTTTCCGAGTACGAAAATACACAATTTGGATCGGAGAATTCCGATCCAAATTGTATTTTCTCTATTTTTTCTGGAAAATCGTTGAAAGTTGTTGAGCTTTGAAGCTCCGACAGAGTTTTAACGTTAACAGTTGCACACATTTTTGTGTTGTATTTTGTCACCAAAAATTGAACAACACACATATTAAAACAACCAAAAAGAAATAAGTAAAATCAAAAACAAAATAAAAGCAAAATCATAACACAAGTGATAAAAACAAACGAATTGAATAATTAAAATAATGTAATTATAGAGTAATTAATTATAACTTAATCTAAACCAAAACAAAATCTTAGAACATGAGAAAACATAAAATTGAAAAATTAAAATTATAATAGAATAATTAATTATAATTTTATTTAAGGTTGAAATCAAATTTACTATTAAGCATTAAATTAAGTTCTTTTTTAAATAAAATACGCTTCTTGAATATGCGAGATAACAAGTTACCTTCAAATGATAAAATAGATGCATTTTCAAAATAAATGAAATGACTCAAACTCACAAAATGCTGAGCAACATCACTAGAATTGGTCGCCTTATGTACATTATAATTATATTGTTTAATACGTTGAACCAAACCTTGACAAATATACCTGTTCACATTCCTTGCAAAGTATCTTATAAACAATGGCATCTTTACTTTATAGTCATTTCAGTCATAATTAAAATTATTTTAATTTTATTAAAATAATGTAATATTGGAATAATTAATTATAATTTAAGGTTGAAATCAGATTTATTATTAAGCATTAAATTAGGTTCTTTTTTTAATAAAATACGCTTCTTTCAAATGATAAAATAGATACATTTTCAAAATTAACGGAATGATTCAAACTAACAAAATGCTGGACAACAGCACTAGAATTGGTCCCTTTACGTACATTATAATTATGTTGTTTAATACGCTTAACCAAACCTTTACCCGTTTGACCAACATACACCTGTTCGCATTCTTTACAAGGTATTTTATAAACAATGGTTTTTTTAATTAAAATCAGGCTTATGTTTGAATAAGTTGTGAAGTTCAATAAATTTTCTGTTAAAAATGTGCACTTTGTTAACACAATTATTTTTTATGTTATTGTTAATAAACTTTGAAAATACTGAATTCCACTTGTTACTAACAAAAGGTATTCCTATATGATGTATTCTTTTCAGAAGCAGACTTTATTTTTATGAGCTAAAGATTTAAACTTTGCCTTTTTAATAGCCTAAAACGGAAAACCACTTTTTGGTGAATTATGTGTGATAGCCTTTTCTCTTTCACAAATTAAGTGATAGTTAGAACAGATAAGCCTGCAACGTAGGTGCGTTGAGATAATCCTGTGACGTAGCAGCGGAAATAAGCCATTTAGTTGGAACATTTGAGGTTTACGAAACTATGTAGGCTCTGTACCAACTTTTTTATAGACATATGTTTTAAGTATAGAAGAATAAACCCGCTTAATCAAGACATCGAGAAAATGCATACTCATTCAGGAGAAATGCACCACTGAATTCGAGAATCCTTAGAATTTAGCGTATGGGTAAGGAAATCATGTGCAACGATACCCCTGAGCAATCAACAATACATCATTAACATAACGAAACCACCTGACAACTTAATCATTAATATTAACAAATAAATTTTATCAATTCATCATGTACAGTTCAGACAATACAGGAGCAAGAGAGTTGCCCATTGCCAAGCCATCGATCTAATCACACATTACAGATTAAAAAATAAAATTGCAACGACTAGTACCATAATAAGGAGAGTATGTCAATCTTCTTGGTTAAGAAAAACATCACAATGTGGGTTAAGAACAAGTATATCAGCCGCAATGTTTATGACTTTCAAGAGCGGAACTTTAGTGTGGAGGAATGTGATGTCAGCTGTAAATAGTGAATGTTCAAGAGCGTTATGTCCACGGATTTAACGAGAAAAGTGAGGTCCATCTTTAATGTTTTAGAAATGACAATCAGCTATGTGAAATCGTAAAGTGGAAGCAATAAATTTTGAAATTTTATAAGAAAAAAAATAGAATATGAAACCTCAATTGGTCTTACACTATGTAAGACCAATCAAAATAAATAATTTAAATCCTGGTTTGACATTTTTTGAAAGATAAGATTTAAAAAACATCAGAAATTTTTCAATAGTCAACTCACCACTGACCAGAGGAGTTTTCATTGTCAAGTGCCGTGTGACCAGACAGTTGTACGGAGATAGCGAAAGATGCATCAACATCCGAGGAAGGAACCAGAATTAGTTGAAGAGATGGTTCACTTCGATCTTGAAATAGTGGGAGTGACTTCTTTTCATTATTCTGGAACTGGAACTAAACTTTTGGATCAAGGCAGTACCTTAAACTATTCGGGAGTTACCAACGGAAAGCGACGACAAGCGGGTGTAGGGATATTTACAAGTTCTCAGTTGTCGTTCGTGGTAGTGAGGTTTAATCAAGTGAGCAAAAGGCGGGCGTTTCTGAGACTTTTAGGCAAAGAGGAAAAGGGAATAACTGTGGTGTGTGCGTATGCTCCTAACATTATTTCGGAATACGCAGCCTTCGTGGAATATCTTCTGGCTTTGCTTGATAGTACTCATGCCAGAGATTCCCTCGTTCTATTGGGTGACTTCAATGCTCATGTTGGTAGCGACAGTATCACTTCGAAAGGAGTGTTGGGGAGGAACGGACTCTCTGATCTGAATGCGAGTGGTGTTGAATTATTGCACTTTTGTTCTTATAACAATTTGTGCATAACCATCACCATGTATGAACATAATGAGATCCTTAGATGCACATTGCATCAGGATTCTCTTAGTCAAAGATCAATGATCGATTTGGTAATCATTTTCACTGATATGCGACGTTATGTTCTGGACACTCGTGTGAAGAGAGGAGCTGAGCTGTCAACCGATCACTACCTTGTAGTTAGTAAACTTCGATAGCCGGATCGAATGCTAGACAAGCTTAGTAAACCCAAACGTTTGGTGAGGGCATGTTAGGAGCGTCTAGCAGATGTTTCTGTCAAAGATCGTTTTTCTGACTACATTCGGGAGGACTTCTCTCGGTTGTCAGAAGAAGTGAAGAACATTGATCAGGAATGGGAGATGTTCAGATCTTCGTTTGCCAAAGCAACTGTTAAAAGTTGTGGCTCGAAGGCATTAGGTGCTTGTCGAAGAGAAAATACTCGAACTGCTTGGTGGACAACAACAGTTAGAGATTTTGTCCAAAAGAAGAAGCTGACTTATAAAACAACTTTATCAGATAAATCAGTGGAAGCTGTAGACAAGTACCGAAGGGCTAAGAGAGCTTCAGCTCAAGCAGTTACCGAAGAGAAGAAAGCGGCTTGGGAGAAGTTTGAGGAGCACTTAGAATTAGGTTATAGGTTAGCTTCAAAGATGTTCTGGAGGGCGATCAGGAAACTTGGTGTTGGAAAGCAGAAAACTCCTCAAACTGTCTATGCTAAGAGAGGATCTATGCTGACTGACAATGAATAAATTGTTGGTTGTTGAAAATAGCATTTTCGAACTCTCCTTAATCATATGGATATGCCTTTTCTTGTAGAAGTATAGCCTTAAGAACCAACGAAGGAGCTTATCTCTTTTGAAGTGATCATTGCTGCTGTTATAAAACTTCCTAATAACGAGTCTTCTGGAGTAGACCCGATTCAACCTAAAGCTTTAAAGGCTCTCTGAGATGGACTCGGAGTAAAGTTGCTGCTTCCCACATCGAAGAAAATCAGCTGAGGTGACTAGGAGACGTACTAAGGATGTCTACCTCGGAGGGTTTTCCAGGCCGGACTTTATGGAAACAGACCTCGAGGTAGACCTCGATACCGGTGGAGAGATCAAATCTCGAAACTGGCCGAAGCCCGCCTTGGGGTATCTGAAAGAGAACTCTGGTCTGTCGCCCAGGATCGCGATGTCTAGAATAGTTTTGTCCGTGCACTTATTCCACGACCCGACACCCAGACCAGTGGTTGACAAGAAAATTTTTTTATATTATTTGTTTTTTCTTGTAAAGAAATTGTTGTTATCAGAAACTTTTCTTTTAGAAAAAAACAGTCTTAGGAATTTATTAAATTCACTTTGTTAAAGTGAATTTATTAAATTCACCCATTCGCAACAGTGAACACCCATCCGTAACATTAAACCCTAGGTATTTTACTCGACTTGTGAAGGTGAGGAGTGTTTGATAAGTCAATATAGAAGATAGAGCTGAGAGTGCTAGTCTCTTTAATTTTTTCTTTGTCGCAAGAGCGCCATGAAAGACAACCACCTGCGATATAGAGGAGTTTAAAATAAGATTGGATAAGGGCAACTGATCTTTTAATCTTAAAAAAACGGCTGATATCAGAGATTACATCTTTGCACCTGCGTCCAGAGAACAAGGTTGTGGTATCATCAGCATATACCACTAGATGTTGATCACGTTTAAAATTCTTGAATAGTACAATGGAGGCAGCAAGATATAAGAAAGGATAAAGTGGGGAGCCTTTAGACACACCCGAAATAGGGTAGAACTGACACGCATCAAGGTCATCTTCATAGAAGAACCGCTTGGTGTACAGCAATATATCCACCTTATTAACAATTTTCGCAGGCAAACCGAGGGACCTGAGAGAGGAGATAACGAAGGAATGGAGACGCGTCAAATGCAGCAGAAAAGTCGAGGAAAACATCCACAGCGAGTTGATGACTGTTATCCCGACAATACTGATGCATTTTACCTATTGCTGAAAGGACCGAGCGCCCTTTGAGAAACCCATGAAAACTCGGTGGGATCAAGTTACGCATACTTTAATGATCGCGGATTCTATGCGCAAGCGATTTTTCGTAGATGAACATTAAGGAATTTAAAATCGATATGGGCCGCAGGTCTTTAGGATATCAGACCGAATTACGTTTGTGTAAAAACATTCTACGAATAATATTGATGCCGGCTACATCGATGGTGAGGCTAAAAGCACTGTAACGGCAACTTCTCGACTTTGATCAGCTGTCAGAAATTGACAGACCCGAGAAGATAGTGGAGCGACGGATTTTGAGGTGCCCAAAGTGGACCCCATGAGTCAAGGATATCTGTAACAGATAATTCCATGCTCCTGGAGTCACCCCAAGACGGGATTGGTTGGGGAGATTGAGTGACTCCATAGTCGTGTAGGGATAGTGATTCTTCAAAAACTCTGTCAAGGTCAATGATCCCAATCCAATCCAGAGCCCTATCTCTCCAGCACACAAACTTCTCTTTCGTGAATATCTTCGGAGGGCCTGTCTGGCAGAGACAGAGAGATTGGGAAGATGTAGCGTTTTAGCGAGAACCTTGAGTTTTGTTAGAGTAGGATTGAATATGCGACCTTTATAGGTAGTCGAAAGCAACGCGGTGGCTTACAATGAGAGGTAGGAATTAAATTCGGACAAACTCTCATTACCAATTATGGGGAAAAGTTGGATAGCTGCCTGAAAGAGGGCCCGTCTGATGGCATCAAAGTGAACACTCCTTCTAAGCAACGTATCTTCCTCTATCTGCCAACGAATTAGGTCATGAGAGGTGGTATGTTGTAGGCGCAACTGCTTAGTACAGATGGGTTCCAACAACCACATCTTATAAAGATGTAATGGAGTGTATAAAGATGTCAAGGAGATGATTAGTTGTTGAAACAATGAAGGAAGGTAGGGGATGGTGATTTGTGAATACAGTAGTCGTTCCTGGCTCTCAGGAGTGCTGCATTAATCCAAAGACCAGTTCTGTCGTTGAAGTCACCGAGTAACATGTATAGCCACTACCCAAAATACGGTCCAGGAGCTCACAGTTCTTGTGAATCTCTCCCGGCTGAATATAGATATTGGCTATACTGATGCGTTTACCGTTCTCACAAAGTGATATTGCTAAACAAGAAGGGGCTGGACAATAATAGTTTTAAAGGAGGGACGATCTAAAGGAGCATTTAACTTGGGTAAATACCTTTAGATGACGAGGAGTGAGGAGGGTTATGAACGGAGTATAAATGGTGCATATGTGCTAAGGTATAAATCGAGTAATGTCCTAGGGGAGACGGATAGACCGCGATGGAACATGTGGAGGCCTAGTGCCCCCACTGGTGACATCCGTTGCAGTGTGGAAACGTAAGGTCGTCGGCATTAATCATTGTGAATAATATATTGTAACCATGAAAACGGATTAAATTTACTGTTAGTCAGGCGTTAGGTTTGGTCAAAGGTTAAGGAGCCGAAGACCACCAGAAGTGGCTCTCCATTCTTCCCCATAATGGGTCGTAAGTTGTACACTTTGAACTTATCCTCAAGATATCCTTTGAACGTAAGGTGAAAAGTTTGATAATTTCAGGGAGGCTTGAATAGGCTTATATGTCGTTGAACTATATTTTGTAAAAACTTTCAAAATAATTCAAGTATTCAGAGGCCAGATCAGGCGTACAAAACAAAGTTCTGATTCCAGAATGAAAAATTTGACAAAATTGTATAATTCTACCTTTAAATAATTTAGAGAAATCTCTGAGAAAAATATCAAATAGAGATATTCTTTCAAATGGTTGCAAACAATTAACAACCACCATATTGACTAATTTTGGCACGGGCGTTAGTTCCCTTTCCGTGCTTCAAGCAGATTAATTAGGAAGATCTGTACTAACCTTGCTTTGTTTGGTAGGAATTGCGCTTGAAAATAAGAGTATTGTTGACTCTTGAAGCACCGCACATGTTTTCGGTGCTGCACATTGTACAAATTAATCTAGCTTGATGTATGATTCAAGTTCATTACATGGCCATAAAATTTTCTATGACAAGAACAAAACAGCGTTCAAGATACGAGTGACAAATGCCTTGAACAATGATAACAATAAACATGAAAGCATTGATATACACGAGTATTTTTGTAATTGTCGTATATAAAGATGAATACTATAGATTTTTGTGTGGAGAAATAAACTGTTTAATCGTTCTTTCGTTGTTTTGTAACATGACAAGTGGCGATGAGGATGGCAATAATACTCTGCTGCAATTATTACAACAAACGCAACAGGTATTACAATTAATGGTAAGCCAGAACAATGGTAGAATAAGCAGCGATCAGCCGCGACCAGTTCCAGTGGTTAGACCATTTAATGCAGAAATTGAAAGATGGTATAATTCTAGAGAACATCTGAAACATCATTTTTAAGCCAACAATGTTTTAGATAAACGAAAGAAAGATCTATTACTATCCGGGATTAGCGCTGATTCCTATTAGCAACTAAAAATTATGTGCTAGTCAAGCGATCAATGATGTTACTATTGATCAAATCTTGAATTATATAAATCAACATTATGATAAACCAGTTCATGTGGTTGCGACACGCTATCAATTCAGCCAATGCAATATAGAAGTGAATGAAGTTTATGCACAGTGGATAGCGAGATTTAAAGATTTGGCAAGGAACTATCAATTTTTAAATCCGAACATTAAAAATGAACAAGACGCTATAGATGACAGAATTATTGATCATACGGTAATGAGTTAGATCGCATGATTACGTTAACAATTTCTTGCTCCAAAAGAAAGACCGGACATCGAAGATCCAAATCGTGGATGCAATACATTTGAATTGCTACAAGGTGCGAATGAACATATGAGTTCTTCAAATATATAACCTCCACAACAATCGATAAAAGAAGAATATGATCACGTTGATCGCATTTCACAATCTAATAGGTTCTGAAAGAACAGGAATAATGAGAGGCGACGAACATTATTCAAAAACAATGATCTCGATGCGGTGGAGGCCACAATAGCCAACAACAATGCCCGGCATATGTCAGACAATGCTATAAATGTCGTCGGTTAGGCCATTTCCAGAAGTACTGCCGGGGAATATCAACCAGAAAAGAATTCAGTAATGAACCACAAAACATAGACGAAAGTGTTGATATGATTCGATTCATAAATACGGTAAACAGGGAAACGTATCTTCCTCTTATTGGAGTGACCATAAACGGTAAGTTGGTCAATATAAAATTTGATACCGGAGCGAGTGTTTTGATTATTTCCAAACGTATATGAGAGGAAATGGGAAAGCCTCGACTTAAGACTGCAAAAATATTAAAAACATATAATGACCAACTTCTGAATTCAATGGGTGTGTGACGTAAACGTTACACTAGGATGTGAAATCACGGAATTCAGAAGCCACAGTAATATACAACAGCAAGTTGCTTCTGTTTGGAAAACCGTGGATTCGAGGATTTGATATAAGTTAGTCAAACGAAGTTATATGTTCACGTAAGAAAGAAACAATTCATATAATGAAGCCTGTGAGTATTTAGATGGATTCCACTAATCAACATTTAGAATCGAGTTTAGACAAATATTCTGAATTATTTTAATCAGAGACCAGTTTGTGAAAAATTACTGAGTTGATTTGGTGATCGATCCGGGTGCCGAACTTAAATGCTGGGGAAGTCGAAGGATGTCATTCTCTTTACGTACAATGGTAGAAGTAGAACTAGAGCGACATGTATAAGATAGTATAGTGGAGCCCGTTAATGCCATTACAGAAAAAAATGAATTGGCTTATTCGATATCGTTCGAATATGTAAAGATTTTCGAGTAACCATAAATCCACATATGCGACTAGATACCTACATACTCCCAACATAGGAAGATATCACTAACAGAATCGGGAGACCATCAGTACACGATTTTAGACCTAAGAGAAGGCGAAAGGATTATACCTGAAGTATTAAGCGCTACATGGAGAGTGGTTAGCCAAATAAATCAGAGGGGATGATAGCCAGTTACCGATCACTTGAACAGGAACTGTCCATTGAAAATGAAATAATACTATTGTTGCAGCGTATTGTAGTACTTAACTCATTAAGAAAAACAGCCCTGGAAGTGCTCTATGAAGGTCATCCGGGAATATCGACAAAGCGTGGAATAGCTAGAACATACTGCTGGTGGCCGTCAATTAATTCTGATATTGAATAAGATGTTAGAAGCTGCGAACTATGTCAGAGTCGACGTATAGGGGCTCCACGGGAACCGTTGTTTATGGGATATATCAGTAAAAAATCATTGTGGGATATATATAAATTCCTAATTGCCTATAGAAATACGCCTCAATATAGCACTCAAATGGCACCTGTCGTATTAATGATGGGAAGATGTTAGAAACAATTTGGGATCGATGTAGGCCAGATTTAGAGAAAACAATCAAAACTAATAGATGCAGGCAAAATATACTCGACCAATCAGCACGACCTCAAAATTTTTCTGAAGCACAAACTGTTTGGGTGAAAGACAGACAATCAAAACAATGGGAACGTTAAGAACACAAACGATGGCGGATTCCCTTTGTGAAATGAAGATACGATTGCGGATAGACGATTTAAACAAGGTGGTTAGAAAATGATATGTCCATGAGCATATGGTTTTAAGTATGTCAGTATGCAGGGAATCGGCAGGTGAGGTTCTGTTGGGCAAGGACTTGAAGACGGATGAGACTTCGGCATGTGAGGTTCTGTTGGGCAAGGACTTGAAGACGGATGAGACTTCGGCATGTGAGGTTCTGTTGGGCAAGGACTTGAAGACGGATGAGACTTCGGCAGGTGAGACAGGGAGATGAAAGAGTTCCGGTAGAATGAGGCGACGCGGGGAAGAGTGGGATGAGATGGAGACGGGGTGTGATATAGCATCGTGGATAGTTTGGTCTGGAGAAATGACGAATAATCATGGGGATTGATGTCACAAGACAAAGATGAGCGAGAAAGGATTAAGTTAAATGTATGCCAGAGTGACTAAGATTTGAATGAAGTGATGATTTTATGCTGTCAGAAGGAGTTGCATTTGGCACGTACCAGGTATAGATGATACCGGCGAAGAGCAATATAGGAATCAGGGAGAGACGGAGTGAGCGCGCGGATATCACGTCTGAGAAAACGGTGACAGAGTAGAAAAGCATGACGGAGTCAAAGCTTTGAGAGTAGGCATTGGATGTCAAACCATGGGGCGCGATGCAATCGGCGGTGAGGGTGATGCTTGAAGGGCAAGTGAAAATCGAGAGTGGATGTAAGTTCAGAGTCGAAAAGAAATGCGAGATCGTGAGAAAGGGATCATCATCCTTTTCTGGGAGAGGAATATGTTGTTGTGAGAAAGGTGAGATCGTGTGGGATAGACGTTATTGTGGGTTTTACGTACATTGGTATTGCTTAAGATAGCTGCCGTCCCGTAATGCAATCAGAGATCTCCTGCGTCTGTTATAATAATGCCCCAATTCGATTGATAATATCGAGTCCAGGCAGCGCGTAGTAGTTTTTCAAGAGTGCATTGGTAACTAAATACTCGCCGCTTAATTCCGTTTTACCGATGCCTACAGTCACTTTTGCTTCTTGGCATGTGCACTTAGACCCGCATATCGTGATGACGTCTACCATTCGTTTATAGTGAAGGATTGATGTCAGTAACGATCTAGATTTTATCATTGTTGTACATCAGGTATCCAATAAAGCGCACGCTGACTTTTCGATGATAGTAATATAAAGGTGTACATATCCTTTCTCATTGTTCATCTAACGGGATTCTGATGCGAAACATCTCAGACTCCCCGCCTCCCGTCTTTTGACAGAATGGGGCAACAACGGCGTAGTGGCCACACTTCCACGCACTCATAACACTTAACTCTTTCCCAATTCTAGGACTTGCACAATTTCAATTTCTCTGTTATCTCACGGCGTATATATCGTCTTTATTTTCATCTTGTAGTTGACCGGATTCAGCGGCGCTTTGAACAGACGACATTAAATATTTGCGTGCCGTATATATAAGGACTTCTACAATTTCTCTATTGTCTCGCGGCATGGATATGGTCTTTATTTTCATCTTATAGTTGACCAGATTCAGCAGCGCTTTGAACAGACGACGTTAAATGTTTGCGTGCCGTATATATAAGCTTTTATCTTGTCATCTTTTAAAAATTTGGTAGAGCCTGTAGTGCTGCTTGAACATAATTTGGCGTGCCAGATACAAACGCACAATACAATATAACTAAGTCCCTAGGCGCGACTTGGTCGCAGAATTTAGCGAGTAAAGCCATATGCTCCGCAGATGTTCTCATACCATCAAACTTTGTTTTCCTCAAACGCTTGAACGTTCCGAAATAACTCTCCTAAATGCCTACGGTTGATGTCCCTTCGTTGATTCAGTCTTTTTTAGCGTCGCCGGTGAAGCTTTCCAAAACATCAAAAGTGCCATATGTGAAAAAAATAGGCAGTATCTTCGCTGGCTCCTTAACGTCTTGAGTTTTCACCACAATATCGAATTTACGTGGCCATTCTACGACATCCGACAATCGTCGTACTTTTCGATAACGTCAGTGAGCTTTACCTACATTGTTCTTTGGCCGAAATAGCTTGTAATAACGTAAGACCAAACAGAGAATAAAAGTGTTTTTTAACGTTATCCTCTACATTTATCCGATAATACAAATACAACGTATTAGATCTGGATGAATCTACTGTTATTCTTCTTAGGTAATGTTGAAACGTATAAGCAAATTCGTACATCCTGAACTGCTGACATTGTTAAAACATATATTGTTTCACTTATAAAATATCAAAGACTTTCTTTATAAGCCAAGGACTTTCCCAAGTAATATAATTAATAAATGCACATTAATATCAATTGACGTTGAGCCGCTCTTCACGAACATTGTCGATAAAGAGGGTATTGAAGTTGTAAATATTCTGATTTCATTGCAAATTATAGCAAATCCAAAGCGCATTTTCTTCCTGAAGCTTTTAAACAAATGCTTGAATATAGAGTAAAATAAATAATCATGCTCAAAGTAATCACCCACTAAGTATGAAGAGAGCGATGATTAGATATGAGTAAAAGCGAACATTAATATATGCAGTATATTAAATGTGGAAATTTTGAATCGAAATTAGCAGTAGGTCTTTAAGAAATGATACCGGATTAATATTAGCTATAAATCAACTGTAGGATGACGTTAATTCATTCAATATATAATGGTGTGACTAATAGCATTGTGGTGGTGACCATCTTTATCTGCCTTCGTGTCATTGATTTTTCTACTTCGAAACTCGTATTGTCATGACTCCACACGAGCATTCCAGCACGCTCTTTAATTCACAATCCTAGCACGCGCGATCCAATTATTGTATCTGTGGTTTGGAATCTGGTCCGTAGAGCTTGAGATGGTTGAACACAACTTCTGGATTAATCAGCTTGTTATTTATAATAATATCATCGAAATAATAATCACAGACTGTCTGTATGTCCTTTCGTATGCTCAGTATGTAACCCATTATTATTTTAATAATCTTTGGAACAATGTTAAGACCGAACCCGACTTTCGTCAGCTTGTAGCGTTTCCCTTTGAACTTAATACACTGGAATCGCTGCAACTCGTCAACAACTCTTATCTGAGTTGACTCGCCCTTTTTGTTTTTCTACTCTTGTACATTTTTCTAAATGTACAATATCGCGAATGCCTAGAAATTATATTATTAACAAAATAGGTCGTAGACTTTTAAGGTTGTTTCAATTGCTCACAGAAAAAAATAATAAAAACAGAAAAACTGAAGAACAATTATATCCACGGATGTATGGAATCATTTTATTCATTCTGTACTATTAATTGAGCCAGTGAGGTAATTTCGATCCGAATTTTGTTTGATCACAAATTCCGATTATCGCTTCAGGTAAGTAATTTTACTCATGCAGTGGTCAATGTGAATGTTAAAAACGATTTATAAACTTTACCATGTTCTTGAACATATATTTTTAACGAATGTCCTCTAGTCTTTGTCGCTTATCGATTGAACACTGCAATTCGCATATCCATCGATTTCGTGTACAATTCAATGCATGGTGACTATATCAAGTTCAAAAACCATTACTTAGGTTAAACAGAAGTAATGCAATCGATTTTCATATTAAAAGCTGCCTAATAGTCTACATGATTTGGTAAACGCCTAGTAATCCATTCATGGTAATTTCGCACGTTCATTGAAATGTAGCTGACGAGTATTCTATAAATGGTAATATTCTGACACCAGTATGGACGACTCTTCGAGTCATATGTAGAATACAAATAGAATAAAAGTAATTCACATAATATTGTAAATGATTTAATTTGTATTTAAAATAAAATAAAAGTGTCATAAAAAGCTATTAATAAAAGTTAATTTTGAAATAGGAAAATCCTGAATATTTCAGTATAAAATACATTGTCGGTGACTAAATTTGCGTTTTCGAACTATTGCTACAAAAGCGTTATCTGCAATAATTATAATTAACATTTGTTCCAAATCATTATTTTGTACAACGGCTGAAGAGCACATGCTCATGAAGTCGGATCACAATAAATTTAATAGTGAAATCAAATAAAAATTTAATCTTTCGTTTAAATTAGCCGATTGTTGCACTTAAAATCGTTGAGTCTGAAAGGTTGTTCCACGATTTGCTAACACAGTGTACTATAGTTATTCATTTCTTCTTTGGCATGTTTAATTGTAAGCTTGGTCCTCGTAATTGGTCACTTGATCGAAATGGGAACAAGTGGCGGCAAGGTTACTTTGATATGTCAGAAATCTCTGCACAAGCACTAAATCAGCTATCTAAAGAGATCGTTCAATTTAAACAATATTTAATATAGTAATCATGTCTGCAAATTGAATGCACCGAAATTGAATGAACTAGATATGTAGCCTTACGTAAAATACCTTCATATATGACGATTTATGTCTGAAACTGAGGATGGGTAGTCAGTGAAGCGTATATAATGTATAGCAATAAAAAAAGCAGAGTAAGCTAAGCGAAAGCTATGCTCATTCAGTTCGCCTAATGTTCTTAAGAGACCCAGTATCCGCCTACATTTACGTGCGATCATTTGAACATGGGAAGTAGTCCCAAGACCATTATCCAACACTACGTCTAGATCAGATAACTGATGAACTTGTTCAATAAAGCAGCTGTCTATTGTGTAAGGCGATACATTATTTATCTGTTCAATGTGCAAATGTTTAGATTTATCTGAATTAAGAACTATAACAAAAGATTGGCACTAGCAAGTTATAAGGTTCACATCCTGCTGTAAACGATCATGGTCCTCAGCGGTTACTAAACTTCACAGATCTTCAAGTCATCTGCATAGAGATATTAAATTCAAGGTCGTTTATATAGTTATATTTTATACAAGTTAAAATTGTCTTGATTATAATAAATTCTTACAATAGTCAATTTAATGATTTCAATGATTGAGAGTTAAAATAACATAGAAATATACATAAACTGTATTTCAACAAGTCTAAATCAATTTCGGCCAGCAACTCAAGTCCGTCAAGGAAACTTACATCGAAAAGCAAATTGGATGCGACATCAAGAACTGCAATGTTTGGACTCACGTTGCCAATCCTTTCACTGACGAGGACAACGTTTTAAATCGGAATTTCCTCTGCGGCTTCTGTTGTGCTGCCCTCGTAGGTAAGCTAATGAAGTATGACCATTCAAACGGTAAAGACGTTCTGGAGGCTAACGAAACAGAGTTGTGCTCAATAAATGAACTTGATGATGCCTCTCAGTCGACTAAGACCGCTGTTATACATAAACTATCAACAAAGGACAAAATATCTTCCAAGTTATCGTCGTCATCAGTTTGCTTACTAACTCCTTCGTCATCTATGAATCCCGTTCTTGAAACTTCATACACACTCCTCATTTAACTACGGATGAAACTTCCCTTAATCTTCATCCTTCTAACAATGCAAACAGTATAGGCCTTCATCTTGTACCTCATTTTTCCTATTCATCCCCACATCTAAATACATCTCATACCTATTTTTCTCTTCACGTGCTCCTTACTCTACCTCCACAGTATCACTTCTCAATACTTTACATCCTTCCGTCAAAATTATCTCCAGTAACATCTCCGTTCAACCGATTCAACAATCCACTCCTGTCACACATGCTCCAACCGTATCACCTCTCAATAATTTGCATCCTTCCGTCAAAATCATCTCCAGTAACATCTCCGATCAACCGATTCAACACTCTACTCCTGTCACACATGTTCCAAACTATCTTAAATCTTCACTTAGCACCCCTGTCATTCCAACGTTTATCTGCTATTCTGCTTCTACTCCTACCAGGTATGTCCGTCCACCACTTCTACGTAATCGTTTTCCTTCGCGCGATCGATGCATTATCATATCTAATTTAAAGCTTTCCGAAACTGTTTCTCCTCAATTTCGCCTCGATGATTATGTATCTGCTTTCAGGTATATCCTAGCAAGCATTCTTTCTTATGATAATCCATCCCTCTTCAATAATATCGCTCCTGTATCTTTGATCCGTTTAAACAAATCCACTAAATCCAATCATATCAGTCCTCCACTCCTAAAAATCGTTTTCCGACATAGTTCACATGCATCCTTGGTACTCTCCCAACGTTTTAAACTTCTTACCACTTCGTCTACTTGTCGTATCTTTCCTGACCGCTCCCCTTCTGATATTGCCCAGCTCAATTTAGCTCGCATTGAGAAACATCGACGTGAAACAAACGGCAAGTCATCCTTATCTATACGTCAAATCAACGGAAATTTTTACATTGGACACACAAGGCCAAAAATTCGATGGCGTCCCATCTCTCCCCCTTGTCTTCTAAGCTAGTCGATATCACTCCTAAGCATACTTTTCGTCTTAGTCTATTCAGCATTCGCTCCATTCTTCATAAAGCTGATATGCTCCTTGATATCTTCGATCAATTATCTATCGATATTCTCTGCATTACCGAATCCTGGCACTCTGACTCCGACGATCTTGATATTCGTCGTCTATGTTGCTCTAGTTGTTCTCTCTTACTCGTCCCCATCCTCCTTTTCCGCCTCCACCATTATCCACACCAAGTCTACTCTGGAAACTTCTCGATATCCCTATTCTCTGCACAGCCTTACTCAATTATTCACTCTTTTCACTTCTTAACTATCTCTCCCAATGATCTCTGCATTCTGTTTGATTCTGAACTTATGTCTATCATCAATAATCTTCTACCTAGTTGACTCCGACGTTCTCAGCTTGCGCCATGCTCCCTGGTTCGATTCTGACTGTAGTCTTTCTAAGCGTCGACTCCGTCACTCTTTTCGTGTGTATAATCGCTTTCTTAAACGTTCTCCCAACTCATCCCTCCAAATCTCCGTGATTCCTACTTTTCTCTACGCCCTTTACATCTTACTCTTATACGTACTAAACGTACTATCTTTTGGCGAAATCAACTCGAATAATCTTCCAACTCTAAATATCATTGGAAAATCTTAAACCCAATTCTTTCACGATCATATACTCCTTGTAATATAAATCCTGATGAATTTTCTTCTTATCTACAAACTAAGCTATCTAATTTACTTTCCCGACTACCCATATCCCCCTTGTACCATCGCTTCTCTTTAAATAATTCCCTCTTCGAGCTATTCCACCTTCTTCCCGTTTCATCTGATGAAGTGTCTTCGGTTCTGCTGTCATTACCTAATAAAACCTCCCTCTGACACAATTCTCACTCACTTGTTTAAAAATATCTGCTCCTCTATCTCACCCTTCCTACTGACAGTCGACAATGATTTTTTAGAATCCTCAGAGGGATTCACTCAAGGGACCAGCTTCCGTGATTGCGTTTGCAGCGGCGTCTCTTCCCTTGATTAATAGATTCTTTCAAAGGTTGCTCCGAATGCTGTACATCGCTGGTATGCGGATGGCTCTAATATTATCGGAAATGTGGAGGACCTTAAGACGATTTGGGATACTGTGCGTCAAGTCGGTCCTGATTTTGGATTTTATCTTAATGAGGAAAAGTGTCAAATGTTGGTACACGAGAAGATACTTAGCGTCCCCCATTGATTTTCGTAGAATCTAACCTATGCATTAATACTCAGGGAATTGAGATACTGGGTTCAGCTATTGGTACAAAATCATATACAAATATGTTCGTAAAGAGGACAATATGTGAATGGTCTACTTGCATAGAGAGGTTGGTACTAGTAGCCGACGAAGATCCTCACCTGGCTTACGTCGCTCTGACTCAAGCACCACAACACAGCTGGAACTTCATACGACGAACTATACGTGTCTATTCAGAAGCATTCACAAACTTGTCCGAAATCATAGTATACTCGCTTGTTCCCAAGATAACTGGCGTCGTCGATATATAAGGCGGACTCTTCTAGAGACACGACTAAAGAAATCACACTATCAAACGAGAACTGGCCAAGGAAAATATTAGCAATAGTTCTTTGGTCGTAAACGGTATTTACATTAGGAGTAGACATGCTAACTATGTCTATATTTGCTGAACTCCGTTTTTTAAGACAATTGAAAAACTTTTTAAGGTTTGTCGCTGTTGAGGAACAAATCTTAAATATGAAACTTTTACCGTTTCTCACTTTTTAATGACGTGACCTTATTTCTTGCAGACTTATAACTTGAGAAGGGATCTGAACAGTTTTTATACGAGTAAAATAGTCTGTTACGTAACTTGATCACTCTTCGGATTTCCAAGTCAAACCAAATCGATACGCTGAAGCGGATTTTGTGATATTTTTTTCTCACCGTAGATTAAGGGATTTGGCTATTATATTCTTGATAGCGCCGTTTTTAAACGATTGGAATTCGCTCTAAGCACATTTAGCATATGCAAATGAGAGACTAGAATTTCTGGTTTCATCCAGATGGAGTTTGATTGTGGTGGCGATGTGGTCACTACGACTAAAAGATGGATCGAGGTAATATCCGGCATTTTGTGAAGGCCGATATTTGATCACAGGTCAAACAATGAAGACGATTGTCCTCGAAAGCGAGTAGATTCGTGTATATGTTTAAATTTAAGTCATTCATTGTATATAACAGTGAACTAGACTCTTGATTAAGACCCCTTTTCTACAACCATATCATACCACTTTGTATAAGACATGTTAAAATCGCTTAATACCAAGGAGCGGGAATGTGCACGGAGATGCATCCTTAAATAGTTGCAAATGTCGAAGGTTTTGCAGCGATAAGATCGATAAAACAAGCCGATAAAAATAGTGCCTAGTGTTGGGGACGAGATCACTGACCATATGCACTCATTCATGTTCGTCTTAGCCGAAGATTCAATTATTTTGAAGTTAGGTGAATGCTTTATATAGAGAAGTACTACCCCGCCTTTCGAATAATTCTGTCACACCAGGGAGCTCTTCATATTAGATACCCTGTGAAGCTTCAGTAACTGATAATACTTTGGGTATTGGGTTAAAATCCTAAAGTATTCTGGAGCAAAATTAACCACAGAAAATCCGCTTAACGAAATGTTTTAATGTGATCTTCAGTTGCAGTTACCGTCATTTAAACTTTGCAGTTGTCGTTTGAACTATTAACTTGATGCGACTGATACGACAAACGATAAAGAACCACTGACAATTGTATTGTTATTTAAACATTGTTTGCACTTCTTTCCTGTCATTTTCTTGAGTCGTTCATGCTACAAAGTTTTTGCTACGAAGTAAATTCAGCTGTATTTGAAAATACTTTTGTCTTCTTTCATTAGATTATTTGTTAGACAATAGTCCAAATGTTACTTATGGTTATTTAGTTTTACTTTCATGTTCTGTTAAATTCCATGTAATATATTCAAGTTAGGTTCATGTTCTTTAGAAACAATAACGTTTCGGCCAACAGGTGTGATCATTTTCAAGTTTGTTTAACTTTTACTAAAAATGGTTTAATGTTTAAATTAAAAAAAGATTTATTTAACGCGGCAAATGCGTGCCAGCGCACGCTTACATGACCACAACAAAACATAAATGTAAATCATGTGTCGAGAAGGTGTGAACGGAGGAGGTGTTTGAATGTGATAAAGGATGGAGCGCGGCGGACGTCGAGATGGAGTTGATTCCAGGCGAGTGGGGCGGCGACGAGGAAGGATTGGAGACCATAGTTGTTGGAGTAATTAGGAACGTGGAGTAAGAGGGTATGACAGGAACGAAGCAATAGCGAGGTGGGGCGAGTATCGTCTAAGAAAGGAAGGTTGATGAACGATGGGGAGCCGACAGCGATGAGACGAAAAATAATGAGAAGGCGGAGTTTGATGCGGATGTGGATGGTGGGCCAGGAGAGTTGGGCAATATATGTGGATATGTGGTCGAAGCGACGGAGACGAAAGAGCACTCGAACGGCGGAGTTGATTATGCGTTGTAGGGGTAGGATGATAGATTTCGGAGAATTGGCGTAAAGGCTAAGGCCGTAATCGATTTTAGGGAAAATAAGCGATGAAAGAAGAGACATACAAGAACGGAAGTCGATAAGGGGGCGGATACGGCGGATGTCACGGAGAATTAAGTTAGACGAGTGAACCTTGTCACTTAAGGTATTAACCTCAAGTTAATACCTTAGCATTAACTTAAGTATATTACAATACTTGAAATCGATTGTCCAAAAATAAAATGTAATATTAAAAAATAGTTTAATGTAATAAATTTGATTTTCCGGTAAAACAATATGTATTAGAAAAGTAACTACCCCCGAATACTGTTTAAAAATCAACATTACATTCTCCTATTTTAAAACCTAATCTTGATTTCATGGCATAAAGTAATTTGAGTAATTATTTTAATAAAGTTATTTTACTGAATCATAAATTCAAAATGATGTTACAACTCAACTATATTGAGTTATGATAAACCAATGTATGATAACAAAGAACATATTGGGATTATTATTTTGTTACGATGAAATAATCTAAAAATGTTGCATTATTCGAAGCTGTATGGACTAATGAGAAGCCATTTGATTATTTTAATACCTGTAGACAATGACCATCAGGTGATTTAGCGTCCAGCGAATTCTTTATTTTGAATTTCTTCCATTTTTTCGCATTTTCATCTGTAGTAAACTCTAGTGATTCAGCATGCCATCTGTCTTCGGCACCGCCATCATGGAATATTTCAAGCTGCTTAAGTTCACCGATATTTGGACCATATACGGTAAATGAATCAAGCTGCCCCTTTTGAAAAGGCTCACTTTTATCTGATTTACCTAAATGAATTGCATTCACATTTGAATTAGTTCCCATTATATTTATAAACACTTGTGGTTTCTTATTATTTTTACTTTCAAAACCTTTCGAACCAGTTTTTATTTTGAAGTAATATGCAGTATTATTTTCATCGCTTTGTGCATCGTATTTCGATAAATCTTTTCCTTGTGGTAAATATCCAGGCTCTTCATCAACTAGTAGATTTACAGCAAGGCGTTTGTCGTACTTATTTCGATCGAACCATCTATTTACAGGAAAATAGTAAACCTGCTTATTTTTGACATCAATAACGCTGAGATGTTCACAAAACCACGCGTCTTTACCATCGTTTTTAAGTTGCAACACTGCTTTTTGAATTTTTCCAATTGGCTTAATATTCGGAAAAAGAAACTCATCCGTTTTTCCATTTTCAAATGGATTTTTATTTGTAGTTGAATTAACTAGTAGCAGCTCATTCGTTGTTTTATTATTTTCATTTATAAAGCGCACGGATACGTCATTATCGGTTCCTGCTGATTTTATAATATTCTTTTGTCCGGTTTTTACCTTAATTATGTATCCTTTAGATGCTTGACTAGGCGCTGATTTGTCTGCATCCGATTTCTGTGTACTATCTTCCGATACAGCGCTTGAATCAGAAGGGCTTGTATTTTTTTCTTTGTAACCCGGCTCTTTATTTGTTACAAGTTCGATGCTAGTTTGCTTATCATACTGATTTTTATCCAACCAACGGTTAACTGGAAAATTATATATTTTGTTTTGAGCTACATCTTCTATTGTAACGTATTCGCAAAACCAACCAATTTTGGATTTTGGATCTATTGCAAGTGTGGCAGCGCTTAACTGACCAATACTCTTTTTGTCAGAGAAATGAAAAATATCTGTTTTACCCTGCTCAAAAGGATTTTTGTTGTTTTTCGATTGTTTCAAAATCAACTTAATATTTTGTTTCTTCTCTCCCTGCACTGCCATGGTTACTGCCGCATCAGTTCCACTTTTCCCGAGGAATCCACTATCACCTGTCTTAACAATTACAACATAACCAGATGTTATTTTACCTAGATTTTCCCGAATTTCTTTATTATTTTTTTCATCCGGGATATATTTTTGTCGACTTGAACTTTTATCGGGATTGACATCTACCTGTAGATCCAGTGATTTAAGGCCATCTTGTTTTCTCTCACCTAGCCATCTATTAACCGGAAATGTATAGGTCTGAGATGTATCAAGATCAATTACTGTAATATTCTCGCAAAACCATGCATCTGATTCACCACCATCATGCCATAGTTTTGCAGCCTGTATTTGACCAACTGATCTTACGTTGTTAAATAAAAATGTATCGACACTGTCTCTTTCAAACTGTTTCTTTCTGCTACCTTGCTGCTTTAACTCAAATTGATCACTTACTGTAACGTCTGATGCCAATTGTATAAATACTTTGGGACGTGATGGCCCTTCAAATCCGACAGTGTTTTTATTACCTGTCTTAACTTTAATTTGATATGATGTTGATCCAGCTTTGCGTGTATTCTGAGCTCTTACTCTTATTCGCTCCATATCTATAGGACCTGATAAGGGAAAGAAATAAGTTTTGTCATTCACGAAATCGGTTAGAGTCACTGAATCACAATGCCATTCTGATTCTTGTGGACCACGCACACTTATCTCCATATACTCAATATTAGAAGTTATTGGCCACTTGGCTTCGAACACGTCCTTTGATTGAGGTGTGAAATGCGTTTGGCCATCTGAAAATTCAATAAGCCCTCCAATTATTTTTACCCCACCTTTGAATAAAATCGTCAATTTGTTAGCATAAGTAAGCTTCCCTTTCAACGTCTTAATTTCTACCCCATAAGTTGACTGATTCTTTGATTTAGCTGCTGCTTTAGTTACTTTCAATTGTGGTTTCTCCTTCATTATACCTTTATTTTTCGCAACGTATATTTCCAAATCTCCTTGATCGTCTCCTTTGATTGTAGCTAGTACAGGAAAACTTGACGTTCCTCTTTTTTCTTCAGTAACTTCAATATTTCTCAAATCCCATGATTGAAATTGCCTGTCCCTGTGAAAAATACCAATTGCCTTCAATGGTCCGACATCTGGGCAATAGAATACATATGTGTTGATTTTAGATGCTTCGGGCAAGTTGGCTTGCGATTCACATATATTCATGTAGTTTGATTCGTTCGAATCACTGTACAGTTTTAGCAGTATAGGGTAATCTTTGATATCTGTTCCAACAATACCTTCTGTACCTGTATACACGGAAATCTCGTATTTAATTAATTCGGTGTCTTCCTCAACTGCATCCATTTGTGTCTGCTGAGTAGATGTAGTTACACTATTAGCTATTTGTTTCAATGCAGTGAGTATGTTCTGTAGGGTTAATAGTATGTCAGATGTCAGCGGTGAAACATTAAATGTATTCTTTACTCTATCTGTATGCTCCAGTTCGCAGAACAAAAGATCAAAGTCTCCCTCAAGTTGTTTTAATTGTAAAAGAATAGGTCTTATTTCGCCCATTTCGTAATCTGGGTCTTCTTCCATTTGATAAAGCCTTTTTAATTTATTTTTAAAAGCACTAAATTTACTCTTAGTGTCGACAGTCAGAAGTACTTCCTGCTCTGGGCACGTATACCGTGTTGCTCTTAATTCATATATAATTCGTCTAGCTCGTTTGCATTCATTATTCACCGCTCTTTCATTGCTATTAAGATCATACGATAGATCAAACTTGATCTTACAGCTAAGTTCATTAGATGTGTTATCCATGTTATTTAGTTCTTCTTCAATCTGTACTGATGAAATGGTAACATTAGATGGTACATTTGTGTTAGATCTACTATCGCTTACGTTTGTTTTACTTGATGATCCCTTTAGCTTAATCGCAGCCAAAGCTCGAGCAGCTTCCTCTCTTCTTTGCACCTCCGTCGCTATCACGGAATTTCGTTTAACTTTTTCTTTTTTACGTCGTTCGTTTTCAGTATCGAAAAACACTTTTTGCAAAGCTGCTGATTTTATACAAGTATAGGCAAAGTCTACTAGTGATCCTGATGTTTGGACTAATCCAGATACAAGTTGATCCAATGTTGTAGACGGCATATTTTTACTTATGTATCCTGTTATCACTAACTTTAAAATTCACATTCAAAAAGTTTAAAGCTTTATAACCGAAATTATAAATGGCGCCAACCAAATTTATACTTTTAATTTTTAACAAAGACATAATTAACGGTGATATTTGCTTTAAGCTATTGTTGACAAGAATAATAGATATTAAATTGTGATTCATTTAACTTAACTTTAGAGAAATATTGAAAAAAATAAACATAAATTATATATTGAAATTTTGATGACTTTTTTACCTTGCAAACTGCTTTTATCCTATATATATAAGCCAACAGAAGTGAGCCACATTTCAGTATTGGTGGAGTTCATTAGCTACTTATCCAATACTTACGTTTTATTATTATATCTCGAGTTCCAAGGGAGCTGAAGCTCGTAAGGAAGCATCACATCGAATAATAAAACAGAGGAAAAAAACGAAAAAAAACATCAAGAGTTCACGAGGTCAAGCTTTAGGCGTTCTTTGAATTGCGCAGCAGAAGAGCTGTTGATCACACCATATGATAATCCATTCCATCGTTTACAGACGCGATTCATTACTGTCGTACAATTTGTTCGATTCTTTGAGCGACGCTTTAAACATAGGTCGTGTCCACGTAACATTGAGAATTCACGAAGACAGCACAGCTGCTTACACGGATGGTCAGGCACGCGCAGCGACATCCACACTAGTGTAAGATCTGCAATCAACATATTGCATTCAATAGATCTTATACCCAACGCCTCTAATATAACTGGATAAGGAATAAAGCGAGTTGCCGGAACCAAGCGCGTGGCTCCTCTCAAAATGTTGTCGAATTCACTCAATTCTGATATCAGTTGAGGGTGTGTCGCTTGAGATGCATAGAGCATATGTGATTTTAAGAGACTCGAATATACAATACGTAAAGCCTTTGGCTCAAGTCGTCCAACGTTTCGATGAAGAAATCCTAAAATTCTACGGCATTTTAATCGGTCCTTTTAATGTTGACTGACGATCACTCGACTCGCCTGCTTTAACAATTAGATTTAATGAAAGATTTAATTGAAAGATTTAATTGAAAGATTTGATGAAAGATTTAATTTAAATATTTAATTGAAAGATTTAATGAAAGATTTAATTGACATCATTTATAATTTCAAATTAAATCAGCGTAATAGGGAAGATGTTACCTTCAATTTAAAAACCTTTCATATTTTTCCGAATAATTACTATCATCAAACTAGTCATCTATTGTTTGCTTTCTAAGTTTAAGTTAATATAATTGTGCAGCCTGTAGAAAAGTAAGGGCTCAGAAAAGTGCAATTTATTGGAGGGAAGTTCAAAGAAGTTACCACAGATGATTTTATTTAAATCTAGAAACAGTTATCAGATGAGTTAGTGTACAATATGACATTAAGTTAGAGAGTATTAGTTATAGAATTAAGTATACGAGTTCACGACATTCTCCTTATGTTTAATTCCTATTTCTTTTTTATATGATTCGTCATCGAGAAAAACGTTCGGGTAGAAAGTTGAATACTCCGTCATTCGTATTATTAGAGTTGTTATGGATCGTTGACGAGTCGTTTTGAGTCTTGTCATAGCCCTGCTTATTATTATTTTCGGTCAGCTCTTGTTTCTTAGTTTGGTTGTTTGGACTCACAGAGTCTGTCATCCTGTCGCTTTGGATCAATGTATTTTTCATCGATAAGATATTCATTGATTGGCCCTGCTTATTATTATTATTATCGATAGAGTTGTTATGGATCGTTGACGAGTCGTTTTGAGTCTTGTCATAGCCCTGCTTATTATTAGTTTCGGTCAGCTCTTGTTTCTTAGTTTGGTTGTTTGGACTCACAGAGTCTGTCATCCTGTCGCTTTGGATCAATGTATTTTTCATCGATAAGATATTCATTGATTAGCCCTGCTTATTATTATTTTCGGTCAGCTCTTGTTTCTTAGTTTGGTTGTTTGGACTCACAGAGTCTATCATCCTGTCGCTTTGGATCAATGTATTTTTCATCGATAAGATATTTATTGATTGGTGCAAGTTTAGTAGATGGTATGATCCCCTATTTTCCGGCTTTTGTTAGGTCCTAGCTTGAATTTATCTTGAATAATGCCGTAGTTGATGCTCTCTCATCGCTAGTGATTTACCGCCTTGGGCAAGGTCGGACGTAATACAGTTGCTTCTCTGCTACCATCATAGCGAATCCACGCGTAATTCGGCTTTGAATGTAGGATTTCGACAAGTATCACTCGCTGATCCGCATTTATCGACGTACAGTTTCGTAGATGATCATGATCTGAAATGAGCCAATCCGGGATTGAATAGCCAATACTGGATTTTCTAGGGAAGCTAAACATTATATCGTGAGGAGTAGAGTTTATTGACATGCATAGTAGTGAGCAAATTTCGTGCAGTGTAGTATCCAGTATCAGTTTCCATCTGGGTCTGGAATACCTCTAGATTTCAGGGCAAGCGAAATGGTTTTTCATACCACACTAATCACTCTCTCGCATTGCCCGTTTTCGATGGAATGATATGAAGTAGAATGATAAATGATTGTTCAATTACTCCATAAGAAGTCACGTAGATCATTTGACATGAATTAGCTTCATCTGCCTGAATGAACAGCTTTTAGCACTCCAAAAAGTGAGAATAATTTTTGTAGCCAGTTAATGACTGTTTATGACGACGTGTTATCACATTGATATACGAAAGGATAAAGCGTATTCGTCTACAATGACTAATATGAATCAATCACGATCAAACCATGGCTTAGGACCAATAAAGTCCATTGATAATCGCTCGAACGGTATTGTGGCGGAAATTAGTTGAGATTGATTAGGTCTGTGGAATCTAGGTTTTAGCTGAGTGCAAGTCGAGCACTCCGTGCAGATTCTGCGAACATTACTTAAGGAGTGTGGTAGGTTCTTTTGCTTTACGGAGTGATCTAGACGAGTTATTTCGGGATCACATAACGAAATATGCAAGTCCTTTAGTAAGGGTTTGCTGGCAGCACTGGTGGAGCGAGATAGAGCGTCTGCAACAGTATTTGTCTTTCCTCGCCGATATCGTATACCATATTGATAATTCGAAAGTTCTAATCTCCAACGAGTAAGCTTGTCATTTTTGATGTAAGTTTTGGTTGATGCCCCGAACAGGAAAGTGATTACTTGCTGATCCGTTATAATTGTAAATTTTGGTTTGTTATTAGATCTAACCATTTTCTAACTGGGTTCAATAATAGCTGCAACCTTTCATTCTACTGCTGGATGTGGATTCTCAGTTTTGCTTAGCGTTCTCGAGAATAATTCCACTGATCTATTTCTTGAGATAAGATAGCGGCCAGTGATATTCTTGATGCATCAGTTTCGATTGTAAACGGTTGATGGTCGTTGATAGCAGATAGAGATACATGAGCAATTTCGGAATTTCGATGATCCAAACCGGTAGTTTGTGCCTTATTTAGAGGAAAACTTTCAACATTCAAGAGTAAACGAGTATCTTCTGAATATCGAGGTATCGATTTACTATATGCAATCTTTCGGGAATCTGCTGAATTTCGCCACCGTGGATGAGGTGAACGGTTGTGTTACTTTGGATACGGAATACAAATATTTTGCGTTATTTAGTTTCATTTGGTATTAATCAAGTATTGCACGAAATGCAGCCAAGTTAGCATCGTGTTCCATTTTATCTGTACTGGCGGCATTGATATTATCGAAATGAAGGAAGGTTTCACTAAGATGATTGTCCTAAATGATATTTGTCATGACCTTAGAAATTCAGCCACGGAATTTGTAAGGCCAAATAGAATTCTTTTATAGTGATACAGTTGGCTATTTACCCCAAAATCCGTAAATACTCTTTCTTTTGTTAGTGAACACTGGTTGTAGGTTGATTCTAGATCCAGTTTAGAGAAATATAAGTTGCTTGAAATTTTTTAATCAGGTCATTGATATTTGGCATTAGAAAGGCATCGGGATAGGTAAATCGGTTGATAGCTTTTGGATGGTTAACTACCATGTGACGTTTGCTTATGGATTTCACGACGAAAAGTCGAACTCACCATGGTGAGTTCGACTTTTCAACAATGTTGGACGATAGTAGGGTGCAATTTTCTTGGTTGATGTATCATGGTTTTGTTTTGATTGGTAATTTAATTTTGTTTATATTGGATGGATATCGCCAGATAGATTGCTGAAGAGGTGTGAAGGTTGACGTTTAGATGCCCTAGAACACCCAGGTCTTGTGCATGCTTTTATCTATCTTCGTATAGGAATTTCACTTTCGTATTTCTTTTCATGAATTCTTGACCAAGAATGAGTGGAGAACATAAGTTAGGCAACGCTATGATCTTTAGTCCTTGATACGATATCTATCCAACTTGCATTTTATCATAACAGTGGCTAACATTTGTTGATTTTGGGTCGGCTGAGGTTAGGTTTATGGTATCTGTTGATGGGGACATCTTGAGCTTGATGCGATCTCGCGTAGCTGTGGACATAAAGTTGCTTAAACTGCTACTATCAACGAGCGTAGAGATTGTTATATTGCCGATGGTGACTGGTACAGGGTTGTATCCGTGCATTGTCAGTGGAAATGAGATTGCTTGTGTGTACTGACTCGTAGTTGAGCATTTATTTCGTGAAGATCGACAGACATAATCCAAATGACCACGTTTCCCACATTTGTAACAATTTGCATCTTTAGCCGAACATTTCTATCGATTATGAGAGAATCTTCCACAAAATTGACATATCGCATAGTTGATCTGACTGAAACGATTCATTCTTGATATGGGAATGGCCGCACAGTCAGGATTTTCTTGAGTAATATTATTGTTTGAGTCATTAGTTATGGCGGAAAATTCATTTGCTAAAGAAGGAGGCTGTATATATTTTTGCACTTCAATATGCGCCGTTTCCATAGTTTGAGCTGATTACGGCCTACTACTTCCAAATGCCACTACTTCCAAATGTCACTTCCAAATGCCACTACTTCCAAAGAAAATTTATTAGTTACTTAAGTACTTATTTTCTGACATTAGTCAATTATGGTCTCTCAGATACTTAAGAATTCTTCTGGCACACTGTCACCAACTACTTCAAAATATTTTTTTACCCCCTTAGAAAATGTCAAGAAGAATGAAATGGATACCCATAAAAAGGGAAGAGCGTTCCTATAATCAAATGAAATGACTATTCATTTCATGCTAGTTGGAGATGTAATACAAACTGTCAATATTGTAACAAGATTTTAACTAATACGGTATAAATTTGAATTCTTAAATCTAATTAAATGTTGTGATAGAAACAGTCATTGTTTATACTTCAATGCATCTAGAGATAAATTTAGACAATCATTTTAATAAACGTTTTATATTTACCTTTCCTTTTATGAATAGTTAATTATTTTAACAATGAGAATAATATTCATAACAATAAGAATAATATTTATTAACAGAAGATACTTTTTTAAATTAATATCTCCAAATTCTGTCGAACATTTATTGATTTTCAAACATTATATATTCAAATTCATTTAATGTACTGTAAAATTTCATAGTTTAGTGTAAGAAAGTACAAAACAATGATTATATCAGTTTGGAAGTAGTGGAATTTGGAAGTAGTGGAATTTGGAATTAGTGGCATTTGGAAATAGTGAAATTTTGAAGTAGTGAAATTTTAAAGTAATGGCTATACACGGTTTGAGCTATGTTAACCGCCATTTCAAAGGTCAGTGACTTCTGTTCTAAAAGCTTTTGTCTAATAAGAGGATCCTTCAAGCCATTAATTAAGGCCTCTCTGATTGCTTCATCAGTGTGTACGTTTACTGATACCTCTTTAAAATCGCAGTCTTTAGATAATAAGTTGAGTTGACGGATATAGCCATTAATGATTTCGTTATTACCTTGTTTTCTAGTAGACACGCGATGTCGAGCATGAATAATGTTTGGTGGCTTTAGGAATGTTTAATTCAGGATCTCTTTCGCTTCTTCGTATGTTGTACACTCTACACTTAGCTCATAAACTTGTTCTAGAAAGTTCATATTTTATGCTTTCACGTAGCTGATGTTGTTTTAGATTTACTTTCGGACATGGTCAGGTGAAGCATCGAGTCCATTGATTGAGTACAATTTATCGAATAAAGTGTTGATAAATAAGGGCTTAGAAAAGTTCAATTTACCGGAGAGAATACCACATATAGTTTCATTTAATAAACCTAGAAACTGTTATCAGATGAGTGAGTGTACAATATAACATTAAGTTAGGCCAGTGTTTCCCAAAAGAGGGGAGTATGCACCCTCAAGGGGCATATAAGTTTTCTGGGGGTTCAAATCAAGAATTTTAAAAAATAGACGTTTTTATTATTTTTAAAATGTTACGTTTTATAAAAGTTGTAAGGCTATAAATTGTTTTTTGAATGTTAAACATATGATATATGTGTCAAAACTTAGAAAAAAATATCAATTTTTGCTGCCATTTCTTCAAGTGTTTGTTTAGTTCGATGTATAATTTAAAGTAACATTGCTCTTGATTTGAACTATTTTTTGCTGAGAATAAATTTTTATAACTTAAAATTTTTAGTTTTTCCTTTTTTTAGAACCCCCTCCCTAAATGAGCACTGAAAAGAAGAAAAAAGTTCGTCAGTATTTCGGTGATTTTCTTAAATTTGGATTCGTTCCTGCTTCTAATGATATCCGATTGCCTTTCTGTATTATATGTCAACAATCTATATGTAATGATTCAATGAAAAAATGTTGCCTTGAAGCACATATGAGGTCAAAGCATGAAGATTAAATCAACTAGGGCTTAGATTACTTTAAAGAATAAAATGATAAATTTGAAAGGAGGACTACGATTAAATCTTTATTCGTCGCCCCTACATAACTGAAAATCGTGCACGATCAGATCTATAGAGAACGAATTCAGGGATATGAGCCACATCATCAAATATGTAAGAGTGAAACCAACTTTCGCAAATTCCAAAGCATTTAACGTCATGACAACGTATCCAATACCTAATCTCATCTAACTTATTAACCGCGTTACGTACATTTGTACGTAACGCGGTTAATGAGTTAAAAATCAGCGCAGAGTATCATATCGCGTAGTATGCCCTATTTAGTTAATAAGGGAAGCAAATCAAAAACACAGCCCACACTCAAACCTCTATGACAGTAAGGATGCTGATGGTCCGGACAAGACAGCGATATTTGTTCATAAATCACAGTTAAAATTATTGAATGTGATCTGTTGTTGTTCATATGCAGAATCAATACTTTACACTTTTAAAATGATAATTGTTACTTCTAAACTGATAATCGTAAGTTTCAAAGTAATAATTTTCACTTACAGAATAATGTCACTTTCAATTTGACTTTCAATAATTATAATAATCAATAAATATAAAATAATTGCACAAATCCTATTTTATAATTTCGCTGCTGAATACAACTAGCGTGTCCAAAAAAGACACTGTATATTATCTACTATATTAAAATATGGTGGATATTATATTATTATCGTGAATATATATTATTGTGGATATTATAATATTATTAGTATATTATCATTAGTATAATTATACTAGCCTTATACACTAAGGATAATATTGCAGACTTCAATTCATGTCTTTCTCCATATTAATTAATGATGGTTTTATATACATGATATGAAAACGTCTTTTTATTATTGTAAGCTTTCAACACAGTGTCCTTTTCAAGCAAACAGTAAAAACAAAATTGTGTTGTATCGTCATATAAACAATTTCATAAATTTAGTTAATGATGGTTTTATATACATGATATGAAAAACGCTTTCTTTATTATTGTAAGCTTTCAACACACAGTGTCCTTTTCAAGCGCAAAAAGACAGCGTGTGCTGAAAGCTTGTAATAATAAAGAAAACTTTTTCATATCATGTATATAAAACCATCATTAACTAATATGAAGAAATACATGAATTCCAGTCTACAATATTATTCTTAGTATATAAGACTAGTATAATTATAATATCCTGAAGGATAATATAATTATACTAATTATATACTAGCATCAATTATATTAAGGATAATTAAATTAAATTAGAATATACATTGTATTTTGCTATTTTTATACATAAAATGTAATATAATATATTCTAGGTGTGACTGGCAATGTGTCAAATACAACACTGCAATGTGTCCAACCCCAACCCGGCAATTGACAACCCGGCAATTGACAACCCGGCAATTTTCATTTCGGCAATGTGTCTTTGACACATTGTCGGGTTGACATTTATTGCCACTTCGTCAATTGCTAGGTCAATTGACGAAATCAATAAATAGGGATGCATATCTGATAAATATGTGCGAATGACTCTTGGGAGATAAGTTGACATCGATCTGACTGAGTTGTAATATTAGTCGAATAGTTTTGACTATAGAAGTGCCAGGTCTGATATATCCGCCTCTTCGATCTTAAAACGTAATAATGGCTCGATCTAAGTTAATATGTCCTGTGTCCTTTCATCTTTGATAATAGGCAATGGTGTTGTGCTGATGATTACATCTGATACCGTGTATGATTTATACTGTCATAAAGTTAGTGTAATTATACTAACTAAAGTTAGTGTAATTATACTAACTTTAAATACTAAGGATAAATGCGTCATTGACGCATTACCGGGTTGACGTTCATTGCATATTCGGTCAATTGTTTGTTCCGTAATTTTAGTCTGTTCCGTCATGCTGTCGGATAAGTTTGTGCCGAAAGCCAGTAATTAAGGCATTGATTCGGATAATATAATATACCAAACAAACAGATTCACAGGTACGCGAAAGTAATATTAATAGAATAAACGAATAGTTTTTTCACTGTGATTCGTTTCTATAATAATATCTAAAACAATAATATTTCGCCGGAATGCTTTCCAAATTTAGATTTTTCTCAAAAAATCCATTATATGCAATTACCACGTCTGCAAAAGACGCTATATTAAATTGTTTTAAGGTGTCAACAATTATTTTTTTAGCCTTTAATGCTACCCTTTATTTTTAGTCACTTTTTGAACATGCCTTAATTCTATAACATTACCTCCTACTCCCAAATGTATAAGCCTGCAAAGTAATTTAAATTTTTAAATTTTAGATTTTATCTGCAATAAAATCCGAGGACCGTGTATAAAGCAGTTCGTCATAGTTTTCGTTATGTTAGAAGATACGCAAACTGAAACAGCAAAAATAAGCAAAAAGTTTGTTTCCCAATTTTAGATATCTAATGTACTGGTCGTTAAATTTTGCAAAAGCTTTTACATCTTTGGCAGTGAGACAGATGTCTACAAAATACAAATTTCCCGCAATGTTCGTTTACTACCTTTGTGATAAAATCTTGATTTAAATTGCGATTTTATCAGAATACAGTACACTAGTGTTATCGTAGTTATCACTTAACATTTTATATTCTAAGCACAGTTTATCCTGTCTATAATATAAAATTCACAATCAAACAAATTTGGATTGACAATTAAAATATATATTTTAAGATACATAAAAAATTCAAAGTACAGCTATTTAAATTTTAATATAACAAACATTAGCTTTAATGTTGATTCAAAATTCATCTGGTTGCATTTTAATTTAAAATCAACCTATTTAAATTTAAATCTTAAATTCTGCTTTGATAGATTTTAATTTAAAACTCTGCCGAAATTTAGTTACTTTAATTTGTGTTATTTTAATTTTTATTAAAATTGGGGTATTTCAAGTTTTTTAAATTTCTGCTGTTAAAATTTTTATTCAAGATTCATCTAGCTATTTTTTTATTAAAAATTCAGCTATTTTAATGTCAAATTCTGGCTATTTCAATTTATATTAAAACTGTGGTAGTTTAAATTTTTATTTAAATTTTGATTGTTAAAATTTTTATTAAAATATTCGGCCATTAAAGGATTTATTTAAAATTCTGCTTGCAAAATATTTTAAATCCTGCTTTTTTAATTTTAATTTATAATTCAGTCTTTAAACTTTTGAAATTCATTGATTGAAATTTTAATTTGAAATTTGGCTGAAATTTAGATAATTAAATCTAAATTTTTATTTAAAATTCGTATTTTTGAAATTTTAATTTAAAATGTACTCTAATGATCTTTTAAATTTAACTATTTGAATTTTGAATTTCGGCTAAATAAATTTAAATTTAGAATTTAGATATTTAAATTTTAATTTAAAATTCAGTGGTTTTATTTTTTTCCGATTTAGGTATTACAATTTTAATTTAGAATTTAAATGACTATAATATATTGTAATTTGAATGTTTATAATTGAGAGGAAGGTAGGAATATTAGTCAATTTTAGTATCGCTTGAATAGGTTTAAATGACACTGCGCCGAGATCTGTATATTTAGTTTTAAAGAATATGTAGTGCTGGTTCATCGCTGTATGATAATGTAACCAGAGGTTTTTTAGTACATCGTTCACGTGATTCGTTGATTGCTGTCTGATAGTCCTCCTCTCCATATTGTATTTGTAAATTGAAAGTTGTATTATTAAAATTTGCCATGTCAATTAAAATAAAAATTTTACATTAAAATTAATTACTTATTATAATTTACTTTTTGAACAATAACAGCATACAAATCTTAAGTACTAATTTAAGTAATTTATTAACATCTGCATTTAGGTCGCTTTTACTAATACATTAGAATTGTAAATTTGCTACAAATCCATCAATATAAAAATTACGGTACATTTTTTAAAATGAAATGGTTAAAGATACATTGAAAGCGAGAATCAGTTTTTATTTTTTAACATATCGAGTACAAAAACATTCGATAACTTATATTGGCCTTTACTTCTTTTGCTTTTCTTTTAATTTGACTTTTTGCATGAAAATAATGCTTTTAACCGTTTTTCGAGGTGATTTTTGCTTTAAGAATTATTATTTTTGTTTTTGACAATTATTATATATCTTTCGCATTTCCATTAACTGGTGATTAAAGAAACTTTATTCTTATTTAAAATATAATTTTATATTTACATTAGTGATTTCTTGTGATAATAATGAAAAAATATAAAAATAAAATTTTAATAAAATCTAAATTTAATAAAAAAATTAATAAATTTAATATTTTTAATATAATAATAAATAAAAGCTAATTACCAATCACGCTAGCATGTGAGTAGCCAAGTCAGTCTTCGTCCGCGCTGTGACAGATCGGCCATCCAACGTGTCGTCAACATCTATGTGATCGCTCAATGGTCGCAGCTTGTCATGCGCAGGTTCTACGCAAGACTGACGTACACAATACATCGACGATAAGCAGGATCATCCACGCCCACGAAATCATTGTCAGAGTCCGACAAATCCTCGTCCATAGTATGTCGAAATTGCGGGTCGTCTGAACATTCGACGTTACATCTACCACACCACTTATCCTCGTCTGGAATACTTTTCAAGAGTGCTTTGGCGTTTTCTCTCATAAGGGCCACGGAGATTCGCTGGAATAATTCTTCAGTTGCTTTCAAGTAAGGATCATTTTGGCGGGCAGCAAGGTATCGTGTTATTTTGAAAATTAAATTTAAACCCTCTGTGTTCCATCCCCCATGCGTTTCAACAACATCAGGGGTAAACATCAAGCCATTTGCTTCCATTTTGTGACGGCATTTCCGCACTTTGACTTACATAGCATAGTCCTCTGCAGCATACGACACCTCAGTGCTGGTTTTCGACAAATATGATGACCGCTGCGGGTTTGTAACCGCAAAATCATTTACTTTTGTTGGATCTTCATGGAGTAGGATGTCCGCTGGCCGCTCCCATAAGTCTCGGATAAGATTCAGTTTTTTACACTCTACCTGTAGTCCTGCTGATTCAGCTGCACTGAAAACCGTATCTCGCACTCCGTTATGACGAATACCTGGATATCCACCAAACTGGCATGTGAGCCCGTGAAACCCGTGATCGTCTGCGTCTTTAAAGCATCTGCGGCATCTGTATGGCTGCATAGAAATATGTATTCCAACCACATCTTTACGAGGATTCGAAATTCAGCTGGCAGCATGCTCAGCGAGTTTATCTTAGTCGGGTTAGCCTGCAACTAGGCATTTGCGTGGGCACAACCAACTGCAAGAAGACGTGATGCGTCAAAAGAAATTTGTTTCGATTAGTTTCGTGCTTAAAACTTGATTTATTTTCATGCTCAAGTACGACTGGGACATGTGTTTTGTACCAACAATATTATCCGTTGTAAATTCGTATGGGTAGTCTCGGAGTAACGACTCAAATGTACGGGAAAATCAGGGAAATAAAGATGCCTCTATCTCCAAAGTATTCGCAACATTGTCAAGGCTAGCGACATATACAACAGGAGCGTGGACTTGACAACTTCTTATTCCAAGTCCGCCCATACTTAAAGGAAGATTTGTTTGAATTCGTGAGCGTGAATCTAGTTGTATCCCAATTAATTCGTCAATGACATTAATAACGGCATTGTCAAAAAGCTTTAAAGCAGAATCTATAGAATAAGGATCGACTGTTCGCAACAAATTACTAATACGCTGGGCTGAAACATAATGTCGTAAAATAAGATAAACGATCTGCGGGTCAGGAAGTCCAAATAGTGAGTCGAGATTTCTGAAGAATTTGGGCAGAATGGCACATTCAAGATGCGAGGCACAAAATTCAGCGCTTCCGATTGGAGTTCCCAGTAAATTTTTAAATTCAAAGTTTCGTTTAAAATCATGCATTTGGAAAAATGAGATTGTATGAAAAGAATAACGTCGTAATGACCAATTATTTCTGTTTTTTTTTCAATTGAGATGAATATTAAGACTTTGAATGTACTTGATAAGTGGAATAAGGTTTCTATAATAGACTAAATTGAACCTCAGATAATTCCGTCGTCCAAATACCATCGATTAAAACCAACACCATGAATCAGACCAATTCTTGTAAAATATTTTGTATTGTTAGAGGAAACCAGAAGAGTCTAAGTGTATACCCCGCTAAACGCGGCACACATATCGCAAAGGATCCTGACCGACTACATGCAAATATGATGCATGTAGTTCGTAACATAATCTGATCCAAGCAGAACATTCAGGGAATGATTGTCGACCGACTGAATTAGATCATCCCGACTTAAACAGTTGAAAGCGTTTTTATATCGACTTTTAACCAAACCTAATCGGAATTACATGATTGTTGTTGGTTTACGAGATTAACGTGGTGGACAATACGCTCCACGCCATTAGGAGTAGCCATACCGACTTGATGATGAAGAGCTCCGAAAATTTCTCTTTTTAATTTTTATCAAACACACTTCACACAGAGACGACGCATATCATCTCCTATTGCCATAAGTCTGATTCCACTCCTGGTTTATTAAGAGCAATTAAATTCGAGCCTGCCAAGAATTCAGATATAGAGTGCTGAGCCAGTCCCACGAGCAAATAATTCACAAGTTTCGTTAAGCGATGTAAGAGGTTACTATGATCACCCGAAAGCATATCTTGGTGTTTGGGGCGTAATCCAAAGCACCCATGCGAAGTAGCTGAAAGAAAAGAACGTATAGCACGTAATACAACTTCAAAATTGATAATAATTGGCAATGCTCTAGGTGGTTGGCTCTTTATTGCGGGATCATATGTCCGGTGTAGATCTACCAACTTTATTCTCATCGAGGATGATGAAACGCAAATGCCGTCAGACGTCAATCGTCTTATTGCTTTACTGTAGTTACCAGTTTTTGCCAGATCAATAACCTCACCATATTTGACGTGTTCATTCGGTAGTCTGTTCGATGAAATTTGACTGACCTTTGAGCGGACCAAGATATCCAAACAGCTAGCAATGTCGCGGGCCTACATTAAATACAAAAAATGCGCAATGTGTTTTTGAGTTGTTTTTTCATTTTTAAATCTGCCAACGGGATTATAACTCAGACACAACTTTGGAAAGCACATGAGTATAGTCCAGCTTTCTACGGATTGTTTACATAACGCGTCTTGAATAAGAGAAGATATAAGGCAAGCTGATAGCGTCCTCAAACACCACGAAATCCGTTTCACTGTACATACGCTGGATGACCACACCCGTTTCAAAATGTCGGCGCATGAACAAGAAAGTCTCTGAGCATGCACTGTATTGTCGATGAGCCCACATGAGTGTTGATCAAGCGTTGCTCCCAAATTACGATCGTTGAAAGAGGAAGACGGAAGCTGGGATGAAGATGGGTCATTTCTCTTCAATTTACCCTCAGTGTAAGTATGATGCTTTTTGAACATTAAAGGCGTGTTACCAGACCCCCGGCTGCGTTTTGAAACTGGTCCGTGTTTAAGAAGGCATCCCGAACTATTGAGTGGAAAGAGGCCCTTGCATACTGCACATCTGGCGTACTGATTCTGAATCGGGTGGCTAGTGCATGATCTCGAACCGTCTCGCTCCAGATTGAGGTTGACGCTCATTTTGTCAGATTGTATATATTGTATAATATATCGTCGTATCAGGTATTGCGTGTTAGTGTTACTTCTTTATTGTGTATTTTATTGCAAGTAGTAAATTAAATTATTATTTGATTAGTAGTAAACTAATCAAATTAGTTTACTTTGTAATTGTAATTTGGCATTATCAAGAAATTTTTTATTATTGTATGTTATTGTATTATTGTATATCATTGTATATCATTGCCTCTAAACTTTTTTATCTAATAACTTGTTTATCTAATATTTTTTTATAGAAAGATATTTCAAGATAAAATTCTTAATGCTAAACAAATGCTTTACAAATTTCATTTGTAAATGAAATTTGCGTTTTCAAAATTCTACAATCTAACGATCAAATAATGATTAATTCGATTAATGTGAAATTTATTATATATTTTGATTCAATCGAAATAAAAGCAACAATTATACGTGCCAAAATTTCATTATTTAATGTTTTATACTTAATATTATATGGTATGTGTGAACGCTAATGCAAAAATATTTTGTAAATTTGTAAAATTATCATAACTTGTAAAAATGCTCTTGCGTATTAATAAAATTTAAATAAAATTAATTAAAAAATTATAATTTTATTATTTAATAATATTTGCCATTATTTCAGTAAATTTCATTTGTTGAAAGATTAAATTGAATTGTTTTGTGTCAAAAATCTTCTGTCAACTAATTGTAATTTCGTTAAAATTTGCAGTGAGCAGAAGAGACGATTAAAATTTGAGCGTAAGCAACAAGAAAAATTGCAGAAACAAAAGGAAGACGTCAACAGCGACCAGATCAAAAATAACATTGAGGAGCTAGATTCAGATGTACGTATATTTTATAAAATAGAAATAGGAAACAAATTCATTAAGTGAAAATTAGAATTTTACTAAAATATCATAAATTTTAAATCGGACAAAATCTGATTTTAAATTTTTTTATCAAGGCATTAAAATTATTGTGAATATATTATTGATATAAAATATAAAATATATTTATTTATATATTTTTTTATATTTATCCTATATTATTGTTAATATTCTTAGTGATAATATTTAGTGATATCTAAAGTGTACTTTTATTCAAGTTATATTAATTGAGTCATCTAATAATTTAATTGAGTCATCTAATAATTTATTGATTTAAATTTTAGTGAAATTACTTAGTGCTCTCTTAAATGGAAATACATAATTCGAGTATTAATGATGCATTTATAAATATTAATATATGATAATATAATTTTTATTATATTCACAATAAAATTATTCGTTTATTGATAAAATCATATTTATATTTTTGTTCATTAAATAATAAAATCAACACTTCATTTAATTATTTGAGTTATATAAATATTTTTTAATAACTTTCCACTCCGTTTGGGGTAGCAACCCAAAACGCGATGAAAAAGATCTAACGATAATTTCCACTGCGTTTTAGTCCATCAGGGAGATCAATTGGGCCCGTTCTTCTTCGCGTTAGCTATTAAGAGTACAATTGAACATGTATCCAATATCCCCGGAATAAACCTCAACATGTGGTACCTGGATGATTAAATAGTGGGTGGGACGTCATCGAATATCGCATACACACTTGGCTAGCTAATTCGAGCTTCAAGGTGATGGAGCTCGAGTTAAATTGGCGAAAGGCCGAGGTCATCAGCTCGCCTGAAGCCGTAAGTGCTTGTCTGACCTTGATATCCAAGGCGGTTTTGGATAGCAATTCCGTGAACATGTACTTGCTAGGCGTACCCATCGGTGATGAGTTTTTCATATAGACCCATCTGACTAATGAATTTCTTCCACTGCTTGTCCAGACAATTGATGCAGTAGCCAATCAGCCATACTGCCAGACGTTCAAATTAAATACCTTTTTAATCTGACCTACCGTTCTCTCATTCAGGATAAACCAACTTCTCAGCTCAGTTGACCCAAGGATGACAAAAACGTTTTGTCAGTCATTTGACAGACAAATTACCAGTGATTTCCTGAAAATATGCGCGTGCCAACTTCACAAAACGACCAAATTACAGATGACACTCCCAATCCGTCTAGGTGGATTCGGCCTAAGATGCAATACCTTGTACGCTCAGAGCGCATTCATCCATAACATGAAGCAGGTCGGAGAGTTATACAGTCTGATCCTTTACTATTTCCTGGTTATTCCAAGGCACTGGTAACCCTAAGAACCGTGATGAGATCGCACTTTAATACACTTTACAGAGGGCAATTAATCAAAAACTTTACGGGTGATCGACCATATTGCCTCGACCCGGCTGATACAATCATCCACCGAAATAGATCGTGCCCGACCACACGCAGTGTCGTGTCTAAATGTCAAATCTTGGTTTCGCGCCGTGCCAAATGCGGCATCCGAAACGGAACTAAGCCTTTTTAGTTCTGAATCCTAGCCTGAATGTGGCTTGAAATTCCCTTGTATGAAAAGGACTATCGATGCGGCCGCTGCATGCGTATGACAGATAAGAGATGAATACACTCGCTCACTTACCAATTCGGGGGTTATCAAGGACTGCGGCATAACGCCATTTGCGACGTGTTATCCGCAGCCGCACAATCAGTTCAAATGGATGTAGCACTGAATGTGCAAGAGGATTTATCCCGGACTTACATGAACACTCTGCAGAACGCTCTCCCCAACAGTTCGCATGCCGTCACTCCGTCGCCAACGTACAATTCACCGATTCCACGTTGTACGTTGTCAATGTCAAGGACAGAAAATATAAAGGCAGGGTCGAAGCAGCGGGGTCATGCGTTCAGCCACTGTAGTGGAGATCTTTGGCGGATGGGACGACAAAGGAAACAGGGTGATCAAGCGGGTTGCGAATAATATGAGCCGGACAAGCGGAATGTGATACGCAGTGAATGTCATACGCTTATATCAGCGCATCTCCATAGATCTAATGAGAAACAATGGCAAAATTATGTTAGCTTCGCTCGACCAGCTTTTAATATTGGCTTTTGATTATGACCAACAGTAAACGTCTGAACCTGAGAAACTATTTTTTCAACTCTATGTTTTAAAAATTGTAATTTATTAAAAATTTGTCATTTATATTTAATATTTATAATTAATATTATATTTAATATTTATTATTATAAATATTTTTAAAATATTTGTTTAAGTATTTACTAATGAATATTTTGTATAAAATAATTCCTATAAATTAACATGTATCCTTTAGATTTATATTTTACTTTTGAAATAAGTAGTATTTTTGTTATTGCAAAACCTATGAGCAAATAATTGGATATGTAATTACACAAAAGCCTGTTTTCTTTCGTGTGTCTGTTTTAAATCCTTATAAATTCATAATTTTATTGATCATTACCTGTTAGTAATAAAGTAGACAAATAGAGTGATTGTCATGATAGGTTTTGACTTTTATATTTATTATCATCTCCATATTTTCGTATATTGATTTTCTTCGTAATGAATTGATTTATATTGATTTTCTTCGCGATTAATTAAATCAATTTATTAATAATATAATCTAATTAAATAATTTATTAATTTAATTAATTAAATCATTTACAATTTAAAAATTGTAATTCGCAGTGCCTGTAATTACCTGTTTATGCTAAAGGAATATTTTAATCTCCGTGTTAAACACATCGAGGCCATCAAGTCTACGGGAGTTAATCCGTATCCTCACAAGTTTACTGTTTCGATTTCTTTAACAGATTTTATCAAGAAATACGATTCACTTAAAAACGAGGAATACCATACAGATGTCGTAAAAATCGCTGGCAAGTATTTTGTTAAATATTCAGTAATTGCTTACTCTAAAAAAGCAGTTTTTACCTTAATTATTTTTCATATCAATTTACGGTTGGGTTTGCAGAGTTATCGTAATGATAGCTACGAAAACTCTACGCAACAACGATTTAAGTGTTCTGAATTTTTTTAATTTTCAAAAGTTAGTTCAAGTTGATGCCATTTAATTAAGAAAATTACACAAATCGTGATAGATAATTGATATTAAGATTTATGGATCTGTAAATAAATCAAATTAATTACTAAATATTTAAGTGTATTCACAAACACGATTGTCTATTTTGTTTTTAAATTTATTTTTATAATTAAACTTGTTTTAAAATACCAAAACAGTTTTTTATTTTATTATTTATAGGAACAATGAAAATCAAAGACGAAAGAATTATTCAATATTTCAATAGCAACTGCCATCATCATCAGGAAAATAAAATTTTAACAGTTTTTTACATTAAAATAAGATAAACATGTATTTATATGCTGTATCTCGCTACAAAATGGATAAAAAAAGTAAGCTAAATAACAAAAGAAAGCGATCAAACAGTTAATCATCGCATAATAAAGCAAAACAAAACATTAACATTACCAACCATAAGAACAAAAACAAAAATAAAACAGTAAAACATAAAATTATAATAATTAGTTATTAATTAACCATAAAAAATAATAATAAAATTAACAAAAAATCTAGAATGCAAACGGACTAAACAAACAAAAAAATAAAGATCACGGATATTATGTTTTAACTTAAGATTATAATCCGGTTTATTATTAGCCATTAAGTTAGACGCACGAGCCATTAAAAAAGCTTCTTCTATTATACGTTATAAATAATAGCACTACCATACAGTTGCGTTCTGAAAAACAACCGTATGATTAACTGATGATTACAATGTTGACCCTGGAAGCAGTTCGTTTTGTAGATTATACAATATAATATTTGATTATTATATTAGTCTAATATTATTTAATAATCTAATATTAGATTATTTAAATAATAGTTTTCGTGTTTGATTTTCCTTCGTTCTTATAAATTAAAATTTGCTAAATTTATAGAAATGGATAACTAAAATATTTTCAAGTTTTTCCTTTGTTCTTTAACATCATTACATACAATAAACCAGCAAACTTTGAATTAAACGGCGAAAAAGTCATATATTTTAACTATTATTAATTATCGTTAAATATCGTTATCTAGGTTTTGATGTTGAATCATTATTTTTTAATCATTTTATATTTATCATGAAATTAATATTAATTATAACTAGTAGATGAGGAACAATAGCCATAAATTAATTACAGTTAATACTATAATTAATATTTTTATTATAATTTGCCATTATAATCACTTATAATGACAATATAACTGATTATAATCAGTAATAGTTTATAAATTATAATACTATTTTTATATTTCTCACAAAAATATTACAATAGTTTTACATCAAAGAAAAATCAAAATATTTTATTTTTAAATGTTTATCCTCGGAATTGTGCTTTGTAACATATTGAATACAAAGAAATTAATTCAGACGATTAAAAACAGTATAAAGATGCTTAGAAATATGTTCGAAGGTTGCAGCTTGTCCTTCAATCTTACAAAAATTGTTGATTTTAGAAAGAACTTACACATGAGCCTTAAAAATATAAGTTTTATATAACCACTATCTTATGGTGATCGTCAGGAGAATGTGGTAAATACAAAATTCTAGAAAAATAGAGTAAAGACAAATTTAGAGTCAATGCCAATTCGAGGCTCATTTCATTGAAATGAGCCTAATGAGTTTAACGTAATAACTGAATTCATAACCAATTTTTATTCTGCATTTTTATTTTTAAATTTGCATAAAAATAGACGCTAGAAGGATCTAGCGATATTTATATACGCTAGATACTTTAAAATTTCATTATTAAAGATTAAATATTTAATTTCAAATTCAATATATGAATGTCGAAATCGAGATTTTTGTAATCAAATTCGCTAACTGAGTCTACGTATTTAATATAATTATAAAATAAACAAAACATAATAATGATTATCTTCATAGGTTTACATTATGTAAACCTCTGGAGATAATGCATTACATTACATTACGCCCGAATACAAGCGTCATGTCTGATATCGTGAAACGCATTAGTGATGGTAGTGCCGAAGATATCTGGTAGGTAATAGATGCGATATTGCGAGCATTTACAGATCGTTCGACGCAATCCCCGTGCATCGCGTGCCGCAGTATCTCTTATCTGGCGTTATGTACGATCAATATAATGATGAACCCTTGTGCAGGCAGTTGTGCTTCTGTAAAAGTGTGCCGATAATTCACAACAAGAAAAATTCACCAAAACAAATCAAATCAGCTAACTGAGTTTACGTATTTAATATAATTATAAAATAAACAAAACATAAAAATGCTAAATCAAAATTTAATAATTAAATAATAAAATTAAAATCATTAGTACTTACGTATCTTTCCAATCTGGTTGATTACATGTAACTTTTGTTAAGTCATAATTTTTAACCTTGCATTTATGGTGTCTCCACTTAGTTTAGATAACTCAGACTAAATTTACAACGGACCATCCAGCAGCATCCGATAGGGGCTGCCCTGCTGACGGCAATTGCAGGCTGGAACAAGATCAATAAAGATCTACCACCTTCACTCCACGCGCTATGCGACCTGGCTATTGGCCATTACCTGGTGTCTTAAACGTGATCACGTGAAGCAATTACATTTTAAAGTTCAAACATCTTGGGATACGAACTTCTCCTTTTTGTAAATTAATAATTCATCAAACTTGTTTGAAAATAAGAAAAATATTAACGTCGTAGTCAATAATACATAGTTTCAGTATTTCTGACAGAGGTCATATTACGGGAAAACAAAGTCCACAGATCAATAATAACATGTCGGTAGAGCAAATCAGCTAACTGAATCTACGTATTTCATATAATTATAAAATAAACAAAACATAATAATGCTAAATCAAAATTTAATAATTAAATAATAAAATAAATAATTGTTTTTAGATTTTCTATAATTTAAATCAAGTTAAAATAAAAAATTGAAATTTAAAGTAAACGTCATTTCTATGAATTGACTAATAAATAACAGATGTTGTATCAGAATAAGGATAAGAGGTCATCAGGAGGAACTGCTATGCTATCAGGTCTCGGCCCCTAACTCCTCTATCTAACTCCTCATTAAATAATTAAAATTTAATTATTTAATGTATTATATTTTATATTATATGGTATACATGAATGCTCATGCAAAAATATGTTTCTTGTAAATTTAAATATGTCATCTTTACGATATAAATTAATAGTAGTTTTAATTAATGTTAATTTAATGTTCATATCTAGATATACACCTTCTTTATTATTAATATTGGTTTTGTTAAGAATTAGGCTTTCTGGATAAATGTGCTCACTAATTGAATAAAAATTATTAGAATTAAATACACATATATCATCAATGTATCGAAACATATATTTCATATATTTATATAGTTTAGATTTATTTTTTAAACAGTTATGAACAAATTCATATTCTATAAAGATAAGTCAGCTATAATAAGGCTACTATTACCACCCATTGGAACACCTTTTACTTGTCTAAATATAGATGTCCCTACTTTTAAATAATTTTGATTTATCAAAAAATTTAAGGATTCTGTTTTAAGGATTCAATTTTATCCATATATTTATATTTACTTGATGGTTTAATTTTTGTTAGATATGCGTTATAGTTATTATAACATATATATGTATATCTTTTTAATATCTTAAATGTTAAAAAAGCCAAGAAGTTTATATTCTATTAATATATATGTAATTCTAACGTTTTTAGGTCGAATATTCTCGATTCGGAGTGCAAGCCAAAAGCTAAAGTTTTATGATTTAAGAGGTGAACGAACAAAACTTCAAATTCTTGCTAATATGAGGTTTGTTTATTTTATAGTTTAGTTTATTTTTTAGCATAAATTGTGATTTCAAATTACCTCCACAACAATTTAGTAAAAGATAAGAAATGTCGAGAGTAATTACTATTTTTAAACATTGAACAAATCAGGTAGAATAAAGCTCGTTGTACAACAATTCGTTTGTTATTTTGTTTGTTCTATTAAAGTAGTTGTTTGGCATTTAAACTTAATGATTGGTAATCTTTATTTAATTATTATTCTGTGTATCATTTTAAGTACCAAATTTATGCGAATTTTAACGTTTTTAAATTCACATAGTGAAGAAGTGAATAGGAGCATCAATTTTTTCTTTTTCAATTTTTACATAATTTAAATATTTTATTCAAAATTTAAAAGTTAAAGAAATCTTAAATAAAAAATAATTTTAATAATTTTATTTTCTGTTTAATAAAATTATTAATGAAAGAAATTACAAATTATTTTTGCCCATCCAAACTACCATATCGCAATCCTGACGTATCTACGAATTTCAAAAGAAAAATTTATTAAATAAATTATGTCCTTGGGTAAGCCTTTTTTAATACATCCTTTATATATTCTTTATCCTTTATACCATATTTTCCTATTATCCTTTATATAATACGTCTTTGCGTAAGCCTTTTCAGTGAAATAGAAAAGTAACAATTAAAATACGTTTTAACCTACTTGTCTCTAAAAATTAATTACACATTCTATTTCAATAAATTTCTTCAAATAGAAATACTATTGTTCGTGGAATCATTTGATATCAAGGTGTTAGCACCACGAAAGAAATTTAACGGTGAAATTGTCGCAAATGACAAAGTCACCATTTCGAACTAGTTGGTTCTCATCAGTAGCCTGTACTCCCCACAACTGGATTGAAGTTTGTAGAAAGGCTATATGGTGATTTGAAACAACGAAAGTCCCTTGTTCCCTTGCAAAATTGGGGTTTGCGACTGCAAGTATTCACCTGTCTGCATTAAGCGCTGGAGAACCGAGCGCGTTGTGCAACAAGATACACACCATTTGAATACTGGATAATACAATGCTGCACTACGATGCACTGCTGCTATGCATCACTATCAATAAATTTCTTTAAATAGAAATACTATTGTTCGTGGAATCATTCGATATCAGGGTGTCAGCACCACGAAAGAAATTCAACAGTGAAATTGTCGCAAATGACAAAGTCACTATTTCGAACTAGTATTCTATTAGCATTCTATTTCATGCTTAGACTATTAAAACTGCATTTAAGTCTAACGTCAATTTAATAAACCAATTACATAATATTTATAATCGATTTTTATTCATTTTGTGATTATTTGTTTAGTAAATACGGGAATCAAGAGGAGTTTGTCAAAGTAACACAAAATATACATCGAGGTGATATCATTGGAGTTGTTGGTGTACCCAGTAAATTTGAATGTGAAATTACAAATAATCGGTTATTTAATTTTAGCACGTTCGAAAAGCGGTGAGCTTAGCATATCGCCAACCGAATTTGTAATTCTCACACCGTGCCTTAGACAAATTCCACATCTACACTATGGTGTAAAGAATAAGGTATTATGTTGATTTATTTAGTTAATTCTAATTTTAAATTCGCCAGTTGATTGCTTTATGAAAGATTATATTAGCATGCGAGGTTAATTTATTAGCTTATTAATTGAGAGCTTAAAATGACATTGACTAGAAATTTTAATAAAAATTTAAAAGTAAAATTTTAATTATTCAATTTCATAATTTATATCAGTTATTTATTTTTAAGTGCTATTTTATTTATTTTTATTATAAAATTAAATTATTTTATTTTTATTATTTGAAAATAATAAAATTGATAATCATAAGTGTTACAGAGTAGCACTTTAACTTAATAAGATAAAGATGAAGTTGTCTTTTGAACTTGCTCGTACATTATCTGCTTGCATGCACGCGGCGCGGTTGACCCATGGAAGATCGACTTTTCAACCAAAGAATGATAATAAGTTGTTCATGTATTATTTACATGAACAACTTAATGTCTATTAAACATATGACCCGTTCGAGGGCTTTTTGTACATTTTTTAATAAATCTATATATTAAAAAAAATAATTATTTTTAAATTTTAAATTTGATATTAAAAATTACAAATTTGTTATCTTTTGTTATTAATTATGCTAATTGTTGATCGAGCAGTTCTAAGAAGAATTCTTGGTCAAGCAATATTGCAATTCATCAAGAAAACCTTACTTCAGTTTTTTGATTTATTCAATCTTGTCCGGGGAAATGAAATTGATGTAAATGCCTGGTTTATATAGTTAGAAAAGCATATTCTGAATCAATTATTAATTGTGTTTTATTGCTGGACGCTACTAATGCTTTAAATTGCGCAAATATACCTTTATAAAATATAACTGACAAACTTACTAAGTAACAAATGATACTTTATAAGGCTTTCGGGATTTCTTCCTTCGTCAGTATTGCAAAAGCATATATACATGAATATTATTAAAGCCTGCCCCTGGATCGAAGAGCAATACAGTTGTTACTATTATTGTTACTAATAGTAACAACTATATAGTTGTTACATTATAGTTGTTACTAATATATAGACGTGGGAAAACGGACATAACTGGGTATTGGAAGCCATCACAGTCCATCAGCAATCAAATCCCTTGACCGGCTTCTGCTTATTGAGCTTCATAATTAGGGTCCAGATTTTAAGCTATCCTCCATTACAGTTTAGAAAGGTTTATCACAAGGATGATTATTACAAGACAACCTTCAAGTCCACAGGAGATCACAAAAATGATTCGGCATTATAATATATGAATATTATTAGAGACTGCCCCCGGATCGCTGAGCGACACGGCATTATAATTATTACTAATATATAGACATGGGAAAACGGACATAACTGGCTATTTGAAGCCATCATATTATATATAGTAGTGACATGGTGATTGAAAGTCGTGAATCGAAGTCCAGTCTATCAAGCAACACCATTTAGTATAAATGCCGTATTTCGTAAGAAATCCTGGACCGTTGTTTACTCAGCACATCTGTGCACTACTATTATACATGCCGTATTTATTCAGGATCTAACGAGTGCAACGACAATTCAGCAGCACCTCTGCCTAGTGTTTAAGGATGGTCCGCACAGCAATTCGATCTGGTAAAGAGCGTAAGCCTCAGTCAATTAAGCAAAGTGTCGGAAACGCCTTTATTCACAATGTCACACATGCAACCGAAATGACCAGTGTGCACCTCATTCTACTAATGAGTGTTGCCGGGTACTCATCATTTCGATGCTGAAGTGGTCGTCTAGAAGTGACATGGTGATTGAAAGTCGTGAATCGAAGTCTAGTCTATCAAGCAACACCATTTAGTATATATATTACGTCTATATTTATTACGTACTAAGTAACACATGATATATGTTACTTAATTATATATATGTATATATATTTATTTATATGTTATTTTTTACGTACTAAGTAACAAATGAAGTATGTTTCTTAATTGTATATATTATTTATTTACCATCATTTGATTTAATTAAAATTTTAAGAATAAAACAAACTTTCTTCAAACGTTTACTGAGCAGTTTTATTTGTGCCACACCAGTAATCATTTATACTCAACTTCTCCACAATCAAAACGAAAATGGTCAAAAACGTTTTGAAATACTGAACATCTAAAAAAAGTTTTCAGGCTCTTGATTTCATAAACTCTTTTGACGAATAAACTCCTTGTCTTTTTATAACAGTGTGGCTGAAACTTGCAGAGTGTTTCTCTGATTATCTTATTATCAAACTACTATATTTGGACTACCTGTATTTTTTATTTTCGACCAGTTAGTTATCTGTTTTTATCAATCCAGATTTTCGAAGATATCGTCGTTTAGTTGTTTGATAAATAAATGATATTGAATTGTATAATTAAATTTAGTATTATTAATTTAATATTATAATATAACTATATGCATAATAAATATTAATGGATTATTAAGGTTTTTATAGTATAAAATTAAAGCCACTGCCACCGACATTATTACAAACGAGGATTTATTTTTTAATAATTGGACATAAACAAGGGTACACTTGTCGTTTATGTATGCGATCATTATATTTTTATATAATGGCTTTTGTATAACGCTATTATAATTGCTCCCATTTTTAAGTATAAATCGTCAAAGTCATGGCACGATGATTCCAACCGATACCGCGGTATTCCATTCTTAATCATAAGTATGTATTGTTTGCGAATTTTCAATTTAAGCTCTCGTATTATTTTGAGTACGCATATTTCTACCTGAACAACACGGTTTTTAACGATAACGAAGTCGATCAACTTTAGCACTTTGTTATCGACTCGTCTTTGTGTCTATGATATTGTTGTCACGTGTGTTCGATAAGATTCATTCGGACACCTTTTTTACAACTCATCGCGTACACTCGATTCTTAATCTAATCTACTCTAAGCATTTCGCTACCGACTTACTAATCATATTCTGGTAATTGACTTCTATATGGTTTTCGAAGCCACCTAAGAGTGAATTCCTGAAAAAAGTCATTAAATTTCGTCATGATTTACGCTCAGTCTAAGATGATTAAGTTTATCTAAATTTGCGACATTTACAAACTCGTATTTGGTGTCCACTGCATATTTACCATAATTCTGATAAAATATTGATTTCTACGTATTAGTTTAGCTAATTTATTCAACATTTCATTACATTATGCTGTTTGATTATTTTAAAGCATGTAAAATCCAATGATAATGTATTTCATTCAAATAATTTGATGGGACCTTTCCATTTCTATGCCTCAAGAACTTTGCAAGCAGTGATTTGATAAAACTCATCAACGTCAATTACATAAGAAACCGCTTATTGATCAAGCCCGCATCCATCGATATTATGATATATTATGAAATATTCCCATTCCTTGCCATAATCGTTCAAGTTTCTATGACTGGCAAATGTTCCAAGATAATTGCCTACAATTGCCAATGTATTTAATTACCCCGTACTTTTTTTAAAAATTGTTACATCACTACACCTGCGAATATGTAAAACATTTAATGTATTGAATTTCTTAAAGTCAATGTTCCGAGATGCCTTAATATAATCTCCTCTAATATCTATTGCACTGATGTGATCAGGAAATCATTGAATTGGTGCTAGTGATCCTTTGAATGATACTTTATTATTATATCTAACCAATTATGATCGACCACGTAGTGATTTCGCATTATAAACTATCTACAGTATAATTCTTTCATGACATCCAATTCATACACCCTGACTTATGCCAGCATTTGACGTCACGTATTGGTATTGTTTCGTCCGCTACTGTCGTGCAGTAGCACACCCGGACTCATCAAAATGTCGTGTACCGCTGTTGTTCCTTTTATTAGTTCTACTTTCAGATTTGACCTATTACTGGCTCTACGCCTTACCAACTAGACTAACCATTTAATAGAACCAGAGATTCCTCAGTATATGAAGCATTCAATGCTTATATTATTATACCCATAATATTATATTTAATATTTTATTAATAAATAGTTCTATACTGAAAATTTAGCCAGAATGTATAATTATTTTAGATGATTGGCTTTACAGTTAAAAGATATGATTTTATAGAATAAAATTTGTTTACTGTCCGTTTTAGATTTAATTTTTGCAGACTAATTAAAACCGCACGGACATATTGTATATATTACCAAAGAGTTTATATTTGTCTTTATTACAAAACAAAAATTGCGTATTTTTTAAAATACATAATTCATAATCTATTAAAAACACAATTTTCGCTCTCCTTACGTATATTAATAATTCTCTATTTTTTGATGATAATTCTCTATTTTTTTATTTTTGTGTTAAGGAACTTAGATTTCGAAAGCGATATCTTGATTTTATGATAAATGCTGAAAATATTAATACTTTTATCATCAGATCTAAAATTGTAAGCTATATTCGTACTTTTCTGGACGCTCATGGATTTCTTGAGGTTTGTTATTTAATTTTACTTTAATTTTAGCCTAATTTAAACTCTATGCATGAAGGTCGAAACCCCTTTACTTAATATGATTGCTGGTGGTGCTACAGCTCGACCGTTTGTTACCCACCACAACGAGTTAGATATGGATTTGTTTCTGCGAGTAGCACCCGAGCTTTATCATAAGGTACGTAATTTATTGAAAGAATGTGTTATTACTTAACTTTTAGAAATGAAAAAAGTTTTGATCGAATGTTTCTGCTAATAGAAGATGCGGTTATATCTATATTATATTTATATACATTAGTATTTTACAGTTTGAGTATTTAAATAATTACATTCGAAGGAATTTTAATGGCTAGATAGCCGCTTTAATGAAAACCTGCCTCTTTATAAATTAGATGGACGTAATTACTCGCTACATTATTGCATATAAAAATTTAAATTAAATTTAAGATTTTGAACGAATTACGTTTTGTGAGATGTAACTAAAATACAAACCATTATGATCAAAATATTCACACTGATTCACCATAATAAAGGCATTACTTTTTTAAAATTAATATTACTTCATTGTCGATTGGTGATAAAGGACAAATTTTATTGACTAATTTTTTAATCTTTCTAAAGATTAAAAAATTTTATACTATTTAAACTGTGTTGTTCATTCTATACGATGGACGCCTATACGATCGATGTTGCCTATACAATGGAAGTTTAGGCATTTGTAAAGTAATTGAAAAGCTTTGATCTTTCTTTCTGCTTTCATCTTAGGAGGTATGACTGGCATTCTAGAAATCAATCGGGAAATCAAATACAAGTTATATATTTTCATATTTTAAAAAATAAACTATTATATTTGTGATTTTACATGCTTGTTATAACAGCAAAATTGGTAAGATGCAATGGTTTCTTTGCCGTCACACATTCACAAAATAGTCACAATAACATAGAAGAATGTATTTATATTGTATAAATAAAGAATAACGCAATTATTTAAAACTATAAATACCACTATTTAACCAAAACAACATCACATTTAAATATAAAAAATATAAAAGCACAACATAACGAATGTGTTAATTAAAGATAAAGGCATTTATTTGCCTTAAATATGAAATTTTACGTAACATCATATACTTTTATTCTCATTTTGTAGTTTGAATGTGATGTTTATGCATTGTTGTAGTTTTAGATATTATGGTTCAAGATATTATAGTGCAATGAAGTATTTTTATATATAAAATAAATATTCAAACGAAAATTTCACATCGAACTTTACAAAATAACGCTTAATAGATAAAAACATGACAACTACCGTATTTGCAAGTATACTTTATCTTTAGCAATACGAATGTATACAGTAAATGCTAATTCTAGTTATCGGCGTATATCAAATATATTTATTTCCTCAATTAATAAAGCGGCTTACCATTTTGCACACGGGAAATGAACAACATAATTTTTAAAGTTACCAGATAAAATCATCTAATCTGCTGATTTTAAATAAATTAATTTATTAATATTAAAATAGCTATAATTTAAGTCAAAGTTTTTTATTCGAGATGCTTGTTGTCGGTGGTATTGACCGAGTATATGAAATTGGTCGACTATTTCGAAATGAGGGTATTGATCAATCTCATAACCCAGAGTTTACATCTTGTGAATTTTACATGGCCTATGCGGATTATAATGATCTAATGCAATTTACAGAATTGCTGCTCTCAGGTAATTTACAATTGCTTTTTCTTGGCTATATATTTTGTTTTATAATATAAGGTCTTGTAAAACATATTACTGGAGACCTGAAAATAAAATATGCTAACGATGAAGACGGAGAAGCTGTTGAAGTTGATTTCACCCCACCGTTTGAAAGAATCGATATGATTTCAGCACTTGAAGCAGCTGTTGGCGTTAAATTTCCGGATTTGTCTTCATTACAAACATCAGGCGAGACTTTACGATTTATTCGCAATTTGTCGCTTTCGATAAAAAAGAAACTTGACATATTTTTAATTAAATTTATTAAAGTTAATTTAAAATTTATCAATTAAAATCTGAGAAAATTAGTAATTTTACATGAATATTACTTTTCGAGATATTATGTCATCATAATTGACTAAAAGTATGTGATGATAGATTATATAAATGATCTACCATCATAGATTGATGTTCTCTTAATCATTATAAATTGTATTCGCTTTTTACTAGTAAATTTATATTTAGTGTGTATAGACAGCAATGATAATCATTGCGAGGTTTAATCTATTTGGAATTTTTGCTAATCAATGTTTTTATCAATAGTAGCGTTTTCGTAATAGTAGCGTTTATAAATGATTTTTATCAATTTAATTTTAATTAAATTTATAAAGACCACTAATATAGAGACCATTAATATAAAGACCATTAATATATTCATTAAAGACCATTTATTTATAAAGACTATCAGTTTCTAAAGATCATACAGCCTCATAACCCTAAAGTCTTTAAGAATAAAATCATGAGACACAAAACATGAAGAAACGCAGGATGAATGCGCAAGAAGAATGCACAGGAATAATGAGCAGGAATAATGAGCAGGAAGAATGCGCAGGAATAATGAGCAGGAAGAATGCGCTGGATGTAACAGCACAGGAAGAATATGCAGGAAAATGCTCAGACAGAATATGCAGGAAGAATAAGCAGGAAAATGCTCAGACAGAATAAGCAGGAAGAATAAACAGGAAAATGCTCAGACAGAATAAGCAGGAAGAATGCACATGAAGAATAAGCAGGAAGAATGCACAGGAAGATTTCGCAGGAAGAATGTACAGGAATAATTTATCAGCATAAAGAATTCATAAGCAGGAATAATGAATAATTACTTACGTAAAATATAAAATAAAAATTCTAGAATCTTACATTGAAAAGAAACATTAGAACAATGTTGTTTTATCGCTTATGAAAAATAATTACGTCCGATTACATTAAATTTTAAGCGCATTAGATTTTTAAAATTTTTACATTAATTTCCGCGGTAATTATTAAATTTCGGATTATGTGAAAGATAAATTATAATGCTGAGTAATGTTAGTAACAAAATACTTTTATATATCCACATTAATCCATTCTATAAGAAATTATAAATTAATATTGAAATTTGCATATCCGAAATAATTCACCTAAATTAATATGCAATCAGTAAAATATAATTTTTGTGCAATAAAATTAAGTTCATTTTAAAATAAACAAAGTTATATTTGGTTCATTCTTGTGAATATTTTAGTATTTTAATAAAATAAATATTTTGTTATTCAATAAAATACATTCGCTAACGACTAGGATGCCTTGGTTAGTGCTTTTAAGTTAATGCGTCAACATCTGATGGCTAATAAAGCTAAATGACCTATAGATGTTAAAGCTTACTTTTGTTTAATAATTTCGTAGAGCCTATGTGCGGAGTAAGTGAAGTAAATGTGAAGTTTCTTAATTCGTTTTGATGATAAATTTAATTGCTGCAAATACCAATTACTCATTAGCAAAAGCCTCGCAACACACCTCGTTTTCAATAAACACAAAATGACACTATAATTTTTGATCTACTTTAACATTAAATAGTTAATATTTTATTTAATTAATTTTTATGTTAATGTTGACTGATTATTATTGATATTATTGTATATTGATTATTATTGATTATTAAACAAATGCAGAACCAGATTGACTTCGTTTACCATTTTTATAAAGTATAGAGCTTAAGATGTTTTGATATATTATATACAAAAATATAAGCTATTAAATACACAAATCAATTCTAGATTTGAAAAAATGCATTCGAATCAATTTTTACCAGTAATGCCTATTTGTAAATGTTTTAATAATACTAATTATTAATACAATTATAATTCAATTGCGCTTAGTTATGCAGATTTACCGCTTCTGTATCAATAGTGCTGTCTTGATATCAAAATTAAATCAGACTAAGTTATGCAGATTTACTGCTTCTATATTAATAGTACTGTCTCGATATCAAAATTAAATCAGAATACTCAAACTTTATTTTAGTGTGTATTTGTAAAATAATAAAGAAGGGAAATTCGTTCCTTCAAAATTAAACTTTTTAATAAATTTAACCCAATTTATACGTTAGTATTTTACATTAGTATTTTTTTGTTGTCAAATTTTAAATAATTCTGAAATGTATATCAAAATTTAACTTTCGATAATACGATTGAGTTTAGTAAAATTCAATCGTAAATTATTTATAAATAAATTATTTATAAATAAAAAATAATTTAACTAAATTTTCTGAAGTAAATAAATTATTTATATTAGTAGTATAACCAAAATATAATTAAATAATTATTGGATCTGGATCAAAGGAAAGACGAAATTATTTTTGATATTTCGCTAACTACTGTCAGCATCTTCAGAAAATTACAGGTAATGTAATCATTACTTGTAATCATCTTCAGAAAATTACAGGTAATTTCAGGTAATTTTCTAAAGATTCCAACAGAAGTTAGCGAAATATCAAAAGTAATTTCGTCTTTCCTTTGATCCAGATCCAATAATTATTTATAAATAATGGATTAGTATCAACTATTTAAAATATATAACTATATTTACATTATTAATACAAGATAAGTAGTGTTATTTATATATTAAAACATATATATTAGTGTTATTTATATATGTTATTTATATATTTATTTTTAACAACTGTTAAAAATAAATAAAGTTCGTGTATAAAGAAATGTTTTTATGAAGATTTTAGATAAATTGTTAAGTCGCAACTTATACAATGATAATAAAAATAAATGAATCTTATTCGTAGTTGTGTCTCTACGCGTTTTAATATTTCATATTCCATCATGTACAGTGATTTTCATTTGTTTATATAATTTAGAAAGTCGAGCCTTTCTTGATAAGCTCTGTGTTTCTAACAATGTTGACTGTGGCGAACCTAGGACATCAGCACGACTAATTGATAAGGTATTATACGATGAATTCTATAATTTCTATATTCTCACAATTGTTTTAATCAAATACTTTTAAAATTCACGTTTTTGTTTAAAAAATTGCTTTTGTAATATAAATTATATTAATTGTCTGTTTTAGTTAGTAGGAGAATTCATTGAACCCAAATGCACAAATCCGACATTTATCATTAATCATCCCGAGGTTCTCAGTCCACTTGCTAAATTGTAAGTCACCTTTATTCTGTATTCAAACTGGCTTGAATATTATTTAATTGTAAATTGATCACACATCGCACGTGGAAAATTGAATGACATTTAATTTTATGAATAGAAACCTTTACGTGTATTTACTTTACATTGAGATTATTGTGCCATTTCTTTTAAGAATTTGTGAAACATAAATGAAATAAGTTGCTACATCAGTGTAGGATTTAATTATGCATTTATCATTATATTTCAATAAGTTATTTTTTAATTAAATTTATTTATCAAAATTTATTAAGCTAAATATTACAGCTTTATAAAATGCATAAATGTAAAATTGCGATTTGACATAAATTTTAAATTAAATAAATCCGAAATATTGCAGCATTTGAACTAACTTGAGTGATCTGGAGTTGAATTAATAAACAATGGATCGATTATTTTTTACATTTTTATTATCGAAATTTTGATTTTAAGTCGATTTAATTCAAAATTAAATTTGATATAAATTTTAATTTTTAATTTATTCAAATTAAATGATAACCTTTCTTTAAGTGACGGGTTCGTGTCATGATTGAAATCACTATAAAGTAAATAATACCAAAAACATATCTTAGATTTCTTATTTAACAAAGAATTGTTTTGTAAAGAATTGTTCAGAAACTGTACAAATTGAAATGTCTAATTAATTATTTCGTTGTAATATAAAAATTGAGTTTACTTTTGAATTATTTAATAAACAAATAAAGACAATTTCGATTTAAGGATTTGATTTTCAACAGTAAGATGCATTACAATTAAACAGTAAAAAAAATTTTTATTTGTTTACGAAATAGCCATCGCAACAAATCGGGACTGACTGAGCGATTTGAACTTTTTGTATGTGGGCGCGAATTAATAAATGCATACACAGAATTGAACGATCCGTTGGTGCAAAGAGAACGATTTGTCAACCAGGCAAAGGTAAAATTAAACATGTGTTAAAATTTATTTATTATGTGTGTAAATTATATTTGTATATTAAAATCTAACTTTTCGTTCAATTATTTTGTTATGACCAAAAGAACAAATAAATTTAATTTATATGAAAAGAGAATTCTTATAGTCAGTTTTACGTTTAAATGTAAACGTAAACCGGATTATTTAAACGTAAAACTTATTAAATGAAAATAATGAAAAAAGAATAAAGGTCCCGAACAAATAATATATCATATAGGAATACCATTTGTTAATTGTTTCCTATCATATTTATGAAGAAAGCCGTCTCCTTCCCAACATCCCTCAAAGCCTCCATGGTAATCGGCATGAAAACGAATTGTCGATTATCTAATCCGCTATATTTTTCATGCTTCTGGAACTCTGCTGAATCGGTTATACTTCCCTCGTACACGATAGCAAGTGCTTTATAACTTGGTGCTAGAGTATTCACCCAGGTGAATTCCCATAATAGGAGTTTTTCATCCTTTTACGGTATCAGTCATCCACCATCTGGTCCCTTACCGTTGTTCCGTAGTAGCCTTGCTGGCTCTAGGCGTGACAGCACTAAAGCTGAGCAAAGAACCTCTTTCAAAATCCTGTTCAAGTCGTAGTGGCGGGAGTGTCGCGATTTAACACGCGGACAGTCGATACCATGTAATCCTGATGAATCTGTGTTTATCCTGTACCCACATAGCATTTCCCCGCAAAACTAATGCCGAGACGAAGTGCATGCGCTATAGCAAAAGATCTATCGTCGATCATAGTGCCAACAGCTGAAATGGGCAGCGCTGTCAGAAACACCCCGGTGTTTTTTCTAGCTATGCTTAGCATCTGCCCACGACTCTTAGCCGTTTCTGCAGTAGAAAGGAAGGACTTCCTGGTTGTCTTGCTTAGGAAAATTCCTAGTTCACCAAGATCCATCGGTAGTGTTGCTTGGGCCCATGCCTTATCACTTATGTTAAGATTAAGTAATCTGCCCAAAGATTCGCGTAGGGTTTCGTCGGTTGCATGCAGCGAGGGCCTATAATCGAAACATGGTGCATTTCGTAATAAATGAGAAATTCTAGATATGTGGAAGCTGGATCTTAACATGAAAACGGCATCCTGTTTCGCGAGTCTCATCAAACGACGAGCTATCTCCTCAAGATTCGGAATGCACTCGGATAAAACTTTTTCAACAGCTGAAGAACTTCCAATCGGATTGGATAGGACAAGTTCATCGTTAGAGTTAACAAACTGGCATTCTGGCAATAAATCGGCTATTTGGCCGAACATACAGTCTACGTTAGCTATTATTTCTGACTTGGCGGGATTTAAATAAAGGCTGATTGATGACTTTCATGGATTATCCGTTGGATATTGTGACGCAATTCAATTTTGTCACCGCCAAGAATGCAGTCAACTAAATACCAAGCACTAAATTGTGACTGCGCCTGGCTTGCAATTTTGTTGACGGTTAGGGCAAATAACATGGTGGATAGTGGATCCCCTTGCTGTACTCCCTCTGATGACAACAATTTATCTGTTCCAGCCACTGAGTAAGTTTGGGACCCGTAACACAGGTTGATAAAACTGTGATATGCTGATATTTTTTGGCGCGTTAATTCTAGCATGACGGGCCGGCTCACTTCATTAAAGGCGTTCCGGAAATCCAGCTTTACAAAGGCGGTATCGCCATTCAGGCACGTCGACACAAAAGTTCTTGTGGAATGTATCACTACCTCGGCGCCGCACGAGATACTAACTCCGAATTTGTTGAGTATAAAATCGGCCAAGAGGTAATCGGACGCCCAATGATTTACAATCTTAGCGAGTAAACAGCATAGTGTGCAACTGATTGCAATGGGACGGATCCCGCTATATTTCTTTCCAAAAGACAATAACCTCGCACCGCAGAAGTATTTAAGAACTGCATGAGAAATATGTCTCTTCAGAGTTTCATTGCAAATGCTGCTAACGCACTCACCAACCGAAACTCAGATGAATCTCTCGAGGGCTCGTCAGATCTTTCAAATGGAGGAGACTAATACCATATAATCCAGAAGACGAAGCGTTTGGGAAAGAACGAATGAAAGAAACGAGCGTGGCAGCCGTAACCAAAGGCCGTTTCAAAATCGCCGTTTCTTCGAAGTCAATATCCGAAGGACAAGATTTTAATTCGTCTAGACTGACAGATCGTGAATGATACTTGGAGCGGAAAATCTGTAGTATTTGGTCGTTTTCGGGAACAATGCCGCTGTCGCAATTACCATCCAGACCGCATTTGATACATCTCCATCCTCAATCTTCTCAGATACTCGGCGACATAGGATGCTCTCTCTTTTAAAATCGCTCAATTCTTTGTTTATGCCAGAACCCTTATTCCTTTTCCGTGACAATTGAGCAGGCCAGGTGTAACTATTATTAGGGAAACTGCACACGCTTACTTTATACGCTGTCCCGGACTGCTGGAACGCTCTGTAGCATCCTAATCTGGTGGGATACACAGGACCTTCCTCACGAATGTCAACGGACGCACCCACTCTTCCTCATTTAGAATATCGCTAGCCAAATTTTCAAGAATTGCGGAAAGTTTTGAGGCTACATGAGGACTGGCAGCTCTGGGGATTTTTCTCACCGTACTGATTATCTGCGAGAGAAGGAGATAAGTTTGCCAGTCCTCGATCCCGGAGTAAGACAAGTGGTGAAGAGCGTCAACAGCTGGCGGATAGACCTGCGCGCTGTGCTGACTCATTCTACTATGTCCCGGAAATCGATCGTGATGATGGCTCTGTGAGCAAACAGCAACCTCGGCTTGCTGGGGAATCACAAAAGGTTTCCGGGATCCAGGACAATTTTAAACACGGCCGTGTTGTTGGATAAATCCGTTCGCCGTTTGAGTGAAATAGCGAAGGCATGTAGAGCACTGCACCCGTGTATTGTTGATAATTACATTTCCTGGAATACCCAAAGGATAAACTTGGATTGCCCGCGGAACCATATCGTCTTGTCCGAGGCTGCAGTGCCCGCTAGTGACAGCTTTTATATCCCGGGATGACAGTTTACCGCTTGGATCTATCGCTATTACTTGAGATAGTTTAGTTTTTTGATCGTTGTAAGTATATATTGTTGTAAGTAGTTGTAAATTGCAAGTTGTAAGTCGTTGTAAGTCGATTGAATATTCTTGCTCTTGTTTGCCTTATGGTATTTATTATTGTGTACTTTATCTCTTTAATCTTTTAAGTATTTTTATGTTTACGCTGTTAAAATTTTTGTTTGTGTATATCATCACTTCAATTTTTGAAGAAATTAATTTAATTGTTATTTAAAAATCGATATTTAATTTTTTTACAGACAAATAAATTAGCGTTTGGAAATTTAAGCAAGTCAAGAAAAATAACATTTCAAAACATTTTTAAATATAATGATTCAAAAACGTCGCTTACAAAATGCCTAATTAAACGTATTTAATATGATAGATTTTTAATCTAATAATCTGGTAAAATAAAATCTTTCAATTTTATTTAAAATTTTACTTTTATAATATTTTTATTTTTACTCTCAGTTTAATCAATTGTGTAGATATTTACTTTCGACCATTAAATAAATAATGCATCAAACTGTAATTATTTTAATGATTAAATCTCTTTTTACTAAAAAGAGATTTAATATAATCTTTAATATAATTTAATTTAATAGAATATTATATAATATAATTTTGGTGTATTTTAATATTTAAAATACACCAAAATTGGTGTATTTTTATGGCAAAATACACCAATTTATTTTGTAAAATTTTATGCTGCTTGAATTTTGTGTTTTATTTTATTTAGGACAAAGCTGCTGGTGATGTGGAAGCTTGCGACATCGACGAAACCTTTTTGGATGCATTAGAGTATGGACTTCCACCAACTGCTGGATTTGGAATGGGAATTGATCGATTGTGCATGCTGCTTTCAAACAAATCGAACATTAAGGTAATGACTTAGCGTTTATATTATATAATTTAATCTAAAAGATTTTGCCTTGTTGTTCAAAATAATTATTATTTAATCAAAATAAGTACAAAACAAATAAACATTCGTGCATGTAACTGGTATTGACTATTTTTTGATGATCCCCTTTCCACGTTTTCAATCCCCTAGCAGTGATGGCATTACAATTCACGTGAAATGAAAAATTAGCAGATTAAATCTACGTGACATTTAACATTAAATTTTGTTATCATTTTTAAATCCAATTTTAAAAAGTACATTTTAAAAGCCAAACTTCTTGTTTGTATTGCTTTTTGGTTGTGTTTAATGACACATGCAAGGTATAGCTACTTCTAGAAATAAAGATTTGGCGTAAATCTAAAAATGTTTCTTCTATTAATGAAACTCTTATAAACTTTATGCATTAACTAACCGAACTAAACTGGATGGGGAATAAGCATTCAATGTGTTCAATTTCACTTTTTCGTTTGTCTGAATTTATATTAAATTTAATATTTATTAAATTTTTTATTACCATTTAAATTTAAAGTATTATGTTACGCAATGTTGTAATCTTGCTTTTGAAATTGAAATTTACTTAGTTTGATTTAATTTAATGTTAGGAAGTGCTCTTTTTTCCTGCAATGAAACCGGTAACCAAAATTGGAAACAATGAGGATGAACCAGAAACAGAAATCAAGAGTTCTTAATATAAAGAAAATTCGTTAACGTTTTTGTGTTAATAAAATGAAGCTTGTTTCGTGAATTGAAATAAAAGACACTTACTCAACATCTCGTTATTTTTGAAACTTAAAATGAGTGTCTTATTTGCCTGAATATTTAGAATAGTGAAGAACTCACTGCAAAAAGAGTCTTCATACAATGGCACTTTCTAAATGAAAGGAAAAAATGCATCAAATAATGATGATAGGCGATGTATTTGAAATGTTAAATATTAATAAATCTAAAGAATAAATCAAATCACGCATTAAATTAGACATTTCAAAATACATTTTGATGTGCAATAAGTCTAAAGAAAAACCAAATTACTCATTGAACTAGATATTGGAAAATACATTTTGATATGCGATTCGAATTGAAAAGCTTTTATTTTGATATGCGATTCCAAAAATATATGTAAATATCTGGTAAATGATTGATTTTCTTTTATCGAATTTTTATATTTACATTATTTTAGACGCGACTAATTTAAAATATTAATTATTTTGAAATTTGGCAAGGTTTTAAAATTGATAATATTAATAGTTAATAACATTTTATAACATAATATTAATTAATATTAATAACACTATTAATATATAACAATACCGTTATATTACCGTTATATATTACCGTGATGATTGGTAGTTTTCCGTTGCCTATTTTACATGTTATTGCGCTTAGCTGGCATTCATCTCTTAAGGGATAAATAAAATTAAAATAAATATATTAATTTCATTTTAAATCACGGTCGCTCTATAAGTGATTTATTTTATTAAGATTTTTAAATTTGTATCCTTTAACCTTAACTGCATTGTTCATTTATTTTGTTTTGATTTTCAAATGTTTATCGTCAATACTCAATTGTTTTGTTTCACTTTCAAAATATGCACCTAATGTGCATAATATATTTTAATATATAATATAATATTAATATACTATTTATATTAATTAATTTTAATTAATAATTATTATATATTTTTTATTTTAGTAACTTTTTCAATATATGCATATATAACTATTTCGATATATTGATAAATATCTGCATATTTATCAATCTTTAAATTTATATCAATCTTTTATAATATTTATATTAAATAATTTTAATTAATAATTATTATATTTATTATTTTAGTAATTATTTCAATTATTTTATTATTTTATAAATATTTTTTTATAATTAAATCTTTTTCAATTATTTTATAATTTATAAAACATTAACATTTTAAAATTTTTAAATTTTATATTTACTATTATATAACACATTCTATTATATAACACATTCATTATATAAAACATTCTATTATTTTATTTTATTTGAATTAATTTAAACACTTTAAAATATATTTTATAATTTTTGCGTAATATTTTGATATTTAACGTAATGAATAAAATTAATAATTTAATCTTGAATTTAAAATCTTGAACTAATAATTTAAATAACCTAAATAATTACTTTATAATTAAAGTAATTTTAATTGAAATAAGAAATAATGTTGTGATATTAGACCTATTTGATCTATTTACTGATAAATCCACTTTCATTAGCGGCTAAATTCTCATGTAATTTTCGAACGACGTCTTCCTGTTGTGCAATATCATTATCACTCACGATTAAACACTAAACAAAAAGTCATTACATGTAAATAAAATCTATACTTTTAAAAGTATAACAAATTACTAGATTTAAAGTATAATTTGTCGTGTATGTAACGCTTGCGCTGTGGAAGAATTTGCACTTCACTTTATAACCTATTTGATCTATTTACTGATAAATCCACTTTCATCAAATTTATTCTTCAAATAATCAAATCAGCTATCTGAGTCTACGTATTTTATACTATTTTAAAAATATTATTTATAAAATAATAACGCATTGAATTCAGGCCAAGCAAGACGATTCGTGAAATCATAAATTCACAATCAAATCTAAATCATAGATAAAGTAAAGCTTGCAGATTATGCGATGCAAATGCTTTAAAGAGATGGGTCAGAGTAAATGCTTTTGAAATTCAAAAATAGATAAACTGATAAACCAATAATAAAGTCAAGGATGCGTTCTTTAAATGGTGGGGTTTTTGGTAAAATTGGGTGTAATGCTGAACAATAAACATATTTGTATTTACCATAAAAACGTTGAAAATTTTTGTTTCCATGGTAACAGATCAAAGTGTGAATTCTTCCAGATTCAAAATAAAAACCAATTAATTAAATCAGGTTAGCTAACAGAGTCTATGTATTATATATTATTTATAAATTAAAAATAATGCAAACTAAAATTCAAAAAATTAAATAAATAAAAGCGATTTATTTTTAGCATATCATCAAAGGTGAAATGAATTAGATAAGTGCATATCGCATGAAAAGACATATTTTCGGTAGAATGATTTTTATATAAAATAACTTTGAAAAGTAAAGGTAGGGTAATTTAATAAAAATAATTTAAGTTGAGTACAATATCGGATCGTTACACCACAATCTTTGTATATGTATGGGTCCTTTTTTTATAATTTTTGCTTGATAAGGACGCTAAATAAGGACGCTAAATAAGGACGCTAAATAAGGACGCTAAATAAGGACGCTAAATAAGGACGCTAAATAAGGACGCTAAATAAGGACGCTTGATAAGAACGTTAAAAAATTAACAAAAATCGCCCTTTGGGTCGGTCGACGGATAAGTAAAACTGCGATAAGATACTATTATAATTCGTATTCTACGATAAGATTTGTGGATTTCAGAAAAATCAATCGAATTTCTTTCAGCCCTAAAGTATTCATATTATAATGTAATATCTTTAAAAAATTAAAACACGTTTTTATGTAAAAGCCGTTATTAATTATTGCTGATTCAAAAATAACAATTAATTTGTTGTTCTCTTTTAAAAGCAAATGCATTATGGGAAATTACATTTTGAATTTTAGTAATTGCGTTTGTCATAAACTACGGCGATTTTGCTAAATAATGCAACTACAGAGTCTACATCAATAACTGTCTCATCGGGTGCTGACTCGATGTCTTACTATTTTCTTGCACGTGACCTTCGACGCATTCCTAGTCTATTTTAGTATATTAGTAAGATATATTTTTAGTCTATTATAATGTCACATCTTTAAAAAATTGAAACACTTTTTTATGTAAAAGCCGTTATTAATTATTGCTGATTCAAAAATAACAATTAATTTGTTGTTCTCTTTTAAAAGCAAATGCATAATGGGAAATTAGATTTTGAATTTTAGCGACTGCGTTTTCCGTAGACTACGGCGATTTTACTAAATGCAACTACAGAATCTACATCAATAACTGTCTCATCGGGCGCTGACTCGATGTCTTGCTATTTTCTTGCATGCGACCTTCGACGCATTCCTAGTCTATTTTAGTGGCTGTATCACCGGGCGCTGTCTCGTTAAACCATAAAAATTATTGATAGCTGCAACAAACACGTTTTGCTGCTCAACTACTCTTCTTCCTTTTGTACTTTCAAACAACTTTCGATCCATATAATCTCTTCCGACAAAGTATGATATTTCTTCATCTCACATATGCTTTTAAGCATATATATATATATATATATATATATATATATATATATATATATATATATATATATATATATATATATATATATATATTTATATGAAAACTCTAATCCAATGTCGGCGGCAATGTTAACGATAAACTTGACAAATTGTGTCTTTTACACATTTTGTGCTACCTAACCTATGTTCACCACCACCATTCTTCACCAACTCCATTATCCACTTCTAAGCTCAATTATTTACATTTCCACAAACATTTGTGGATAGAGAATATTATTTATTAATAATATTAATTGTTTAATATTAATATTTGATGAATATTTAAAAAATAATGATTTATTTATTTTTAATGAATTAAGATTTTTAAAGAAATAATTTTTAACAAAACGATTTTAAAGCATTATTCAGATAGATTATTATTAATTAATAATATTAATATAATATTATTTAATTAATATTTAAAAAATTAATTAATTATTTTTTAATTAATTAAAAATTAATATCAAAATTAATATTAAATATTAATATTAAATTAATATTAAAAAATTAATTAATGTTTTAATAAATAAATATATAAAGTAATATTAAATATTAATTTAACTTGATTGCATCTGTGAGCTGAAATTCTTTTGGTGTGCACGACATTATTCTCATAGGTATTGTTCCTATTCTTGATACAGCATGACTACTAAATAGCCTAGGTGGTTATCATCAGCTGCTGACCCATACCTACATTTCACGTTTCGACCCTTATTATATGCTTACTCCGTACATTGATGCTGATCGGATTTAAACTTAGGACGTCTGTATCGCGATTCAACTTTACATTCACTAGGCTGGCTGATGTAACTACCAGCTCTATAACTGGAGCTGGCTGCTCCAGTTATACTATTATTAATATTAAATTAATATTTAAAAATTTAATTAATTAATTTTTAATTAATGGGTTAATTAACAATATTAAAGAAATAATTTTATACAAAACGATTTTAAAGCATTATTATGATAGGTTATTATTCATTTATAATATTAATATTATAATATTAATATTTAATTATTATTAAATTAATTAATTTGTAAATTTCTAATTAATCATCGGTATTAAAAAAGTAATTTTAAACATGACGATTTAAAAACATTATTCAGAAAGATTATTATTAATTAATAATATTAATATAATAATATTAATATTTAATTAATAAAAGAACAATTAATTGCTTAATTTTTAAAATTAATTAAAAAATATAAATATTATTACCTATAATATATATTATTCATTAATTAATCTTTAATATTATCACTACATATGTTGCTCATTCCCCAGCATCATACATGATAATTATAATATCATTTTAAATAGCAAGTTTATAAATGATACTTATAATATCATTTTAATTAAGCTGAGACATTTATAAAAGCAAGTTGATGCAAATGGTAAGCGTAAAGTGCTATATAAAAGTAAAAAGTAGACTATAAAAAGTAAACACAATTTCAAAAGTTATTTTCTAACTTATCAATTATTACAAATTTCGTTATTGCTTTATATTTTGATAGATTAAAAAGTTCAATTGATGATGTGGTTTATTAGCACTCACTGCAATATAGATTATACATTAAATTCAAATCAATTGATTTTTGCACTATACATCAATTACTCGGCAATAATCAATAGTTAATTCACACATTAACTGTTGTTCTTTTTATTGCAGCTTTTTATTATCCGTTTTGTGTTTCCTGTTTTGTTTGTTAAAGATTGTTTGCTCTGTTGTAATTCAATACATTTTTAGAAAAATTCGATACTAATAAATTTAAATTAATAACGTTTTTTATTTCTAATGTATTATCCGTCACATGGCGAATTGACAGGCTTGGGTAGAGTAGAAAATATGCATTTCTACTTTTGAAATTTACAAATTTCCACTTTCTGTTAAGTTAAATAACAGAAAATTTTAAAATCTTAAACATATTTTCTCCAATTACTTATTAAATTTAAATGTTTTCTAAATAAATATTTATTAAATATTTTTACCATTCTTATTTTTATTAAATTTTCTACTAAAATAAAAATCAGGTTTATTTTAATATGTTAATAACTGATAGGAACAACCAGAAAAAAATATTGATGTAAATGCCTTTACTGTAATAATCAGGAATCGAACATCAAAACTTGATTAAATCTCCCTTTTCATATCCCCTAATTAAATTGTTATAACTTATTAATATTGATTTGTTATTAAGTTATTAAATTATTATCAATTTCAGTTGATTTTAAACTGGATTACTTTATAGCTCGGTATTTTCAAGAACTGGTTAAAAGATGATATACCATAAATTAGAATAAAGATTGAAGGTATTCAATTTGATCTATTTTATCCTTCCTCTTCTATGCTTCAACGACTTCACAGAAAACAATGATTTATTCCTACATGTTTATAAATTTTCATAACTAATTTCTATTAATACAAATCTTTTTTAGCGGAGATTTTAAAAATGGTATTTTTATATTCCTTCGAAAAGTACGATTGGAAAATATTTAATAAGATATTAAATGTATTTAACTATAATGATTAGGTATTTATTACTAAGAAACAATACGGTATAGGTAAACTTAAATATGATACAATATATAAATGCAATTTAACTTATATAAGGTATTTGTCCTACAAAAGGATCACAGATATAAATATTGTATTTTGATGCTTTATCTTTACAGATAAATACGGCAATTTGCGTTCATCTATAAAACAATACATGTCTATGTATACAAATATTTAAATAGTCATTCAAACGAACCACAATATTTGCGCTTGCGTTTGATATTGAAAGGAATATATTATATTTTATACATTGAAAAGTTTGCTTAAATTGATTTTATCGGGAATTTAAATATGATTAAATAATAATTGCCATAAATATAATTAAATGAGTTAGTGTAAATATAGTAACTATATAAGAATATATAAAACGTTGTATAATCAATATTTTTAACAAAATCCGTTATTTAAAATAAAAGGTTAATTGATGGTATCGTGAATTCAATATTCAATTAAATATAATTAAATGAATTATAATGAATTATAATGCAGTTAATTAAAATGTGGTATTAACAACATTTTTAACAAAAGCCTGCATTTTAAAATGAAAAATATATTTTAAATCCATTATTTGGGTTGATAACGAAATTAATAGATATAAGTATTCAGAGTTTACAGGAAACATGCATTGTATGAAAAGACGATACGAATTAGGGTCGTATAAAATTTAAAGGAATATTTACAAGTTACGCATTATATCCACACTTGATTACTTTTATTCATTCAAGTAGAAGAAAGAAATTGTCTCGTGTCTAGAAATATATAAAAAACGAAAAATTATCAAAATTGATAAAACAAAAGAAGAAACAATTTTTACTAGCCCCCGGACTGAAATATTTAATTAATAAATAGTTAGTCAATTGTAAGTAAATGCAAATAACAATTTGACTGATTGAAAGTAAACACCTACAGCTTTATTTTAGAGAAAATTAATTGATAATTGTATTTACAATTTATTTTACCAGATCAATTTTTACCAGAATCACACAAGTCCAGATATTTAGAAATAAGATAAAATTATATGGAGAATTAATGCATTAAATTAGATATTTTTAAAAATAATGAGGTACTATTTCAAAAAATGCTAAATTATGTATTGACTATAAAAATAATTATTTATATTTAATAAGAGATTAAATGTATTTAACTATAATGATTAGGTATTTATTACTAAGAAACAATACGGTATAGGTAAACTTAAATGTGATACAATATATGAATACAATTTAACTTATATAAGGTATTTGTCCTACAAAAGGATCACAGGTATAAATATTGTATTTTGATGCTTTATCTTTACAGATAAATACGGCAATTTGCGTTCATCTATAAAACAATAAATGTCTATGTATACAAATATTTAAATAGTCATTCAAACGAACCACAATATTTGCGCTTGCACTAGAAACGCCTTTTTTACTGTTTAAGTTGAACGAATTGCGAAACTGCGATTTAACAGGTCATCATATCAAAACATCTTATTTGCTAACTAAGGACCTAAAAAAGAAAATAGCGATACAATATCAGATGTTTATTTAAATATCGATTTTTAGATATGTAAGTATTTAGTTCAGCTGTAAAGAGTACATTAGGTAAATCATATTGTAATTACATAGGATATTACTATGGGATTTTAACATCAGTGCTAGAGCTTATGCTCGCGCATCAGCTGCTGTAGAATGGTTCGCCACATTTGCATACATAAGGCTAGCTGCTGTAAACCCCTAATCTCAGCGCAACGGCTACAGATAGTGATTGATCTCTAGGCAGGTTCACACTTAAGATATTGGGATAGCTTTAAGAAACGAGAAACAACAGCAATCAGAGGGCGTGTGTGGTTTCGGTCAGCAGATGGTTATTATGCAAGTCGTATAGCTCGTCCGTTAATCGATTTTGAATAATTGGTTCTGAAGGGAAGGCAGGGCAAACATTTGCGCTCCAGAGGCTGGAGTCGATAAATGATGGATATTTTGAGCCATCCACGGTGATAGTTGTGTTTCGGAGTAGCAAATCAATAAGCTCTTCGGCTCCGAGGATTGACCATAATGCTTCAATTGCGGTTTAAGTGATTAATCAAAGTCCTAGACCGCCATGTCTTTCTGGATCGTCGTCTGATTCCACGCTTTAGCTGGTAAGAGAATACTCAGATTGACTGAAATTAGCCTCTACAGTTCTTCCTCGATAAGCGACAATTCCCCACTTTGAAAACACGGGGAGTTTCTTAGTAAGAAACCTATCTTGGGTAGGCTAATGCTGTTCCGAATCAGGAACAACGCGTCGTGCTTGTTGAGTTTGATAAGTCTGATTACTGCTTGAATTAGCTCGCTTACGGCTCCATTAACTGCCTTGCCGATTTGTGTGTCGTGGCCGATCAGAACATCTAGGAGAGAAGCGTTTGACGATGGAATCTTTTTGCAGCCAGCAAGAAGGTTATATATTGTTTACCAAACTTCCTCTCTCTCAGTTTAAACCTCACACTTATCCGTGTTGAGCTCTAGTCCGATTTCGTTGTTGAGCCACTGAACTTCGAAGATACTTGAAACCATAGACGAAATAGATTTACCTAGTACGCAGTAGTCCAGATACCATATGTTAAGATTGGGGCTTAGGCTTTGTGCTCAGCCATAAGTGGGCTGAGTGAGTCTCGTTGTTGAATTTTTTTGGTACCTAATAATGTTTACGCCAAAAAGTAAACGGCTCGGCTTATTGTAGCACATGTGAACGTAAGGTAGGATATGTGAAATATCTCTGGAAACATGTGAACTGCCTGCTGTACTGTGTAGTAACGATCTTGTCACATGTATTGTTGCTCGATTCATCGCGGCACACCAACACCGAGCTTGACTGGGAGTAGCCTGTTAACCATCACTTCCGTTGTGTGCATGCTTGCGAATTTTGAGACTCATTGGCTTCTTGTAAAGCCCACTGCAATCGGGCGAACTTTCCATCTTTCTTGCGAAAGGCTAGTTGTTTGGCCATGCACACGATAGGAACGATTGAGGTCGATATATTGCCTGATAAAAAATGTTCAGCAGGCTAACCAGTGACGCGGTTAATCTGATTGCAAATAATTTGGTCTGTTATGGCAACAAGTCTCGTAGATGAGCAGAACTAAGGCTGTTGTGTTCGCAAGTCGACAACGGGGAAAAGGGCGTATTGCCAAGAGTGACGACTCGACGGTAGCAACTGTCTGATGGTGTCGGCGGGAAATTTTATGGAGGATTGGATACTAGAGGTTTGTCTGTTGTTGTGTTTTGCCTGCGAAAAACCTAAAGTTCAGTCGTCAGTTGCATTAAGGCTGATAACGTACGGACGACTTCTTAAATATCCCCATCCTCGACCTTTTCGAAGACTTTACGTCTCAGATGTTCTTCGCTTTCTTCTGGACTTAAGCCAGGGCGAATTGGTCGATTTTGATAGATGTTGAAATAGCCAAGATGTCACTGGCCATCTTGATCAGTGCATTAAGTGAGCCAACTTCAGCTGAATCGGTGTCCTTCCGTTGGATGATATGGCGACTTTTGGGAAACATATCATTTTCTACCATGTAGTTTCGTCGGGAATATTCAAGACAACAACGTTAACCACATATGATACCTTTGAAACGACTCATGTTCTACCTTCACGTGGGATCCGACGAATTATCTGCGCGTTCTTGGCAAGCAAGGTTGAGCGGTCTAGCGGTTTGTGTTCTCGTACACGAAAATTATTAGATATCAGCTCAGTGCAAAAAGAGTGCTCGGTGTTTAGCCGGTGGTTACGGCAAGCTCATGGATAGATCTGGAAGAGTTAATGATGTATGTATATATGGCAGGCGGAAGTTGCGGAACAAACTCGACAGCCTGGCGTTATACCGTGTTTTCGTACCACTCTGGTAGTGTTATAGGTGATGATCCTATAAACTGAGCACTGTACCCGCCCCTGGCTTAATCTGTGCGCATTTGAATCGATTTTAATGTTGACTGGCATATTCGGTTCAGTCAAGTTTCGTACATGGAAGGGTTGGTGTTTTATCAAACGACACGGTGGTTTGATAGCATCTTGAATTTCAGCGTCAATGCGGTCGTTCAATGAAACGTCGATGCGGTCCTTTAGTCTGATATTCAACCCGCCCAGTGTAGAGATATTTAGAAAACACATGTCGATCGCAGGTCCTTGTAATAAGTTAGTTGTTATTTCAGATAGTTAAGCTATTGTTATCAGTTGAACAATTAGAATTTTTATAGATAAAAGAATAAAATAATTAGATCCTATTAATTATTTGTCTTTTTTCTAGAAAATCAAGTAGTAAATCACATTTCTGCATATTTATATATAGAGATTAATTCTAGCTTAGATACATGCTTTAAGAATTACATTTTACATGTGCAAATTCAATTTCTTTGTTTGTAACTTACAATTAAAGTAAACTTCATTTCTGCATATTTATATATAGAGATTAATTTTAGCATATCTATAAACTTTAACAATTGTATTTTACATTTGCAATTTCAATTTCTTAAAGTACAAGTATTTAAAGTATTTAAAGTATTATTTTAAGTAAGTAATTAAAGTATTTCTTGTTTGTAACTTATTAATACAAATAACAATTGAAAATTACGAAGAAGCATAGTTTTAATGTCCTAGAACTCAATCAAGATAACTAACGAATACCAACGTCAGTATTGAAGTGTTTGCTCTACATCTTACACATACTTAAATTTGAGTTAAAAAAACAACAAATTAGGAAATAAAAAAAATAATTATAACAGTAAATTAGGTGTTTAGGAACAATCAAGAGGACTAACGAAGATCAACGCTGTATCGAAGTGTTGACCTTACAGTTAACAAACGCTCAAGTTTTGATATTTTTATTAAATTTGCCGAATTTTTTCGTATTTGACGCCAAATTGATTACATAATTTATTTTAGTTTTCAAATATACAGTTACTACTCTCACTCATTGAGTGATTTACACACAAACGAAGTGAGTTCTCGTATCTGCCTGTATATCTTAAACGACAAGTTGTATTGAGAAATAGGTTTTTCACTCTCAATTTCATATAATAGAGACAGAAAACTATTGTGAAAAGCATCGTTCTTACATTCTAATTGTTATCGTCACATTTATTGTTAGTTGTAGTCGTTGAGGTACACATTCGATGGTAGTAAACTGTGCTATACAAAGTGCTCTGTTAGGAGCAGGTTAACGAAAATGTCTTTAAACAACCTGTTGATATAAAGAGATGAATTCAAATTAGTAAGCTCAGATTTCGTGGCCTCATCTTATACATGCACCTGCTTACAGTCACTTGTTAATTTTGCTACATTTTTGTAATAAACTACATACTTAAAACTTTTGGTTCATCTGAACAACTTGTTCTATCACTATTTCGATGTAATTATTTGTCACAACATGGTTATGTCACTCCATAATAGAGTACAAGTTAGTTTTGAACTCATTTTTACATATTCTTTGTCATTGTGGTAGTAATTATCATCATCAATGTGTGACTAAGTATTGCTTTGTTAAAAAAGTATGCTGAATTTCATTTTAAATAAAAGATACCATCTATATATGAATTATTCATATCGTTGCTGCCAAGATGTGTTCTTTTTCAAGGGTAAATTATTGCGTATTTTAAAGGCAAAGCATAAGTTTCGTAATTTGATTTTTAGCAAAAGCTCTAAATATTTTTAATAGCTCAATTGACTAATAATGTATAGTGTAGTGCAATATCAATAATACTTTGGCTAGTAATGTCTATTAATTATTATTTATCAATTTATAGACTAGATTTCTAATAATGTTGTAATGCTAAAGATCATCTTAATATCAAATATAGCATTACAAAATGTAATATTTACTAATGGCTCAATTCAGTTAAATATTTAAATTAGATGAAAGATGGCAAAAACCACCTAAAAATTTATTTAATTGAATATTTCGATGCCTAGCTTGCATCATCTTCAGCAATTGTAAGAACTTATTATAATCAAGACAATTTTAACTTGTCTTGATTATATTTCAAGTTAAAATTGCCTTGATTATAATAAGTTCTTACAATTGCTGAAGATGATGCCAGCTAGGCATCGAAATATTCAATTAAATAAATTTTTAGATGGTTTTTGCCATCTTTCTTCTAATTTAAATGTTGTCACACCGTCGCATTCCTCATTCAAATTCAATTTATTCAGTTAATTATAACTTATATAATATATAAATTATGCTAATTACAAGATATACCAAATGATGCAACTGCCGCTTTCTTTCAACATTAAAAGTTAAATTTTAATAACATCAAAATGTAATATTTTTATCGTGCATAGAATTAATAAAATTCGTAAAGATTCTTCTTATGAATTTTAAATTCTTATTTGCCTTGACAGTGACATGACAATAGCAACCAGTTACCACAACAGTATTACTAATATATTCAATCAGTTGATATCTTTAAACACTAAAAATATCGTCCTTTTAATAATTAATCGAAAACAACGGATTGGAAATATAAAAAGCATTGGTTTACTGAAAATATTCATTACATAATATTAAATATTTACGTCAATTACTTTTTTATAAGTAAAGAAACATTGAACAAATAAAAATTAAAAATAATTATTTTAATTTTTCTCTCTCAAGTCTAAATTATTGTTATTAATTTTTTAACAAATTACAGTTCAAAGTTGCTTTAGTAACAAATATAATTGTGTTATTATCAAATGCAACAACTTTATGATTTTAGTCTTTAAAATACATTGGCAAAATATTAAAATTTGTGTAATGAACAATAAACAAATTGCCTTGACAATTGAGGAAGTAGCTTAATTAGTGACTATCTATACATTTTGCAAGGGTAGTTCTTTTGTCGGCAGTGTAAATTTCCAAATAAATAAACTCTTAAAGAATGATTGAAAATTAAATATATGGAATAAGCATAAACTATTCACAATTTTTAAGTCAACTTTTATGATTTTTCCCAATAACAAAATCAACGGCTCAAAATTGCAAAAAAAATCAGTAGGACACTTTAGAAATATACTATTTTTGAATTATTTTAAGGTAACTACGCAAATAAGGTGATCCAATAATGCTTTGGTTAATCTTAAAAAGTTTAACAATGGTCAACTCACCACTGACCAGAGGAGTTTTCATTGTCGGGTGACGTGTGACCAGGCAGTAGTGCGAAGACAGCGAAAGAGGCATCAACATCTGAAGCGAACTAGCCTTAATGTAGGAACGTGAAATGTCATCTCGCTGACGGGGAAGAAACCAGAATTAGTTGAAGATATGGTTCGCTTCGGTCTTGAAATAGTCGGAGTTACTTATCTTCATTATTATTTAACTAAAACTAAACTTTTGGATCAAGGTTATACCTTGAACTATTCGGAGTTACCAACGGAAAGCGACAACATGCGGGTGTAGGGTACTTAAAAGTCCCCGATTGTCGTTCGTGGTAGAGAGGTTTAATCCAGTGAACGAAAGGGGGCGCCTCTGAGACTTTTAGGCAAAGAGGGAAAGGGGATAACTGTTATGTGTGCGTATACTCCCAACATTATTTCGGAATACGCAGCCTTCGTGGAAGATCTTCAGACTCTGCTTGGTAGTACTTATGTTGGATGTTGGAGATTCCCTCGTTCTATTAGGTGACTTTAATGCTCATGTTAGTAGCGACAGTAGCACTTTGAAGGGAGTGTTAGGGAGGAATGTACTCTATGATCTGAATGCGATTGGTATTAAATTATTGCACTTTTGTTCTCGTGACAATTTGTGCATAACCAACACCATGTTTGAACATAAGGAGATCCGTAGATAATATAGCATCAGGATTCTCTCAGTCAAAGTTCAATTATCGATTTTGTAATCGTTTCATCTGATCTGCGACGTTATGTTCTGGATACTCGTGTGAAGAGAGGAGCTGAGCTGTCAACCGATCACTACCTTGTAGTTAGTAAATTTTGATGGCCGGATCGGATGCTAGACAAGCCGGGTAAACCCAAACGTCGGGTGAGGGCGTGCTAGGAGCGTCTAGCAGATGTTTCTGTGAAGGAACGTTTTTCTGACTACATTCGGGAGGACTTCTCTCGGTTGTCAGAAGAAGTGAAGAACATTGATCAGGAATTGGAGATGTTCAGATCTTCGTTTGTCAAAGCAACTGTTAAACGTTATAGCTCGAAGGCATTAGGTGCTTGTCGCGGGGAAAATACTCGAACTGCTTGGTGGACACCAATAGTTAGAGATTTTGTCCAAAAGAATAAGCTGGCTTATAAGGCAACTTTGTCAGATAAATCAGTGGAAGCTGCAGACAAGTACCGAAGGGCAAAGAGAGCTTCAGCTCGAGCAGTTACCGAAGCGAAGAAGGCGGCTTGGAAGAAGTTTGAAGAGCATTTAGAACTTGATTATAGGTCAGCTTCGAAGATGTTCTGGATGACGATCAGGAACCTTCGTGTTGGAAAGCAGAAAACCCCTCAAACTGTCTATGACAAGACAAGATCTATGCTGACTGGTATTGAAGAAATTGTTGGTTGCTGTACAGAGCATTTTAGAACCCTCCTTAATCCGATGGATGTACCTTCTATTGTAAAAGTAGAGCCTTTAGAACCAACGGAAGAGATCATTTCTTTAGAAGAGGATATTGCTGTTGTTAAAAACTTCGTAATGGCAAGTCTTCTGGAGTAGACCAGATTCGACCTAAAATATTATAATATTATTATAATATTCGACCGTCATATTATAATAAATACTATTGTGGCAAAATGAAAAACCTTTTTTTATAATTAGATTGACGAATATTTCTAAAATATAAGTACAAACTATATTTTAATTATCTTGTATGTAAGTATTCTTTCCAAAAGTATTTATTTTTATAAAATATAAAAATCTATAAATATAATAGTCACAAAATTGATCATCTATAAACAACATGGTTGTTGTCGTATAAAGCACAATGCTTTTACATCTGGTCATTTTGCTTTGATAAGATACTGCAGTATGGTATATAATTGCAATTATCATATGTAATCTGAAAGAATTGTTACAACTTTTATTTACAACACGAAACAGGGAAAATGCTAACACTTCTTCTGGAGGCGCAACCGGGAACGCGCCGCATTACCACAAACACCTAGCACCAATGGGGTGCTTCATACTTAGTCTACTCATCACTACAGGGTGATATCGTCATTGCGGCCATGTGGCTACAACTTCGACAGTACTTGATCCTTGGTAAACCTATGAACTGAATTTGCTAAGCGCACGCTACTCTAACGGTTACCAGCCCTACATCTGGTACGGTTTGCAAGCAGTGGCTTCACATTACAACACGTATGCTTTCGCTTTTTCCGTCATAAACTACTTAAAGCATTATGTTAGTTACAAGCACCACATGTTTGTTCAACAGCAGTTGACGCGCGAGCAAATGCTAGCGCTGATGTTAAAATCCCATAGTAATATCCTATGTAATTACAATATGATTTGCTCAATGTACTCTTAATAGCTGAACTAAATACTTACTTAATAGCTGAACTAATTTGTGTATCAACCGCGATACACAAATCGGCAATAAAAATTAATAGAGACGTTAGCGAGCAAATTCCAGCAGTAATCAGACTTATCAAACTCAACAAGCACGATGCGTTGTTCCTGTTTCGACACAGCATTAGTCTACCCAAGATAGACTTCTTACTAAAAAGCTCCCCATGTTTCCAAAGTGAAGATTCGCATCGTCAATCCCCGGAGCCGAAGAGCTTAATGATTTGCTACTCCGAAACACAACTATCACCGTGGCTGGCTCAAAATACCCATCATTTATCGACTCCAGCCTCTGGAGCGTAAATGTTTGACCTACCTTCCCTTCAGAACCAATTATTCAAAATCGATTGACAGACGAACTATACGACTTGCATTATAACCACCTGCTGACCGAAACCACACACGCCCGTCTGATAGCTGTTGCTTCTGGTTTCTTAAAGCTATCTCAATATCTTAAGTGTGAACCTGCCTAGACGATCAATCACTATCTCTAGCCGTTGCGCTGAGATTAGAGGTTCACAGCAGCTAGCCTTATGTATGCAAATGTGGCAAACCATTTTACAGAAGCTGAAGCGCGATCATAAACTCTAGCACTGATGTTAAAATCCCATATTAATATCCTATGTATTTACAATATGATTTACCTAATGTACTCTTAATAGCTGAACTAAATACTTACATATCTAAAAATCGATATTTAAATAAACATCTGATATTGTATCGCTATTATCTTTTTTAGGTCTTTAGTCAGCAAATAAGATGTTTTGATATGATGACCTCTTAAATTGCAGTTTCGCAATTCGTTCAACTTAAACAGTAAAAAAAGCGTTTCTAGTGCAAGCGCAAATACTGTGGTTCGTTTGAATGACTATTTAAATATTTGTATACATAGACATTTATTGTTTTATAGATGAACGCAAATTGCCGTATTTATCTGTAAAGATAAAGCATCAAAATACAATATTTATACCTGTGATCCTTTTGTAGGACAAATACCTTATATAAGTTAAATTGTATTCATCTTAATTTTGATTCTTTGGTTATCGTTCCGTGAACATAAGCAAATGTAATGTCAATAAAAATTGTTCTTAAATAATACAACAGTCACCGATTGTGAAAGTTTCTAAAATCTAACACAGTACAAAGACATTTTTGACTAAAAGAAAATTTCATAAATGCAATTACTCAATTGTCGGTATGTAACCGTAATATTCGAAAAATCATTGCCGATTTGTTAATTGTTTCAAACAGTATTATAAAAAGTACGTACTTGGATGTTATAAACTCTGTGTACATTGAGGTAATTTATAATTTCATATTTTAAGCATTTTTTAAATAATGTGTATGGGGGAGTCTACAGTTAATACCCTTTCAGGTTTAAACTTTAGACATTTTTAAAAGTAACTTTAAACGTTGTGAATTGCTTGTTGATTGCTGTCATTTTTAGTATTTTCATACAAACAAATGTTAACAATCTCTTTTTGAATTTTTAATTTACATTGAGCATTATCCCGATGATTCTCCTATAGATTTGTAGTTAATTTATTAAACTAAACTTACACTTTTTTCATCTGCTAACTGTTGATATCAAAATTTTGAATTAATGTTTCTTAATAAAAATAAATATCCCATTATCCAATGTTACCATAATTTATTATTTATCAATCACTAGCCATTTCCTTCGTTTAGTCAAAGCATATAATATATTTAAGTTAATGCAAACTATTAAGGTATTGTCATATAGCTTTTTGGTATGTTTTTATAATAAAGTAATAATCATTATTTGAAGATATATAACATATGATGATTAAGAAAATATATACAACAATTCTGTTGTTAGCTAGCAATAGAAAATTAATAGTAAATTAATATATTGTAAAATTAGGTGAAACCTTTTAATTATATTCACTGATATTCTTTAATATTAATAGTATTCTTTGAAATATTTCAAATATTAATTAATTTTAATAATTAATTAAATAAATGTGATTAGCTTTATAAAATTCCAAAACATATTGGATTGATTTAGTTACGTGTTTTTACTGCCTAAGTTGTTTGTTTTGCTAAAATTAAATTATTATATTAATATGATATATTCAAAATTAAATGAATAATAAGTATATGTATTTCATTGTTTTGAATTTTATTTCAAAATACGTCCACTAAAACAATTAAAAAATTCATTTCGTTATTTTGAATATTAAGTTGTTTTAAATATTAATATTGTTATTTAATTGTGGTGTATATTATTGTCTTCAATTAAATTTTCACAAAGCATGCTTATTAAAGCTCACATTAATAAAATTGTTATTTATGAATTTCTTCTGTTTTATGCAATAATGTGGCTACTAATGTTGCAAAAATAAAACACTTTATAATATTTTGTAAATTTATTTAAATTAATATTAATATTTTCCAAATATAACATAAATAAGTACGTAAAATGCTCATTTATAAATTTTAATTAAACATTTATTAATATATTTGTTTAAATATATTACTTATATTTTTTAATATATATTATTTATATTATATAATGTATTATTTTTAATATAATATTTACATTATATGAAAACATCTGTCAATAAAATAAAAATTAATTACTAAATTTATCTTAATAAAATAAGAAAATGAAATCAAAATGATTTTAACGTAATATTCTTATTGCTTTAACTTCAGAATTAGAACAATGTACTTCTATTAAAGTTTATACAGTAATGTAAATCTCTTGCAAATAAAGTTTCACAACGAATTGAATCATTGAGCCTTTAAACAATTTGTACAGTACATAAACATATAGTGCCAGATGGAACAACTTCGATCGGGATCACGGGTATGCATTTAGATTTTGACTTTTAATACCAAGCGAATTTTATATAAAATATCTTTTAATAGACAAAATACCCTAGAACTAAAATATAATGCAATCAACTTGACAATAAATAATTTATGGAGTGATTTTACAAAATTTGTGCAAGTTATGTTATAAAGCTTTTAAATTGCTTTTCGTGTTAATTTAAATCACGACTCCGACCCTGCATATTTTTAACGTTTATAGAAAAACGTTTATGGCATGCGTTATAATCACTTGAAATTGAAAGACTTTTTATCATTTTTCGTAAAGTCACTGCCATCAAGAGTTTTCTATACACTTGCCTCCTAGAGCTTTCTGTTCTTATTAATTTCTAGTTTTCAGTTAGGAAAATAGCTTATCGAATTATTCAAAAGCTGAAATTAATAATTTTGAAATAAGAAATTATACTACTTGAATATTTAAACTACCTTGATATTAAAACAACCCGAATATTTAAAATACTTTGATATTAAAACTACACGGATATAAAAAAAAACCGAACTGATATCGAACATGAAATTCTTTCAAAATTAAATGGCATAAAAGAATGTTATCATAAAACAATGTTAAAATAATGTTAAAAGTATTAAACAAAAATTAACATTAAGCTTTTACTAAGAAAATCTGTTCTCACTAAATAACATAACATCATAGATCTATATATATATATATATATATATATATATATATATATATATATATATATATATATATATATATATATATATATATATATATATATCTTGTCGTTTGATACTGCCGCCTGTGTTTATTTTGATAAAAATAGCAGGAGAGAACAATCTTTATTTGAAACGTTTCAACCCAAAAGGGTCTTCTTCAGTCGTTTATCTACAACACATTAACATAAGTGTCAACTGTTTAATACTAAACATAAACAAACAAAATGTTTCAAAATAAAATCATCCCAAATCAAACCACGAATAAATATTCTTGTCATCATTTAGGTAAGGATGCTTGCTGTGTACAGCTTTCCAATCCACTTTTGTTCTTCAGTTTTCCACTCCTTGTGGTTCGTCACTACCTCGATTATTTGGTATTTGAACTTATGTTCTTCATCTTGGGTGATAATGTGTGATGCAATACTCCGCATTTATTCTTATGTTTACATAATTTAAAAAAAACAATATCGACAGATTTGCTTTTAAATTATTGTATTTTATATCATACATTTTAGATTCTTTCAAAAAATAACATTACTATATTTAAATAAGTTTAATTATTAAATCACATGGCAATTAATAAATATTTATTTGAAAATATTTATTTTAATGTGGCAAATAATTAGCAATTAAATTTAAACATCGCTATATTTTGTTGCTATAATTTCTTTACATCCGTATAAATATAAAACTATAAACTATTGTAATTAATATGCGTTCAATATATTTTATTTTATAAGGGAAAGTCATATTTTCTGTTATATTTTATAACAGAAATAAATTTAATTTCAAATTTAAGAGAAAAATTAAAGTAAAAGTATTCAATTTATTGGTAAAAATAAAACTATAAACTATTGTAATTTATAAGGGAAGGTTGTAATTTATAAGGAAACTATTGTAATTTAAAGGATCGTCTTTTATCAAGACGATCCTTTAACCCATGTTTAGTTTCAACGACATACACTGTATGGCAGGTTTGACATTTGCCTAAATATACAACGAATTTTGTTTTACACATTGATGTTGTTTTAGAATTGTACCGTAATCCCGTCACTTTACTTTCTATTGTTGTACTTTCATTTACATCCTTTTAGCATTTGCACTTTTGTCACATTTTTGTGTTGTGTGTTAAGCGTTCTAAATTCTTGTGTAATTTGCTACTAATGATCATAGACTTTATTGTTCGTTTTGAACGAAAATACACACTAGGCTGCTCAATATTCGATTGCATTTATTCATCACACTTTTTTACTAGCTGCCCTACATCATTATGAAAGTATTTCAGTGCTGGACAATAATCAATCGTTACTAATATACCATTTCGATTAGTTTTACCGCGTTTTGTTTTCATGGCATTCTCCGCAAAAATGCGTTTCATAATGTTGGATACTTGGCGCCGATTATATCCTCTTTTGATTAACGTGCATTTAAATAGTTCTAGATGCTCTATCTGTTTATCACGTCTACTACATAATCGGATTATCCGATGTGCTTCGTTTTTAATCATGTTAATTTTTGTTGACATAGGGTAACTGCTTTTTGCATGTATGTACGTGGGACATAAAGTCTCTTTCCGGTAGAATTCAGTCTCCGCCACTCCGTTATTACTCCTGTATATGTTCAGATCCAGAAAAGTGGCACTATTTGCGGACTGAATGTCAAACTGAAAAGATTCATCTTTGTAAACGTGTCACGTAGCTTCGCAATCTCAGAAGTGGGATAAGTCATAAAAATATCATCGATATATCTTGCATACAATGTCGGAGTTGATGGTAATGCCTGTATTATATTTTGCTCTTATATATTCATAAATATGATCGCATACGTTGGCGCCATCGGTGTTCCCATCGTCGTACCACGCAATTGTTTGTACAACTTTTCATTGAATTCAAAAACATTATTTTGTAATACGACTCTGATTCCTTCGATTACTAAGTTGATCTTTTGTACCTCCCATTTGTCTTTCTCCATCATGCCTTCTGAGTGATCAATTGAAGTATATAAAGAGGCTACTTTCATTGTAACAAATGAATGATCTTTAGCGACGTTGTACTTGATAGTCTCAAACTGTTCCAAGAAGTCGTTAGTGCTGGTTATATGATCATGTAACTTTTGTGTCAAAGGCTTGATGATTTAATCGATATATTTACTCAGCTTCTCGGTTGCCGTGTTTGTACATCTGGCGATTGGTCTACCAGAGCAAGGCCGCTTTTTCTTATGGGTCTTGGGAACCATAAAGAATCTGCTTGGTTTGAGATCTTTAACAATCAATTTTGATAGCATTTCAGGTTTAATAACTCTAAAACTCACAAATTTCTCTACCAGATCTGTAGCATCTTTTAAGGCTTGTTCTAAATCCAAAATTGTTGCAGTTCTATAAGTGGGCTGGTTTATTTGTCTCATTGCTTCGTAAATGTAGTCAGTCTTTGATCAATCCACTGCCTCACCACCTTTGTCGCTTAGTTTAATGACAATGTCTTTCATTTTCCTTAGCTCTTCGAGTGTTTTAAGTTGTCTTTGGCATAAATTTAATGGACCAGTTTCTGAGCATTTGATGGAGACATATTTATTAAAGAGTTTCTTACCGACAGAGTTGGAAGCATCGACATTTACAAGGTTGTCTTCGTAGGACGAAGACAACATTGAGGAACAAATTCCTCAAATTATTTAAAATATCAAATATTAAAGTTTAAAATTTAATTATTTTAATTAAATAATTAAATTATTAATTAAATAATTAATTATTTAATTGCTATGAATAATTGCTATTATTTATCTGTCAATTTTTAATTAAAATTAAAGAAGGCACACTAAATATTTTTTTTAGTAAAGTTACAATAATTTATATAAATCGATAACTATTTGTACATCAATTGTTCTGATGATATTTCTCAATTTATATTAAACTCTTTAATTTTCATTCGTTTAAACATGCGAAATTATTTTTAATTTTTAAAAATTAAAATTAATAAGAACAAAATCCGCAAATTATTTAAAATATCAAATTATAAATATTTAATTATTTTTAATTAAATAATAAAAATAAAAATTTCGACATTTTTAATTAAGTTACAAGTTCAATTTTATTTTCACTAAATGTTTTAGCGGAGTTATCAAAATTTTAACGAAACTCGATACGAGCAAACATTTTCTGGTCGTAAAGTATTTCTGTCAGCAGAAGTTGAAATCTTTCAGCCAGAATATTCGCCAAATTGCGAGCCAGAACGTCTGCATCACATGGTAGAATGGATTTACCGCAATGATTCATATATAGGTAATGCTTAATAATATAATAATTCAATAATATTTTTTTCTATAAAAATATTTTGTATACCTAGGATTTAAAATACAATCGAAATAAGTAACTTAATTGTTTCAGTGAAGTTTAATATTTTCTTAATTCGAAATGTAAATAATTAATTATGATGTAAACGTTTATATTTTTGATTTTCTAATTTTAAACAAACAAAAATTTGTATAATCAACTAATAATTAAAAATTGCTATTTTACTGTTGATGATAATTTTATTTGAATGAAGTATGATTTGATTTTCAAACTTTTTATTCCATATTTTGTTTTAAAATCTTCTTTCCACATTTCCAAAAATTATATTTTATTAACGCAATTATGTGTTAAAGTGTATATACACCAATGTGTTATTAATGTTAAAAATTATTTGAACATCATTATTACATTAAAATATATACAATAAATACATACAATATTATATAAAATATAATATAATATATATAATATTAATATATAATATATATAAAATATATACAATAAATACATTAAAATATATCAAAGCATAATTAATACATTAGAATTTGTTTAAATTTGAGTATACTTTAGATGGATTCTTAGCAAATTAATTTTTAGACAATAAATTCATTTACATATCGAATAAATGTCTAGATGTTTTTTTTCTACATGCATCAGTGAAAAACATTATCTACTGATGAGTAATAAAATGAAGCAACGACGGTCGATGACTTCACAATTAGCAACCACCATTAATTGTTTTAGATTTTACAACATAAAATGCTTTTTTGCTTGTTTAAGTTTTAAGTAAAAACAAGGAAACAGGTCGATAGGATATTCCTATAATTCTTCATTTGTCCTTTTGCTTTTATCCTCGTGTGGTTGTTTGAATCCTATCAGCATCACTGTACACTACAGTCAACGTGAGTGGACATCATCATCAGTGAGCCAACGCCTATATTTCGTGTTTCGGTCCTGTTACTGCTTATGCTGAACTCCTTGTCGCCGAAATGCTGGCGACAAGGAGTTCAGCAGAAGCAGTAACATGACCGAAACACGAAATGTAGGCGTGGGCTCACTGCTGATAAGGTCAACCCACGCTGATTGTAGTGTACAGTGATGCTGATAGAATTCAAACAACTACACGAGGATAATATCAAACCGACCAATAAAGAATAGCGGCTCGTGTAAGCAATATTCACAATAGTATTCCTATAATATTTATTTGCCTGATATTACATTATTTGAAAAAGTTATAATCTTTAGTATATATAATTAAAATTTGTAGGCTGATCTCTATTTCTAGGACCAACCTAGTTTGTTGATAATATTTCTATATTTGGACATTGTAATCATATATATTCAGGAGTGACATGCAAGCCATGGGTACTATTTTTTAATAATAACCGTTATTTTAAGTAGAAGATAAACAAGTCAAAACCATATTTATCATTTTTTATTATTCCGAAATATCTCGTTACAGTCAATAGCATGTATATGGCCCAAATGTTATGTTGTGTCGAGGAATAGGGGCCGAAATATGATAACATAGCACTTCCTCCTAATGGCCTCTAATCCTTATTCTGATACAACGTCTGCTATTTATTAGTCAATTCATAAAAATTAACTTTTATTTTAAAATTTAACAATTAAATTATATCTTTATATAAATAGTAATTGTATAAAATCTTATATAATTATTTATTATAAAATAATTTATTTTTTAATAAAAATAAATTATATATAATTTATATATAATTAATTATATATAAAAATTATATATAATTATATATAATTTATTTTTATTTTATAATTTATCTTTATTTTTAATTTCAATATAATACAAAATACGTAAATTTAGCTGATTTAATTATCATTTAATAAAAAGTTAATATAACATTTAATAACAGCGTATCTATATTAAGGTAGAAAGGCATCAATGCAGTTTACCAATAGGGGTATACTCTTTGAAGAACAAGTCGTTGATGTTAGCGATCAAATTGCTTCAACAACTCTATATAAGATTAAACATGTCAAGGGATTGTGGGTGGATCCCATATTTCGACCGCATGTTGCAATTGTTATCAGATGCAGTCGTTCATCTCTGCTAGTATTCGTAGTTAGAATTTTGAACAAATCGATGAACGAAGTGGTCGAAAGCTTTCACATGATGAAAAATTTTGCCAGACAGAATGCTTATGTTTCAAGCAGGCATCATTCCGATCAAATACAATCAGCAAACATTAAAGATAGAAATCGTTTAAGGCATGTAGAAAGCCGTCAATCTAATCAGTCAAGAGTAAGTGTGCGAAGTTGTTCATCAGAAGATAATTACGAACGGCATCATAAATTCAGATCAAGTAGCACTAATGTACGTGGCCATTCTTCCCATAGAAATCGAGAACACAAAATAGTCAAGAGAGCAAAATCAAAAGTTGAAAATAACCTAAACGATGGTACAATTTCTCCTAATAAAATAAAGCATAAAGAAAAACGAGATAGGTCGGCGTATAGAAATAAAATCAAATACGCTCGATCACCATCTACTTCGTCACATGACAAATGCGAATTGCGACCGTCTGTTACAGCTGTTAAAACTGAATCCATTTCGATAACAAATAATACGTCTACCGTCACTAGCAAAAGAGCATCAATGCAATCGGCTAATAGTTCTTCACCACTAGATGGAATAAAATACAAAGAGCAAAACTGTAAAGATTTGAGCATCGATAATTCATCGCAAACATTGCACACCAACGACATCTGTAACCGAGAAAGTTATAATGATCGACAACCTTATGCAAAATCATACATTAATAATTCCGAGCCTCAGAGAACAATCGATGATTGCTTTGACAAATCGGGAGAATATTCCAGCATCAATAGTCAATGCAACAATATTGATTCGAGGAAAATACGCACCAATGACGATACTTCTCGAAGCGAAGACCAAAGCGGTCAAAATAATATTATCAACAATGAGATAGTACAAAAAATAAGCAAAAGCAAGAACGGTGAACTTGAATCAAAACATAGTGGAGAATCTAGAACTCCGATTGATGCACTATTTCGAGAACTGCACGTTGTTCGTGAACAACTTGAGCAGTTGAAAGGACCTCCTGAAAACGAACGCTTATATTGGTTCGAAAGCGGAATGGAACAAATGAAAGCTGAACTTAGACAGATAAGATCCAAATTAGACAACTGTATAATCACACGAAGAAATGACGACCACTCACATTTCGGTCACTTGCCTGCATCAGGAAACAATTGGGACTGCAATGAAACACAGAGAATCGTAAAAATAACGAGTTCTTTAAACTTAAAGCGAGAGTTCGACCAAAACACAATTCGGAATGAAGACACTTCTGCTTTAAATGATGTAGCGGGTGAGTACGAGAACGTAAATTATTTAAAAAAGGTAGGCAAATTGCCGACAGAGTGTGATGATTACCAGAAAGACGAGAAAGATTCAAGATTGAAATCATTTTTGAATAACAAACAGAAAATAAAACAAATTAATCAAAAATATGATCATCGAAATTCACCACATATAGTCGTAAGGGCACCGTTGGAGAAGAATAAACCATATGAACACCAATGTCGGCAAACACTACCGACATTAACTTTTAACGCATCTAACTCCGGAGAACCAGAAACACAACTATATAATGGTTCAAGGTTTGAAAGCCACCAAATTGATAACAGAGAAGACGCACAACAACATCGACAAGCGCCAGATAGTTCATCGGCTCTCTCATTTCAGCAATTACCATCAGTAGTGACGTCTCCATCGATTGTGCCGCCGTTATTACTACGTGAATCATCTCAATCTTATAATAACGACCAATTGTTACAAAAATCAGCAAACCACTACTTAATTGATGATCAACAGCCAGCGCTAGCATCACAGCAAAACCAAGCTTCGAAAACCAGTCATCCGGTAAATGGCAATATACCGTTTATGACTCCATTTTTTGCAAATAGACTAACAAACCCTATGTTCACGAATAACAATTCTCTTTTAGTAAATACGTTGGCGAACCAGTTCGGATTGTTGATAGACAGTCCTGAACTAATGACGATAGTGAACGATCAAAGTCGATATTTCTCTGGACGGCGAACATTTGCTAACATTATATGGAATATGAGCCCGGAAGAAGAGTCCATATTACGAACAAAGTCCCCATCACCATCAATCAAATTGCAAATCTTTAATCCAGCAACAAATACAAGAAGACCGGTAGTAAAAGGCAATTTGCAAGTTAATGGGATAATTGCAAAAAAGATTTCAAACTCACAATTTAAGAAACCTAATAAAAATGTTACATTTTCCATAGCAGAGCGCAGTCAGTAACATTTTAATTTCTACTAACTAAATTCTCCGAATTTTCTTCCCTTTGTAATAGTGTTATTTTGCAAATAAGATTTGATTTGTCTAATACCTTCTTCAAAAGGTGACAACATTTTAGAAAATTTAGTTACTATTTGGTTTACTGACAAATAATTGACTGAACACAGTCAATAAAAGGCTGTGTAAAAGGCTTTTAGAGAAATAGCCTTAAAATCAAAAAATTACAGCGTAAATTCACAATATTTTAAATATTATATATAATATTTTAATATAAAATATTTAATATTTTAAATATTTAATATTTTAAATATTTAATATTTTAAATATTTAATATTTAATACTTCATATTTAATGAATAAATTATTTATTAGACTTTGCGCATCTCGTTTTAGACAAGTCATACAAGATAAAATTAATTACAAAAAATGCATAAATTAAGCATATATATGATGTCTAAATAGTCTGAAATTCAACACACACATTAAATGCTGTCTCGATAATTTTTAAAGGAAGGTGAGAGAGTTGCAACGACACGAAGATATTCTGAATGGATGAATACTCCTTTATAACGTTTAATCGATTTAGCATCTAAAGATGCTTCAGAGTAATTTTCTGAAGATGCTAACAGTAGTTAGCAAAATATCAAAATAATTTCTTCTTTCAATTGACCTAGCTCCAATAATTATTTATAAATAAAATTAAATTAGAAAGTATTTTTATTAAAATAGCTGTAAAAATAAATATCAAAATAACTCAGCGATAAACGCTCATGCGTTATAATATAAATTTATAATTCAACTTTATATAATTAATAGATGCATAAATAAAAAATGATTTTTTAAGTAAATAACCAATCAAGGAAATAACCCGAGTAATATAATACAACACATTGGTTCCAATAGTGTTACCAGCTTCTGGAGAATTGAGCTCGGATGTTTAAAAGAGTGTAGAAATTGACCAAGACTTATGCGAGGCTCCTGACTTTTCAATTCGAGAATGATACCATATATCGTAACCGTTGGACAATATCCGATTTGATATATTAATGGTTTCGTGGTGACCGTTTAGAGCGGACATTAAATGATACCTGCACTTTTTATACATTCACTCAATCTTATGTCAACCCAAGAATCTTGCATTCATATTCAAATATCATAAAAGCGGCAAGATAGTAAATACAAGGAAAGAAGTAGAGTAATGCAACAAATTTGTTCAAATAATGTCACAAGCTTCCGGAACTTGTGGTACGGAACCTTATTTGCGTAAAGCGCTCAGTTTTAGTTTCCTTTAGAATGCCACTCAGCCTTAATTGTGTTAAGCGCTCAGCTTTAGTTTCATTGAGGACGCCAATATCGATCATCGCGTATCCGACACTATCACTTTACTTTCTCAAGCTATCGAAATTAAAGTTCCGATAGCTTTTATCATGAGCATTTATTTACAAACGAAATAGAAATACATTTTTCTTCACTGATTCAGTTCAAAAATTAAAATTTGAAAAGAATAGATCAAATCAATTACTTCTCATTTATCCCAATAATGTGAATTTGAAGACTTTTTTTATTACAAATAAAAAATCATTTTTAGTTAACACTTTAAAAATCACTTTTAATTAAAATCGCTTTTAATGAAAGCATTGAAAGATAAAGAAGCTCGATACATATAAAATAGAATAGAGCTGTCGGTCATATACGCATGTATATTTTTTATTGTAACTATCATGCCGATAGAAAATGGCTAATTATGACAAGCCGATAAGTTGGATAAGCTGACTGCTTAATTTATAATTTCTTTATTTACAACATCTTTAGATGTTGTAAATAAATTAAAAATCAACCGAATAATGAACAGAATATTAATAAATATTTTATTTTGAAAATTTACGAAATATAATAATATTATATTATTTATATATTATTTAATATTATTTAATATTAAATAATATTAAATTTAATATAAAATTTCGAATATAAAAATCATTGTACAATTTATACAAACCGCAAAGATGTATTCTTATAATAATATGAAAATTTGACAACATTATTAATTAAATAGATTCATTTAATTATTATTTAAATTAATAATCAATTTATTATATTATTAATTTAATTAAAAATATATTTATGAATATAAATTTTCAGAGGTGACCAGACACAACTACTTTTAATGCTAATCAAAATTCTTGCTATATGAAAAAGGACAGAACTAATTATCAATCTAAAATAGTAAATTAATAAGTTTTCATTTCATTTTATAAAATTATTTTTACTTTATTCACTATTATTTTATAAACTTCAATTACAATCAATTTTCTATAAAATTAATCGTCAGGATTTTCATTAAGATTAAATTCTCAATAGTATATAATGTATAAAGTATAGTTACATGACAGAAAATATATTTTACAAAAAATCTAAACTCGAAGTCATATTAAATAATACTTTTTAATGACCAATATCACTGTCATTTTGGATTTTCATATTTTCCATAATTTCAAGCTGGGCGGCTAAATTCTCACGTAATTTTCGAACGACGTCTTCCTGTTGTGCAATATCATTATCACTCACGATTAAACACTAAACAAAAAGTCATTACATGTAAATAAAATCTATACTTTTAAAAGTATAACAAATTACTAGATTTAAGGTATAATTTGTCGTGTATGTAACGCTTGCGCTGTGGAAGAATTTGCACTTCACTTTATAACCTATTTGATCTATTTACTGATAAATCCACTTTCATCAAATTTATTCTTCAAATAATCAAATCAGCTATCTGAGTCTACGTATTTTATACTATTTTAAAAATATTATTTATAAAATAATAACGCATTGAATTCAGGCCAAGCAAGACGATTCGTGAAATCATAAATTCACAATCAAATCTAAATCATAGATAAAGTAAAGCTTGCAGATTATGCGATGCAAATGCTTTAAAGAGATGGGTCAGAGTAAATGCTTTTGAAATTCAAAAATAGATAAACTGATAAACCAATAATAAAGTCAAGGATGCGTTCTTTAAATGGTGGGGTTTTTGGTAAAATTGGGTGTAATGCTGAACAATAAACATATTTGTATTTACCATAAAAACGTTGAAAATTTTTGTTTCCATGGTAACAGATCAAAGTGTGAATTCTTCCAGATTCAAAATAAAAACCAATTAATTAAATCAGGTTAGCTAACAGAGTCTATGTATTATATATTATTTATAAATTAAAAATAATGCAAACTAAAATTCAAAAAATTAAATAAATAAAAGCGATTTATTTTTAGCATATCATCAAAGGTGAAATGAATTAGATAAGTGCATATCGCATGAAAAGACATATTTTCGGTAGAATGATTTTTATATAAAATAACTTTGAAAAGTAAAGGTAGGGTAATTTAATAAAAATAATTTAAGTTGAGTACAATATCGGATCGTTACACCACAATCTTTGTATATGTATGGGTCCTTTTTTTATAATTTTTGCTTGATAAGGACGCTAAATAAGGACGCTAAATAAGGACGCTAAATAAGGACGCTAAATAAGGACGCTAAATAAGGACGCTAAATAAGGACGCTAAATAAGGACGCTAAATAAGGACGCTTGATAAGAACGTTAAAAAATTAACAAAAATCGCCCTTTGGGTCGGTCGACGGATAAGTAAAACTGCGATAAGATACTATTATAATTCGTATTCTACGATAAGATTTGTGGATTTCAGAAAAATCAATCGAATTTCTTTCAGCCCTAAAGTATTCATATTATAATGTAATATCTTTAAAAAATTAAAACACGTTTTTGTGTAAAAGCCGTTATTAATTATTGCTGATTCAAAAATAACACTCAATTTGTTGTTCTCTTTTAAAAGTAAATGCATAATGGGAAATTAGATTTTGAATGTTAGCGACTGCGTTTTCCGTAGACTACGGCGATTTTACTAAATAATGCAACTACAGTGTATACTCATCGAGCGCTGAATCGATGTCTTGCTATTTTCTTGCATGCGACCTTCGACGTATTCGTAGAATAGCTAATCCGCACATATGCAGACAATATTTCCTCCATTCTATTCCCGTAACTGGACTATTTTCTTAGTAAACCAGTTAAGTCACCCAAATCCGTACTAAGCCCTTTTCAACTCGTTAATCACACAGCGGCTCGTATCCTATTACACCTTTGAAAATTCTATTACATTTCTCGCCATTTTGCTTTTTAATTGGCCTAGCATTTCTCAACACGTAACCACGCGCTTACAATTTCTTGATTATCGTCGTTTCCCTACATGCGACTTACCATCCTTTCTTAATTTCCTTCATACGACTCAGTCTATGTATATTATCCAACTCTACAATTATGTTACACAGATGTCTTTGCCGTTCCTATATATTGCACTAATTTTGGCCTCTGCCCATACCACGTATACAATGTATTTAATTTTAATTTTAAAATTGAAATTTAAAATAAAAGTCAATGTTTATGATTTGGCTATTAAATAACATACGATGTATAAGAATAAGGATTAGAGGTCATTTGGAGAAGCTGCTATGTTATTAGGTTTTATCTCCTATTTATCAGATATAAGTTATCAATTATATTGCTTTTCTTCATATAATAGTACTAATTTTAAATGTTAATTATATCCGTAACTTACGTGACGAAGCTCTTCAGTGAGGTCTCACGTTACTCACGCTATATCTTTGACGCTTATAAGACGGTGTTTGTGACTTAAATTCCACTTTAAGGTATTTTTAGAATAAAGGAAAATGCAGATGTAGAGACATAAACAGAGATGCTTTGCGAGTCCGCGCACCACGTTAAATACCAAGGTAATATACCGCTCGAAATTTATAATGAATAATTTATAATTTATAAATTAATTAATAATTCATAATTTGTAATTTATTATATATACATTAATAGCATATTCAAATAATAAAGTAACATTTTTAAATGCTTTTATCTTTATGGATTCAGATATTTTTCTTATTAATGCAACCGAATTTTATGTTTACACAACCATTCTATTAATTTGATTTGTTTTATTAATTTTATTTTATGTAGAGTTTTTAGTTACGTTTATTCTTCAAATATTTTTTATAAATTATTCATATTTTGTTTTATTGATATTTTGATATATTTCACTCTCCCGTTAAAATTAATAATTAAAACATATGAGTGAACAATCAATATCAACTCCGTAATTTACGGTTTCACAATAAGGCTTGCAACTGGTCGTTCGTACATTCGTAACAGACACGATCGTGTAATATAAAATGCACATTAGTGAAAGCGCCAAAGATTATATTAAATATGATCAACAGTCAGTCCTTATCCGGCCAATCTCTCATTTAAACGAATAGTAAATAACCGGTAGCTGATGGCACGCTTTGACTACACAAAGTTAATCAGATGAAAGGCATGCTCCGCTTTGAAGTGATCATTGGGCGTGCTACGCCTGTTTCGTCCGGTTAGGCTTTCCCAGAGGATGATTTGCTAAAAGATAATATCAGCGGTCGTTATGGAGGATAGTTCGGTTAAAAACAGGTAAAATCAGTTCATATTTATTGTAAATTTAATTTTATTAATATTAAAATGATATAATTTAAGATATTATTTTAAATAACTGAGTTTGGAATATTAGAGCAGGATCAATAAAGCGCTAATTTGTTTCTATATTTTGCTAGATGCTGCCAGCATCATCGGAAACAAAACGTAATAGATCAGCATAAGTTATTTCTTAGAAATGTGTTAATCAAAAATATAATCAAAAATCCACCGAAATTTAAGCTATAATGTTTGTGTATTGTTAATCTTTAAAAACGTTTTTTATAAAATAATGACGTAAGTTTTTAAAAATTCGGCAATTTCAACAAAAATATTTTTACATATTTGTATAGTACCAAAAATACAGATAAGTAAGTTCAGAAAATATAAATTTTGTCATTCAATCTAAAAATTATAAAAAAATTATAATCAGATCAGCTTACTGAGTCTCGTATCTAAAAACAATGATAAATAAAATAGATAATTATAAATAAAACATAATAAAATTTACAAAATTTTATATAATTCATATTTACAAAGAATTATTTAAATGATTTTGAAGAAAGCCAATATCATTACATATTGTTGCAATTCTTAAAATTTCATTATTTAATGCATTATATTTTATATTATATGGTATGCATGAATGCTCATGCAAAAATATGTTTCTTGTAAATTTAAATATGTCATCTTTACGATATAAATTAATAGTAGTTTTAGTTAATGTTAATTTAATGTTCATATCAAGATATACACTTCTTTATCATCAATATTGGTTTTGTTAAGAATATGGCTTTCTGGATAAATTTGTTGACTAATTGAATAAAAATTATTATATTTAATATACAGAGTTATATTATTAACTCTTTTTATAAAAGAGTTTTGAAATAGTTTAAATTTATTCTTTATATTATTGTGTTGATTTATATATTTTACTATTTTCTGCTTGATGTTATTTTTATAGTAACCTAGTTTAAAATATGTATCTATTAAATTATTTAAATGATTTTGAAGAAAGCCAATATCGTTACATATTGTTGCAATTCTTAAAATTTCATTATTTAATGTATTATATTTTATATTATATGGTATGCATGAATGCTCATGCAAAAATATGTTTCTTGTAAATTTAAATATGTCATCTTTACGATATAAATTAACAGTAGTTTTAGTTAATGTTAATTTAATGTTCATATCAAGATATACACTTCTTTATCATCAATATTGGTTTTGTTAAGAATATGGCTTTCTGGATAAATTTGTTGACTAATTGAATAAAAATTATTATATTTAATATACAGAGTTATATTATTAACTCTTTTTATAAAAGAGTTTTGAAATAGTTTAAATTTATTCTTTATATTATTGTGTTAATTTAAATATATTTTACTATTTTCTGCTTGATGTTATTTTTATAGTAACCTAGTTTAAAATATGTATCTATTAAATTATTTAAATGATTTTGAAGAAAGCCAATATCATTACATATTGTTGCAATTCTTAAAATTTCATTATTTAATGTATTATATTTTATATTATATGGTATGCATGAATGCTCATGCAAAAATATGTTTCTTGTAAATTTAAATATGTCATCTTTACGATATAAATTAACAGTAGTTTTAGTTAATGTTAATTTAATGTTCATATCAAGATATACACTTCTTTATCATCAATATTGGTTTTGTTAAGAATATGGCTTTCTGGATAAATTTGTTGACTAATTGAATAAAAATTATTATATTTAATATACAGAGTTATATTATTAACTCTTTTTATAAAAGAGTTTTGAAATAGTTTAAATTTATTCTTTATATTATTGTGTTGATTTATATATTTTACTATTTTCTGCTTGATGTTATTTTTATAGTAACCTAGTTTAAAATATGTATCTATTAAATTATTTAAATGATTTTGAAGAAAGCCAATATCATTACATATTGTTGCAATTCTTAAAATTTCATTATTTAATGTATTATATTTTATATCATATGGTATGCATGAATGCTCATGCAAAAATATGTTTGTTGTAAATTTAAATATGTCATCTTTACGATATAAATTAATAGTAGTTTTAGTTAATGTTATTTTAATGTTCATATCTAGATATACACCTTCTTTATCATTAATATTGGATACATTTCAAATGCTGATACATTTTAAAGAATTAAAATGTATCAAATTAAATTGATTTTTATTTTAAATTTAAAATTTTTATTTTAACTTGATATAAATTATATAAAAAATTAATTACTATTATTTATTATAAATTATTTATTCTAAATTATTTTGATATTTTACTAGTAACTACTACCATCTTCAGAGAGTCGGTGTTCTACATTTGATGTTAGAAAAAAATGAAATGGCTTTTTGGAAACATTTTATTCAATAGCTTCTGCAGTTAAAAGCCTTTAAGGAAGAATGAAAATTATTAAAATGTAAAACACTATTCATCCACTGTAAATTCATTTGCACAAAATTCATTTGAATTTACTAAAAGTAGTTTCAATTGATGTTGATTTAATGTTCATATCTAGATATACATCTTCTTTATCATTAATATCGGTTTTATTAAAATATGGATGCCTGGAATTAGGCTACTATTACCTCCCATTGAAAGACCTTTAAGTTTTCTAATAATTTACTTTTTAATAATTTTAATATAATCAATATATTTGTATTTACTTAAAAGTTGAAAAGTTGTTAGATAGGCGTTAGATTTATTATATATTCATAATTAAAAGTTAATTAATTTTTCTAACGCTTCTTCGATATCATCACAATTATAATTTGTATAAAGTGTACTAAAATCCTATTTCTATTTCGAAAATTTATCTATTTTGTGTTCTAAAAATTCATTTGTGGAATTAATACTGAAATAGTGCTTTCTCCAAACAGCACTGACTACTGACACCCTCTTGTGAATATTGTTTTAAAACTAAGAAATGATTCCGTAGAAAGTAGTTTATAAGCAGTTTGGCAGCCACAAAAGTATCGATAAAATGATAACTAGTACCGTTTAGTCATTGTTTTGACTCATCAGTGCCGGTTACCTTCCACTGTTGGATTTATAGGAGGACCGGCAGACAACATGAGTACTCCAGGCAGTACGAGGCAAGTCAAAATATAATTAGAGATAGAAGTATTGCAAACCTAATGTATTGCCTGACTGATGATATTTAGTGGTGAATCATGTAAAGCCAATTAGGCTTGCAATACTTAGATTGAAAGCCATTATCTAGCTCTAAGTATGTTTTGACTCTCCTCGTACTGCTTACAGTACTCGTATCGTTTGCTGGTTCGCCTCTAAATCAAGCATTGGGAGGTACCAAACTGATTAGTCAAAACAATGACGAAACGGTACTAGTTATTGTTTTGTCGTTTTTTTGTGGCTGTCTAACTGATCATAAATATGGGTATAGTTTTTTTTCGAACCAACCTTTATACCCTTTGTATCCATTATAGAACAGTGAATTGTAATAATTGTTTCTAAACTTAAATCACTACATTCGTATGTTGAGTTTATATTTAAATAACGTGCGAACAATTATCGAAGCATCAAGATATTTGTTATGTTTCGATTACCCTACAATATTTTTTGAAATGTGCTTTAATTACTTTAAGTATTTTATTCATATAGACAGAAAGTGGTTTTAATGTACATTTAAACGCACTACATATGAACCTAGGTTTTATTGGATTTTTATGTAATTTTCGGATTCCAATATAATATAGGTATAGTTTTATTATCTGATTTAATTTTTATACCCTTTTTATCCATTATAGAACAGTGACTTGAAATAATTGCTTCAAAACTCAACTCACTACGTTCATATGTTGTATTTACATTTAAATCATTAGAATTAACCTCTTTCATTAGTATATCATAATATAGCTTTTTGCATATGAAGACAAAGTTATTACTAGTTTTATCAATAGTTGTTATTATATAGTTAGGCTTAAATTTAGTAAGTTTTGTATACATGTCTTTATTAATTTGATCTTTCCTTTTGTAATTGTTTGCAATTTTCATTTTATTTTTAATTAAATATATATGTTTTCTAAATGTTTATCTTTGATGTATTTAAGCTTTCGTTATTCTTACAAAATAAGAATAAGAATTTACCAAAGTAAGCATTTAGGTCATTATATAAACTAATTGTGAATTTAATTTTTATCGTTATTATTTAATCTTTATTTACATCCTTTTGATAACACTTTTCTTAATTAGTCATTTTCAATTAAATCTAGATTAGTAATACATTATTAAATATTTATTAAATATTTAATAATATTTAAATATTTATTAATATATTATATTATAATATATTATTAAAATATTTATTTAATATTTATTTAATATTTATTAAATATTATTAGTAATACATATCTTTCTTAATTTTAACTTTACTTTTATAATTGTTTTTATTTTTATTTTCTCTCTAATTTTATCTAATATAATTTATAATTTATCTAATATATAAGTTTTCCAAATGTTTATCTTTGATGTATTTAAGCTTTTACTATTAATCAGTTTACCAAAGTAAGCATTTAAGTCATTATATAACGAATTGTAAATTTTATTTTTATTGTTATTATTTAATCTATATTTATACTCTTTTGATAGCATTTTTTAATTCATTGTTTTCGATTAATTTTAGATTATGAGTGCATATATGTTCATTTATTTTATCAAAATTAAAACTTGTGCAATTGCATTCAGTTTCTAGAATGCTTTTATCGTACGATATCGCTTTAATGTTCTTAATTTTAAATTATATTGTGTTAAATTTTAAATTAGATTAAAGTATTCGTGGGAATAGGAGATTTTTTTCACATTTTAACAAAAAAATATTTTGAATATTTAATTATATGTGAATATATTTAATTATATTAAATATAGTTATAAATTTAATTATATTAATTATAGTTATATATTTAATCATATATTTAATTATATTTATTTTATTATATATTATGTTATAATATAATTAAATAAGTGGATATATATGAAAATAATTGAAATTTTTTTTACAAATTTTGATCGTGTTAGTTATTACAATTTATTTGTCACCGATTTTTTACTTTTTGCAAATTTATAAAAATAAAAGCAAGCCAAATAAATAATGACTTCTGTTTTGGTAGAAACCAATTGTCAATTATTATGGAATAAAATATGTCATCTTACGAAGTTTCCAATACTCGCAGAGTGAATCAAATATTTGAATTAAATATAAATTCTAAAAAAATATAATATTACAATAATGTTTAAAATATAAAAATTTTAAAAATTTTAATTTTAATAATAAAGTCAGCAACATCAGTATTGATTAATTAGCAATACCTTCATTAATGGCTGATTTCGATCAAGCATATCATAATTCTCATTAAACTGACCAACAATTGCATGATGCTGCCAGTTTTGGTGTAGAGAGGAAATTAAACTGAGATATATCCCATTTATTTCGTCAGTGCTTAGGCTGTGACCTATTAAAATAAGAAACAAAATTTTCCAAAACGAAACCACTTCAACACTAAAAGGAACATTTATAATCTAAAATCAGATTTTGGTGTACGATTTTGTATGGTTTTTAGCGGGTCCTTCTTAACAAATCGCAACTCTGTTATTAAATTATATATTGTATAATTTAATATATTTTATATTGTGTTTATTTATATTTGATTAATAATTTCACAAATATTCAATTAAACAATGAAAGCAACAGACGAGTGAAATGATCACCAGCTCACAAAATAAAATTAAAATGTAAGTGTTAAATCAGCAGCTAATGAAAACCGCAATGTAAACGTACTGTTTCCTGACCTGTAACATTATCAAGGGCCACTGTAAATAAAGTAGCAAACTTAAACGTTAAATCAAAACTAGAAGACTAGTTTATTGATCGAAATTTGTTCATATTGAAGACTGGTTATTCCTATATAAACAAAGGTTTAGTTTAAAATTAAAAATTATTTAAATTGAATTTCTACAGTAGTGGAAATCTAATCCAATTTGAATACAGAGTGGTGTAATTAAAATTTCAACGGAAACAGTTATTTTAAAAAACATAAAAGTTAAATATAGTGCATAAAATTATATTATAATCAAGCACAGTCAATAAATTCACAACAGTTGAAAAGTGTCAAAAACAAGATTGAAAAGAAGGTATTAGCAATACCTTCATTAATGGCTGATTTCGATCAAGCATATCATAATTCTCATTGAACTGACCAACAATTGCATGATGATGCCAGTTTTGGTGAAGAGAGGAAACTATTTATTGACGCATGATAAAAAAAGATGATGCAAAACTTATTTTTAAGAAAGTATAGAAAAATGCACTGCATCACGTATATGCTCATGTTACGCATCTGCAGTAATATGTTAGATCCTAATATGTATCTCTTACTGTTAGAGATAATAGAGATGTATGATATAATGAGAATGTAATTTAAACTAAATTTGACTTACCTACAAGTTTGTCAGCTAAAGGAGTTGTTTTTTCTTTTTGCAAAGATGATGAATCCGGTCGCAGTAATCGCAAAACAAAATCGAGCCTCTTCTCCCATAGCATCTTAACGTAAAGTATTTAAACTTTATTACTATTCGATTCGCAAAAAAAACAGTATTGATCTACTAAACATATTTAATGTATATTTATTATATAAAATTTTTATTTAATAATTTAATAATAATATATATATATATATTATATATATATATATATATATATATATATATATATATATATATATGAGTGATTTGTTGTTTGAACCGCCTGTTGTATATATATAAGAATTTACATATTTAAAGTTATAAATATGTTTTATAAATTAAAATTATTTTTTAATTATTATAAATAATTTATAATATTTATAATTTATTATATTAAAATATAATTTAATAATTTTTAAATTATTACGCATTAATTCAAATTATACTCAGTAACTTATTTGTTCTCAAATATTTCCATTGAAACAAAATTTAAGAGTATAGTTATTAATAAAATTAAATCAGCTAACTGAGTCTACGTATTGTTATATAATTATAAAATAAACAAAACATAATAATGCTAAATCAAAATTTAATAATTAAATAATAAAATTAATAATTGTTTTTAGATTTTCTATAATTTAAATCAAGTTAAAAAATAAAAATAAAAAATAAAATTTAAAATAAACGTCATTTTTATGAATTGACTAATAAATAACAGACGTTGTATCAGAATAAGAATTAGAGGTCATCAGGAGGAACTGCTATGCTATCAGGTTTCGGCCCCTAACTCCTCTACCCAACATAGCAGCGGGGCCAAATACATGCTAATGATGTATTTCCTCTGAAATAACTATCTAGTATCTTATTCTAATGCAAAGTATATTATTTATTATCCATCCATAAAAATTTGCCACTTAAGAGTTTAAATTTATTCTTTATATTATTGTGTTGATTTATATATTTTACTATTTTCTGCTTGATGTTATTTTTATAGTAACCTAGTTTAAAATATGTATCTATTAAATTATTTAAATGATTTTGAAGAAAGCCAATATCATTACATATTGTTGCAATTCTTAAAATTTCATTATTTAATGTATTATATTTTATATTATATGGTATGCATGAATGCTCATGCAAAAATATGTTTCTTGTAAATTTAAATATGTCATCTTTACGATATAAATTAATAGTAGTTTTAGTTAATGTTAATTTAATGTTCATATCTAGATATACACCTTCTTTATCATTAATATTGGTTTTGTTAAGAATAAGGCTTTCTGGATAAATGTGCTCACTAATTGAATAAAAATTATTAGAATTAAATACACATATATCATCAATGTATCGAAACATATATTTCATATATTTATATTGTTTAGATTTAGTTTTTACACAGTTATGAACAAATTCATATTCTATAAAGCTTAAAAACAAGTCAGCTATAATTGGGCTACTATTACCACCCATTGGAACACCTTTTACTTGTCTAAATATAGATGTCCCTACTTTTAAATAATTTTGATTTATCAAAATATTTAAGGATTCTATTAATTCAATTTTATCCATATATTTATATTTATTTGATGGTTTAATTTTTGTTAGATAGGCGTTATAATTATTATAACATATATATGTATATCTTTTTCCGAATATAAGGTTAATTAATTTTACTAACGCTTCTTTAATATCTACTAAATCTAGATTTGTATAAAGCGTACTAAAATCGTATGTATTTATATTTTGAAAATTTATTCCTTTTGTCTGTTCTAAAAATTCTTTTGTAGAATTAATACTGAAATAGTGTTTTATACCAGTATTAATTTCGATTACCTTGCAATATTTTTTAAAATGTGCTTTAATTACTTTAAGTATTTTATTCATATAGACAGAAAGTGGTTTTAATGTACATTTAAACGCACTACATATGAACCTAGGTTTTATTGGATTTTTATGTAATTTTGGATTCCAATATAATATAGGTATAGTTTTATTATCTAATTCAACCTTTATACCCTTTTTATCCATTATAGAACAGTGACTTGTAATAATTGCTTCAAAACTCAACTCACTACGTTCATATGTTGTATTTACATTTAAATCATTAGAATTAACCTCTTTCATTAGTATATCATAATAAAGCTTTTTGCATATGAAGACAAAGTTATTACTAGCTTTATCAATAGTTGTTATTATATAGTTATCCTTTAATTTAGTAAGTTCTTTATACATATCTTTATTAATTTTATCTTTCCTTTTATAATTGTTTGTTATTTTCATTTTATTTTTAATTTTATCAAATATATAATCTTTCCAAATGTTTATCTTAGATATATTCGAGCTTTCACTATTAATCAGCTTAATAAAGTAATCAGTTAAGTTATTATATAACGAATTGTAAATTTTATTTTTGTCGTTGTTATTTAATCTATATTTATACCCTTTTGATAGCAGCTTTCTTAATTCACAATTCTCAATTAATTCTAGATTATGGGTACATATATGTTCATTTATTTTATCAAAACTAAGACTTTTACAATTGCATTCTGTTTCCATTATGTTTCTAATATTATCGTTACATATTGATTTTAATTCTTTATTATAATTACAAATTTTTCGTCCTAATGGTGGTAGGAGTTTATACCTTATTTTAGGAATATATTTACTTAAATCTGACCCTATTATTTCTTTACTTTTAGAATTATTTAAAAGTCCGGCTATATTTATGTTATATATACATTTATTAATGAAGTTTATGGTTAATGTATATTTTCTATTGTTATTATTTACATTTATTGTACGATTATGGTATTTTGTATTACAATAACTGTCTATTATACAACTTTGCATATCATAGTCGTTAATAAATCTTAAATTTATCGAACATATGATATCTTTAGAAAAACTTCTTATATCTACACAAAGATCTTTTAGCTTATTACCACTTAAAAGTTGTTTTAATATTTCTAATCGTTCATTTATATACATATCTTTTTTAATATTTTTAACTCTATTTTTCCTATTCCTTTTATCACCATGACTTCTTGGCTTGCGTTATACCGGATTATTATAATATAGTTGTTTATTATGTACTATACTACTTCTGCCAATTCCTTGTACCACGTCATTCAATTCTAATGGGTACATGGAATTAAGAGTTTTAATCCAAACATATTCTCTTTCAAATTGATTTTGATTTAATATTGCCTTATTTTCTTCAATATGTTCTAAAATAAATAATTTACAATATCCTATATCATGTCCTATTAATCTCATATGTATATGAAATATAGTTTGACTATTATGCTGTATATTATATAGTTGTATATTATACAACTTAGCCTAATATTAATTTCACTTAGCCTTATCCATTAATTTCACTTAAACAATAAGTTTAAATTTAAACAATAAATTTAAATAAAATTAATAGAATATGGAATTTATGAAAGTGATTTATTATTAGCTATTTTGTGAGCTATTGCATTTATTATTAATAATTACAAATTAAAATTGGTAAATATTAAATAATATTAAATAATAGATAATAATTAATAAATAATATTATTAATTTTTTAATAATATTATTCAATAATATTAATAAATATTATTGAATATTAATTAATATTAAATATTAAATAATAAATACGTTTTATTAATAAAACACTATAAATATTATTTCAATAACATTTAGGATACAATAAGAAAAATTTTCAGCTTACTCTCATTTTATTAAAAAATACCGACACAATTGATATGTTATATAATTAGCAATTAATTAGGAAAATGTGAAAACGAAAATATGCAAATTTTAAAATGCCAAACGATACTTTTTAATAAAAGAAGTTATCAAATTATAACATAGTGTTGATGCTCACCACAAAGAAGGCAACATTCAGTATACTATGTAGCATTTGAATTCAATTCATAACCAGACAATGCAACAGTACCGATGTTTCTAATATATCACGCCACTTTATCGAACAAATTAATGTACCTTCGTTCAATAAAGGTACATTAAGGTACATAATCAAGTCTAAAAATCATATACTGATAAATCGTTATGATGAATGAATCCATTAAGACCATGAATGACCTCAAAGTGAAACGAATTAATATTTTGTAGCACTCTCTATAGAATATTCTTATTTGTTCAAAATATAACGATCTAAAAATGATCATCTTTTTTCGAAATAGAAGATAATTAGGAATTGTAGGTAGTACCATTTAATTTAAGTAAAGAGGGTTTCATTTGTGATTGATAAATAAATTTCGATAATGAATTGACTCGCGTCATTTCTAAAAATCTATAACGCTCAGTGCTTTCATAATATCGAAGAGTTGATGGAATCAACTAAAAATGAAAATGTACCAATAATTCAAAATCACCAAACTCGACATTTATCTTCAGCTTGATAAGTCTCCATCTAAAACCGCATGTTGTATTAATAATAGTGCAGATGTTATGTTTTTAACATCATTTTGCTTAGGAAGATTTTTGCTCCACTGAATATCAACAGTTGCAAATAAAGTACAATAGTCGACATAGTGAACAATAAATTCAAATATGGCTGAATAGATAATAGTATGATAGATATTAGTATGTTCTTCTCGAATAAATAATAGCATGTTTCCCCTCATTAAGCTTTAATAATGATGGAATGTCGTATGTTTTATCAATGAATTAATCCGCGTTGAATGTGAAAGTAGTATTATACACTATATTATCCACTTTATTATATATTGATATCATTTGTCACCAAGAAAAATGAGCTATCCCACAAATCGAAAAATATGATAATGATATTAATCAACCATGTGATATGTATCGTTCGAGTATGTGTTCAGGGAATTATGTAAAGGCAATTCGATGACCTTCTTATGGAATTACTTACACAAAATTGTTTGTTTGGACTCTTTGACATTATTTTTTGTAAAAAACGAATTGGTAGATGAATTTAGTAAAGCAAGCGAACACATTTTTAACTTTTTAACTGATTAGAATGCGAATGTCATTCTAAAGCGAATAGCAACCAAGCAAGCAAGAATGTGCAGGATTATCAACAAACGATACGAGATTTGCGTATCACATTAAGTCTCAAATTAACGAAAGTGGCTGCATTGTGCATACGAGCTTTTCAACGAGCAACAAATTGAAGAATTTCAAGCTGTCATTCTTTATTGACAGCTTATTTAAATCAGATGTTAATATCTTTTTGTAAGTTGAGTTCTTCTCAGCTTTTAGGAATACACATGGATTCACCAAGTGTAGGATTTTCTAATCGTAAAGCTGTAGTTCTGATCGCCTCTACAGACGTGATAAAGCTAGTAAGATATCTAAGTCCATTGCCAATTGATTGTTGTTCAATAACGATATCAGCATCGGAAAAGGCTCATACATGCCAAACCTTTGCATCATGCATCAAATCTTTATGGGACTGTTTCGATTAGTCTACATTGGGTAAACGTAAATCATGCAGCAACGACACAGAAGGGTTTTTGTATGACAATCCAAAAACACCGATTGCTTCGAAGGTAATGTCTTCTTCCTAAAAGTTTGTAATAACTTACTAATCAATCAAAATACACTTTTGACCTGCACTAGACATTATTACAAACATCTTATTAATTTTGTAAATAAATACAGATTTTGTTCAGAAAACAACCACAAACTATCAAGAAAAACATAACAAGTTGGAAAAACAGAGATCAAGGAACGTATTTCTTTCTTCCTGTTTGTTCGTATTATGACTTTATTTCAATCTTCTACTTCTTCAAGTCTTCCGGTTTAAGGTCCATATAGAGATCTAAACCCCCAGGCCACACCAGCGCGCAGCCTTCCGTCTGAAACATTCGGGGTCTCTCACACCTTAAGAGTTTAGTCGAGGTGAACTATGGTCGGTAATCTCGAGGTGAGGAGCTTGACAAGCCTTAGTCTTCGCTCTGGGGGAACGTCCTCTAGATAAGAAGACTAATCCAAAGATAACCCAAGTACCCGAAGGCGTACTTGGGTTATCTCTGGAATAGTCTTCTTAGTCTTCAAGTACCCTAAGGCGTACTTGGGTTTACCCATTTAATAACAGTTGTTGGGCTCGTTTTAGATCCCACCCAGTTCTCTTAAGGATACGTTTAAGTTTATCCAAAAACAGTCAAGAAAAACCGCCACAGCAAGCTGATGACTGTTATCATGGCAAAACTGATGCACTTAATCAATAGCTGAATATACCAAGCGCCCTTTGACAAACCCATGAAAACTCGGCTTGATTAAGTTACGCCTACTTAAATGATCGCTGATTCTACTCTTAAACGTTTTTTGTAAATATAGATCAGGGAATTTTGAATCGAAATGAGCCGCAGGTCTTTATGGCGTGAAACCGATTTTTTCTTAGGTAAAAATATACGTCGGCTAATATTGATGCCACCTACATCGCATGGTAAGCTAAAAGCATTGTGACGGCCACTTCTCTTCTTTGATCTGCTGTCAAAAGTTGACAAACTCGAGAAGAGAGTATAGCGACGGATTTGGAGGTCCCGGAAAGTGGGCCCCAGTAGTTAATGATATCCGTAACGGATAAGTCTCTGCTTCTGAAGTCACACCAAGGCGGGATTGGCTGGGGAGAAAGCGTGGCTCAATAATTATGTAAGGATAGTGTCTCCTCCAACACTTTATCAAGGCATACACTGCTAATCCAATATAATGTCGCCTTCCGCCATCAGACAAACTTCTCATTCTTGAATATCTTCCAGAAGTATGCCTGAGATGGACTAAGACGAGGAATACTCGCCATGTCCCTACTAAGCTAGAGTCTAAATCTAGAACTCCTGTATTTATTAGAGAGAACCTGCCTGAAGGATGTAGAGAAATTGGGTAAGTGTAGTATTTCTGCAAGGACCTTGAGTTTTGTTGGAGTGTGACTGTAAATGCGACCTTTACAGGTAGTCGAAAGTATACCGATAGCTTGCGAAAAAACGTAAGAATTAAATTCGGTCAAGCTCTCATTGCCAATCATGGGGAAGAGTTGGATAGCTGCCTGAAAGGCAACTCTAATAAGGTCAATGTAAAACCTCCTTCTAAGGAACGTATCTTCCTCAAGCCGCCAGCGTATTAGGTCATGAGAGGTGGTCAGCTGTTGGCGCGACTACTCAGTGCAGATGGGTTTTAACAACCACATTTTATGTAGCAATAAAATATCGAAGATTGAATTTGTTGTAGAGCAATGAAATGTAGGGTAGATTGATTTGTATAAGATAAACGTTCCTAGATCTGCACTTTCATTGTAGAGCAATGAAATGTAGGGTAGATTGATTTGTATAAGATAAACGTTCCTAGATCTGCAAAGTGCTGCATTGATCCAACGACCAGTTTTGTCGTTGAAATCGCCAAGTAACATGTCGTAGCCGCTACATAAAATACGATCCAGGAGATCACGATTCTTGTGAATCTCCGCCGGCCAGATGTAGACATTGGATGGGCTGATGCGTTTACCGTTTTTGACAAGTGCTATAACTAAACAAGACATGGTTGGACACAAGAAGTTTATTAAGACAGGGGACCTTAAGGAGCATTTAACAATGTTTAAAATACCATTGTCCTAAATATTTTTAAGACCTTAAGACAGTGGGGTTATGTACGGAGTTAAGTGGTCTTAAGGCCTTATCAATTTCTTAAGACCTTAATAATTATATACCCTTGTTCTTTGAGATTTTTTGGGAAGTAGTCAGAATAAGTAGTTAGTAGGTCTGAAGATACAAAAGAGATTTTAATCTCCCCTGGAAAAAGTTTTACTTTGTTGAAAAGAACTCTGTTCTTGTAAATTTCAGCGAAATCTCGTAAAAATGTATTGTATAATTGATCTTTAGCTATAGGTTTCGTAGGTTTAATGATGATTAAGTTCTTCATTTTCGGGATGGGAGAGTACCTCCCATCATTTGATGAACATAAAACGTTACTGACCCTAGTAGTTGAAGTAATCGTTGTAGAAGAATCAAAACTCACCATTTTCTCTCCTTGGAAATTGTGAAAATTTGCATTAGAAATTGTAACCTTTGAAGGCTCCGACTGCATGTTTTATTGAATACCGTGAAAATGAAACGATTTGACAAGAGTAATGAATTTCGTCACATTTCGTTAAATTTAAGTTGGGAGCAGAGCAAAGAAACAACAGCAAATTCTTGCATCAAAATATCGTCTTAACATATAAAAGATTTCCAAGTGAGCATGAATTTACGGGATATGCATATAAAGATTATCTGTTAAATTCAAAGGATATTCAATGTTCAAAATCGATCAACCGAGCTAGCTTATCCAATATTTGCTGTATGATTAATTCTTATGGTTGAATACTTGTATCTTTTGGATAAAATGCGATAAAACCTTTAGCCACTGTTCTAATTAATTAATGTAAAGTGCATCATTGTTTTTGTTTCCTTTCTGCATTCGTATTCCAGATATATGTGGTATATGTGTCTATTTTTGAAACAATTAGATTGACATGAATCAATATTTAAGTTAATAAATTCCTATTAACCTGACTTGGAACAATTCCTTTTCCGGAATTTAGCTTATCGTCAGCCGGTGGATCCTCATTTATGTGATTCTTCAGTAAAGTCACAGGGCGTTTAAGCGCAAACATACTTCGTCGCACTGGTATCTGCAGATCACTGGGATCCATTTCTGAAAAATAAAAAGACATGTAATTACGTAAATCCAAGCAGAATAAAAATAAAAGTATTGACTTTAGACTTAAAAAAACAGATAATTCAATAGAAAACTAAATGTTTTAAAAGACATTTGTCGTTAATATTAATGTTTTTATTGTGAGCAGGATCAACAAGACATTAATTTATCTTTTAAATAAATTAGTATTATGATTTTCTGTAACATTAATTCTTTTACTAGTTTCCAAACTTGCAAATAACTTTACAAATCAAATATGTAATTTTTAATTTCATCTAAGCTAAGCAATTTTCTAGTCAACAAATAAATTAACGAATAACTGAATTATTGACCCATATCTCTGACTCAAAAGCACCATGATTACGACACTTTTGCATTTTTATTTTTCTTGTGTTTGTAGCATTGAAAAAGCGCCTTAATCCAACCATTTAGAATTAAATGTTTTTAATCCTAAATATATATTTTTTTAAATCAATTTTTGAGGTTTTTTAATATAACAATTTATTTTTATATCAAATTTTTTATCTATTTATTCAAATATTAGTGCTTTAGTTTTCTAATGAGTATTTGATACCTTTTTTAAAACTTTTACTCTAATAGTCATGATCTCATAATCATTACATGACCAAATATAAATTACATGATCTAATAATCATTCTTTTATGTCAGCTAAACTCGATTATACCCTAATCATAATTAGTTTACAGGTAAACGTAGAAAAATTCGATAGCAGAATCGCACTTTTTGAACGTAATGATATGCAATGCCAGTTTAAGTACTTATTCTGAAGACCATTTTTATTTTAAAAGTCAAAAAGATACAACGATATTGTCGTTTAGGAATCTCAATTTATTACTTAAATATAAACTTTTCTATTCAACAAGCGTCAAGTCCTCACTAAATAATCAAACCCCTGAGATCCAAAAGCAAATATACCGCAAGTTTACTTCTCTTTATCTGAAAAAAGGGGCAAAGTAACAAAGATATGCTATTTAGATTGGAAATAAAAGTTCATATTTTTGCTTTAATAATTAAGTGGTCATAATTAAATTGTACACAAGATCATAAAATTTATTTTATAAAGATCGTGCTAGTTGACTTAGAGCACTAGTCTAGAGAGTAACGATCAAACGGTTATTTATTTCGACATATTTTTATAAAAGGACATCTGAAACCTGAATTCCGACTGTTGTCACTCGGAAATTGGACATTACAATAATACAACCTTCACTCGCGGAGTACGTCAATTGACACTGAAAAGCAATGACAAACATTTACTACCTGGAATTATTTTTATAATCTTTCTGTGACGTATAAAAAAATAAAAAAGATATTTTTTGTGGCAAATGCGTGCCGGCGCACTATTACATGACCACAACAACAAAAAAATCTAAATCATGTTTCGAAGAGGTGGGTACGGAGGCGGCATTTGAATGCAATAAAGGAGGGGGCGCGGCGGACGTCGAGTGAAAGTATAGTAGGACTTAATGTCCTCGTTCCATATTTAAAGTAATAATCAACAAGAAAATTACGTTTAAAAGAGGACATTGATGTTGACATTCAATATGTAGATCGAACAAAATATGACTGACGGTTTTTACTGTGCAATGATAATCATAGATACATCGACCAGATAACCACATTGCTTGTGAAGTTGGAAACAGAAAAATTAATAAAAAGAGATAAAGTAAAACAGAAAATCAGTTAAAATGTGTCATGGGTCGTATTTTATTTTTTTTGCAGTTGTTGCGCAGACGACAAATGAAGGCAAGCTGTTTAACGTTTCGTTGATACTGTTACTGATCATAGCACAACTCGTCTTTGAACGTATTCTACGTTTCAAGGACAGATGATGATTTTAAAGAAAAGATGTAGCGATTCAACTATGTAGCGTTGAATCGCGATAGAGACGTCCTGAGTTTGAATGCGATCCGCACCAGTGTACGGAGTAAGCAGATAACAAGGGTCTAAACGTGAAATGTAGGTCTGGGTTAGCAGCTGATGAGACCCACCCAAGCTTATTAGTAGCGTTCTGCTGTATTAAAAATAGGAACGAAATACCTGTGAGGATAATATCGTGCCATAATCAGAAGAATTTCAGCTCACATATGCAGTCAATTAAATTATAAATTAATTATTTACTCGTATATACAATGAACATAATTTGAAGTGGAAAAAGAGCAACATAAGTTCAGGAACGTAACGTCAGCTTTCATTTTTTATCACGACCTTAGTATATTTGACCATATTATTAAATAAATGCTTTTATGCCGTGTTTAGTTTACCCAACACCACTATTAATTATAATTTACAAATTGCATACAAAAACACTTGCTTTTGTAATCAAAATTTTCGACTAACAATATTAGTCATCGTCAGGGACATTTGAAATTGAAATTACAATTGAAATCAAAATTATAAAAATGATACAAAAATAAAAATAAACATTTTCCGAATTAGGTAATTTCATTTAAGACCCATAGAGTCTTAAGGTGCTTCCTATCTCTACGTATTTTATATTTATTACGGGATGTAGTAGGCGATTGAGAAGAGCTTCTGCCGTTCGGAGTTGTTGTGTTGAATCAGATTTAATAATTTCTACAAGAACGACAATTTAGTTTTGTTTCAATTTTATAAAATTTCTTCGTTGTATAAATCAGGTTTGCATATGATTTCAAAGCTGTTCTTCATATCGTCGGTATATATGGCACGTTGGAGTGGCTTACAACTTTCACCTGTTCTTTCATTGAACTCCTTGTAAAGATTAAATAGCGTTGAAATACATATTTTTCTTGCATTCGACAATGGTGGTTTAAAACTATTCGGAATCCAGTGTATTACCTCAATGTAAGCTGACTAGTAGACATCATAATAGTGTTCGTGCAATATCTCATTGCGAATAAGTTCATAAAAGAAAGTTTAAAAGACCTTAAAAGAAAGTTTGAGATACATAACATACAATTCCAATATCTAAAAAGAAAGTCGCCTTAAAAGAAAGTTTGAGATAAATAACATACAATTACAAACTACTTACAAATCAAAATCATAGAAAAACTTATTCAATTGGATTAAGAGATAACAAAATAGCTGTTTCATATTTGTTTCAACTGAGTAAATTTGTTGCAATTTTTTTTAATATGAGAAACGGAGGAAAACGACAAAATCGACTGTGAATGATAATAAATCCCAGCATTATGTAGAGTGTTCCATGACAGATTGCCATGTGTGAACTACTGTTTGGCTACCTCTTCGTATTCCTTCAAATTTTCTAGATAGAGAGTAAGTAGTTCTTTTTTTAGCATGGCATCACTCTGTCATTCCAGCTCGTACAATCCGACCGAAATTTCTCAGAGCAAACGAACAACGGAATTATTTAGCGATCTATTGTATTCTCTGTCACCAAAGAAACTCGATATATCATAATGGCAAGAATGTCTGCCAAGAGCTCTACATTCTATTCGATAACTTCCATGCGTGGCTACGAACTGTGCACCCCATTAGCGTTTTCTAAAGTTCGAACGACGAACGAGTTCCAACGTGAATATGCCCGATTGGTTGCTGAATCCTGGGTTAGCAATCCTAAAAATACATACAAATCTTGTATATTTGATAAATTGTAAAGCAAAACTGCTCAAATGGAGCGTGCTAATGGTACCAAAAGAGCTGTTTCCCTCTAACATCTCCCGCATTTTCTAGTGTGATGAGAAAACAAAAGAAGGTTATGGCTCGGAGGATGCACACGGAAAATGCTGAAAAAAATCGGGACGTTTTGTTTGTTTCTAATTTATAAGATGTATTGAAATGGATAAAGACATTAAATACAACCTGCACTCAGGTTGAGAGGAGGTTGTGTCTATTAAATCGCTTAAGTATTCGCATGCTTACTATGCAAGTTAAAACAAAATCAATGAGAATGTCATATTAATTAAACTATTATTTATTGATATGTAAACTTAGTTTGATCTCTGTTTGAATTTAAGATAGTTTAATAAAATCTACGTTCTATTCATATTTATCAGAGTTATTGCTAATCGATTTTGGTACAAAGTAAAACAATTCAAGCTGCACAAGTGTTTCTGCATACAAACAAGTACAGGAATTATCATAGATTTCCAAGTTGCTAAATCCAAGAGAAAGTGATAGTAAAAAGGACTGAAAAGGCAAAAGGAGGGTAAGGTAACTAATATATCTTTATTTTTCTTATATACTATTTTCATTCTGTTAAAAAAATTGTTTTTATTTGTATTCTTTCATAAAAATAAATGCTTATTCAAACCCAAGGCTTTCAAAAAACGTAAACAAGATTTATCTATTAATAGAGTTATTAACGAGGTAGAAAATAATATCCCAACGCAAAAGGTGCTTATGCCAATAATGCGGATGCTTTTGCGCTGGACATCGTTTGTGAAAACGTGGAGGTAAAGCCACTTTTTAAAAGATCATATGGATTATTGTAAAGATAACTTCCGTAATTTGCATAAGAGAAGGATGTCAAAGAGTTGATCAATAAACATTAAGTGTCAATAATAAGAAAGTTCAGGCTCCTTTAATACTCTTTTCTGGTGAAAGAAGCTTTAAGTGATCTACAGAGACTTCGTGATATTATACCTAGAATGTTGGGTCATGACGTCAAATTAATCATATTTTGACCAAATAAAGTTAATTATACTACATTTTACTTTAATATTTTTACTAATAAATGTTGTATGGGTGATTTGCTTTTGATAATAAAAAAAATTTACCGTTCTGCTGATTCTGTTATTAATAAACGTAAACTGTTTAAATGACGATGATTTTGATAAAACGAGCAACGATATGGGTTATTATTGTCAGGTGACTTAATAATATGAATTTTGTTAGCAACTATATAACGGCTAAAACGTTTCAAAAGAAAAACATGCAGAAAAATAAAAACAGAAAAAGTAAGTCTAGTCGTTAATGCAGTCGTCATTGTGTCACGGCATCAGGTCCACATGGATCTGAGCTCTCCAGCCAATACAACACGCCGCACTCCCATTAAACCATCCGAAGTCTCTCACTATTCCCCCCAAGAATCCAATCGAGGCGAACTATGCTCGGTAATCGCGAAAGGAGGAGCTTGAGAAACCTTAGTCTTTGCTCTGGGAACGTCCTCTTGAAAATAAGACTAATCCCGAGATAGCCCAAGTACCTCATAGGCGCTCTTGGGTTTTTATTCAATGACAGATGATTAGCCCATTTCAGGGTTCAACTAGATTTCTTCAGGATACGCTTGAGTTATCCAGGTCAGCTTTTGCTGACCAGTTCACCGTAACGGTGAACCCCATGTATTTTACTCGACTTGTGAAGGTAGAGAGTGGTTGAGGCTGCAAAATGGAGGAAAGTGCAGAGAGTGCTAATCTATTAAGTTTTTTTTTGGTGGTAGGGGCGCCATGAAAGACGACCACCTGCGATTTAGAGGAGTTAAGAACACGATTTGATATGGATAGTTGGTCTTTAAATTTTAAAAAATAAACGGCTGATGTCAGAGACTACATCTTTGCACCTGCGTCCAGGGAACAGGTCTGTGGTATTATCAGCGTATACCACTAGATATTAATCGCGTTTAATTTTTTTTGTGGAGTATAATGGAGGCAGCAAGATACAAGATTAGAGAAAGTGAGGATCCGTGAGGCACACCCGTAATGGGGTAGAACTGACGCGCATCAGGGTCGTCTTCATAAAAGAATCGCTTGGTATACAACAATATTTCCACCCTGTTAACAATTTTCGTTAACCCAATGGACCTGAGAGAAGAGATAACAAAAGGAATGGAAATGCGGTCAAATGCAGCAGAAAAATCAAGAAAGACAGACACAGCAAGCTGATGACTGTTATCTTGACAAAATTGATTCACTTCGCCTATTGCTGAATGGACCGAGCGATCTTTTACGTACCCATGAAAACTGGTGGGATTAAATTTCGCCTACTTAGATGGTCGCGCGAATTTTACGCGCAAGCGCTTTTTCGTAAACGGAGATGAGGTAGTTATCCATACTCAGCTGGAAATTATATCTAGAGCTCTAGTATTTATTCGAGAGGGCCTGTCTGGCGGAAATTGGGAGATTGGGAAGGTGTGGCATTTTTGCGAGGACATTGAGTTTTGATAGAGTGGGATTGTATATGCGACCTGTAAAGGTAGTCGAAAGAAACGCGTTAGCTTGCGAAGATAGGTATGAATTAAATTCGGTCTAACTTTCATTTCCTATCCTGAAGAAGAGTTGGATAGCAGTCTGAAAGAAGGTTACTATGATGGGATCAAAGTGAAATCTCCCTTTAAGCAACAGATCTTCCTCTATCCACCAGCGAATTAGGTCATGAGATATAGTCTATAGTCTGTTATTGTCGCGACTGTTCAGTACAGATGGATTTCAACAACCACATATTTTGTAGCAGTAAAATGTCGAGGAAATAATTAGTTTTTGAACAATGAAAGGTATGGGAAGGTGGTTTGTGAATAAGGTAGTCGTTCCTGGCTCTGCGGAGTTCTGCATTAATCCAACGACCAGTTATGTCGTTGAAGTAAACAAGTAACATGTCATAAACGCTACATTATATACGATCGATGTGGTCACGGTTCTTGTGAATTTCTCCCACCGGTTGATTTTATAGAGTTGGATGCATTCTCCTAGTCGGAAGCGGGGGTGAAACAGTTGCCCTTCCCATCCGGTTAAACTAGGTGGAGTCACTTGCCCACGACCATTATCTTCATTTCTCGAGGTGACCGCTACTTCCCAAACTTTGTCTTTTTTAGCCAATTTTAGAGAGGATAAACTCAGCATAGATGCATTACGCTTCTTCGAATAGGGTACTCTTCGAGAAAACTTAGTATCTATCGTTGGAGTAATTCGTGACTCATCGAACTTGGCAACTAGATATTGTATTACTGTATGCATTTCTTCAATATTAGCCTTTTGCATGGCATCAATTAGCTTTACAATTTCAACATTCGACATTCTTTTTTCTGCTAATCTAATATTGTCCGAGCAGGCTTCGGCAAAGTTGGCATGTTTAGCGGTCGATCTGCAATGGCGCTTCTTCTAGCTTTTAAAGAAGCTGCAATTCCCCGACCAGAATGAATGTTCCCCACCGCAGTTTGAACAGTAGGGATGCATTTCGCATTTTCCAGTATGATCATCTGACTATCCGCATTTCCCACTAGTTCGGGAAGATTGCATTTTGATGCCCAATGTCCCCATTGATGACAGCTATTGCAATGGGGGTACTTCTGGGAATCTGAATCTATAACAGTGAAAGACAAGTTATGCCCAGAAAGGGGTTACTTGAGGTATTCGCAAGGCATTTTGCCTGGTACATACGTTGAGCAGAAGGCCACGGGTTTCGGAAGTCCATTCCTTCCCGTGATAAAACGCAGATTAGACACATTTTATTCTTTTTTCCAGAGCATGTACGTCGTCCTATGACAGAAAGGACGGAATGTTATTTATTTTTACGGATACCTGGATTGGCTTGAATGTTATCGTTCCAAAATCAGAAAAACTCCTCTTGAAAAACTCCATGTAGGTAACTGCGAGGTCTGCGGTACCGAAGGATATTCGAATCTCAGTCTCAAAATATTTTATAGAGTTGATTAATATCCTTTTTTGTACATTTCTGTACAAAATTTCTGGAGGAGTTTCACGATTACAAGATTTACCAATTTCGGCACAGGAGCTAGTTCTTTCTCTGTGCTCGAGATTAAATTTAAGGATAAAACTTCATTTACCTTTTTTATGCATTTGCTGGAAATTTTGTTTTCATATAATGCTTTGATCGCTCCATCGTATACTTACTTTCCATAAATGTTGTATTTTTTTTGCTCACGTGACTTGTTGTAGTATGCTAAATCAGACTGTTAAAGGTGCAAAAAAAGTGAGCAAATGAACAATGTACAAGTAATGTCGGAGCTATCAAACGATAGCAGCAAAAATCATTCAAAAATCAACGATAATCCTACAAAAAAGACAAATTAAAGGTAAATCTAACTACAGATCCAAGTAACAAGGTTAGTAATTTTTCTATGGTATCAGGTGATGGGAGGTGCTTCCCCCATTCCTAAATTAAAGAATTTGCTAATAATTAAAGTTAAGAAACCGACTGAAAAACATGATCTCTACAACAAATTTTTGAGATCCTTCACCAAACAGTTTCAGAACAGGGTTCTATTTAACTCTGTTAGGTTACACCCTGCGGAGGTGAAGATCTCTTTTGTCTCGAATGACCTTGCCGCAAACTACATGGAGTACTTCTCCGCCAATTTAGCTGAATATGGTGAAATTTCATCCAAGCCTATCCTAGCATCACTAAAAGTTTCAAATCTTCCCTGTTCAATGGAAGAAGAAGATATACGTTCTTTTATGGCAAAATTCAAGGTCACCAATCTGAGGTCAATCCGGGGTAAGGACGGGAACCCTATCCCGGTTGGCTTTTGCAATGCTCCCGTAAATATTGCTGAATCCCTGTCTAATTCTACGTCGAATCCCTTTATGGGTTTTAATATTAAATTCACGATCACAGATAGGGATGATCTGACCTATCCCCAATGCAGCCGGTGTCACAAATGGGGACACTGGGCCTCCAGCTGCAGTGGGACCCTTTCGTGTGGGGTCTGTAGCTCCACCAGCTGTCCTTCTCTTACAACTACCGATCGCTGCGAGGCCCCCCCCCTTTCCTGCTCGAATTGCGGGGGGTGGTGGTGCCATTCTGCTTGGAGCAAGAAATGCTCTCTATTCAAAGAATATAGACAATTATTCTTGTTGAAACCGCCCAATCCGGCCAAGTCCTTCGCGGTCGCTGCAGCTCCACGTATGGATGACGCTGACATTCTACGGATTATCGACTTAAAGACTTCAAATGCTCTTCGGCTGATGGAGGAGTTAGTACGCTCTATCCTAAACCGTTATCGGGACTAATCCTGTGCTTCCTGTTTCCTCGGTTCCGGAGTCGAAAAAGAGAGGGGCTTCAGCCCATGCCGTTCCCCCGCTCAAGATTGGGAAGCTAATCCAACAGAAGACTAATAGGGGAAATGAAGATACTGCCCAGGGGCAAGTACCTTCCTTGGAGGGGGCTAGTGGTGGGAAGGGCAACCTTCCTGCACCTAGCTTTGTCTAGGTAGGCAATCCCCCATCCAACTAATCCATCACAATGCAGAGTACTCGTGAGCCTTTTTCACTGAATATCCATCAGTGGAACTCGGGAGGTGCTTCCGCCCTTAGACTTCTATCTGGTAGATATGCAGATGTTATAGTCCTTCAGGAAACGCGGTCTATCCGTCTCCCCCAGGACATTACTCGATTTATCCCAAAGCATATTTGTTCCCACTATACTTCGTACATAACCCCACCTCACTCCTCTTCATCTCAAGGACTCTTGACCTTAGTTAAGTGCTCCTTAAGGTCCTCCCTCCTATTAAACTACTCATGTCCAGCCCTTTCTTGTTTAGTAGTTTCACTCAGTAAGAACGGTAAACGCATAAGTCTAGCCAATGTCTACATCCGTCCTGGGGAAATTCACAAGAACCGTGACCTCCTGGATAGTATTAGTGACAGCGGTTATGACATGTTACTTGGAGATTTCAACGACAGAACTGGTCGTTGGATCAATGCAGCACTTCGCAGAGCTAGGAACGGTTATCTTATTCACAAACCCCCGTCACCTACCTTTCATTGCACATCAACAAATTCTATCCTCGACATTTTACTGCTTCACTCGAGGTGGTTGTTAAAACCCCTCTGCACGGAGCAGTCGCGCCAGCAATTGTCCACCTCTCATGACCTAATTCGTTGGAGGATTGAGGAAGATATGTTGCTTCAAAGGAGGTTTCACTTTGATCCGATCAGAGTGGCGCTTTTTCAAGCGGCTATCCAACTCTTTCCCTTAATAGGAAATGAGAGTTTGACCAAATTTAATACCTACCTCTTTTCGCAAGCTACCGCGATTCTATCGACTACCTATAAAGGTCGTATATACAATCCCACTCCGACAAAACTCAAGGTCCTAGCAAAATTACTGAACCTCCCTAATTTCTCTGCTTCCGTCAAACAGGCCCTCTCGAATGAATACTGGAGCACTAGATACAGGTTCCAGCTGAGTAGGGATAGGACGAGTATCGCTCGCCTTAATCCTTCTCAGTCTTCCTTTTGGAAGATTTTCAAGAAGGAGAAGTTTGTTTGCTGGAAGGATAGAGCATTGCTTGGATAGGGAATGTAGGCCTTGATAAAGTTTTAGAGGAGTCACTGGCCCTACACAACTATGGAGCCACTCTATCACCTCAACCAATCCCGCCTTGGTGTAACTTCAGGAGTAGGGATCTATCTGTTACGGATATCCTTAACTCCTGGGGTCCACTTCCGGGCATCTCCAAATCCGTCGTTCCACTTTCCTCTCGGGTCTGTCAGCTTTTGACAGCTAATCAGAGAAGAGAGATTGCCGTCACAATGCTTTTAGCCTCCCCATCCGATGTAGCAGGCATCAATATTAGTAAAAGAGTGTTTATTCCGAAGAAAAAATCCTGCTCATGCCCTAAAGATCTGCGACCCATTTCGATTAAAAATGCCCTCGTGTCGATTTACGAAAAAGCGCTTGCGCGTAAAATCCGCGACCATTACAGGAGGGCGTAATTTGATCCTTCCATGTTTTCATGGGTTCGTCAAAGGTCGCTCGGTTCATTCAGCAGTTGGTGAGGTGGAGCAGTTTTGTCGGGATAATAGCCATCGTCTAGTTGTGGCTGTTTTCCTTGACTTTTCTGCTGCATTTGACCGCATCTCCATTCCTTTTGTGATCTCTTCTCTCAGGTCCCTCGGGTTGCCTGCGAGAATTGTGAACAGAGTGGAGATCCTGTTGTTTACCAAGCGATTTTACTATGAAGACGACCCTGATGCGCGTCAGTTCTACCCTATTACGGGTGTACCTCAAGGATCCCCACTTTCTCCTATCTTATATCTTGCTGCCTCTATTAAACTATTCAAAATATTTAAACGCGAACAACGTCTTGTGGTGTACGCTGATGACACCACAGCCACTGTTCACTGGACACAGGTGTAAAGACGTAGTCTCTGACATCAGCCTGTTTCTTTCTAATATTAAAAGATCAGTTACCCATATCCAATCTTATTTTAAACTCAGCTTAATCGCAGGTGGTCGTCTTTCATGGCACACCTGCTACAAAGCAAAAACTTAAGAGATTAGCACTCTCTGCGCTCTCCTCCATATTTGCCTCTGAACCACTTCCCACCTTCACAAGTCGAGTAAAATACCTGGGGTTCACCGTTACGGTGAACTGGTCGGCGAAAGCTGACCTGGATAGACTCAAACGTATCCTGAAGAAAGCTAGGTGGGCCCTGAAACGGGCTCAGCATCTGTCATTGAAAGGGAAAACCCAGGTGCGCCTTTGGGGTACCTGGGCTATCTCGGGACTTGTCTTCTTCTCAAGAGGACGTCCCCCAGAGCAAAGGCTAAGGTTTCTTAAGCTCCTCGTCTCTCGTTTACCCAGCATAGTCCGCGCCGATTGGATTCTTCGGGGGGGGGTGAAAGACCCCGGGTGGTTCAGTCGGAAGGCGGCGTGTTGGATCGGTTGGGGGCTCAGATCCCTCTGGACCTGAGGCCATAGAAGAAGAAAAGAGTTAGAAGACTGGATAGCTACTGACTTTCTATTGTTGTGTCTGATCTGGTTTATTGCATGTTTCTTTTTCTTTTTTTTGTAGTTAAGAAAGTCTTTATTTTATTAGACTGTTAAAGACAAAAAAAACACAAATAGCAAAAAAATGAACAACGCGTTCGGAGCATCAAGCGATTCAGAAAATACAGCTATCTCCAGTAAGAAAAAAGAAGAATTTGGAACAAAAAAGGTAAACAAAGACTCAATGAAAGTTCTACAGGTTAGTGATTTTGTTTCGGGTACCGGTGAGGGGGAATTACTTCCCCTAATCCCTAAAACAAGAAATTTAGGGATAGTTACTTTGTTAAAACCTATCGAAAGACATGCATTGTATAATTGTTTTCTTCGAACATTCGCACTTAAATTTAAGAACAGAGTCGTGTATAACTCTGTCAGATACACGGAGACGACTATTAAGATATCGTTTGCTTCAGAAGAAGCTATGAATGAATACAATACTTTTTTTCAAGTCAATTTAAAAGATATTGGCAAGTTCGAATCAAAGCCTATAATGGCCAGTCTAAAAATCAACAATCTTCCAGTTCCACTTGAACATGAAGATTTAGTCAATCTTACCGAGCTTTTTAAAATACATAACGTTAGACCGCTGACAGGTCGAGATGGTAACCAGATAAACGTAGGTTTTTGTTCGGCCTCGGTTGGTCAGGCCGAACTGCTTTCTAGAAATCACTGCAACCCCTTTCTGGGTTTCAATCTTAAGTTTACCACTGTGTCTACCGAAGAGTATACATACCCGCACTGCAGCCGGTGCCATAAATGGGGGCACTGGGCCTCCAGCTGCAGTAAGGCGGCTTGTTGCGGCCGGTGTGGACAAATGGAATGCCCCACAGACGCTTCTTGTATTAACCCCGTCAAATGCCTCAATTGCGGGGAAGCTCACCCGGCGTGGGCAAGAAAATGCCCTTATTTCAAGGCCTACTTATGCAAATTTCAAGCCCCGCGGCCACACAAAGAGACCTTTTCCAAGGTGGCAGTCAGTCCTGTTGCTTCAGATCTTTTTTCTGACTTCAAATCCGAAATATTTATGAAGAATGTCGAGCAAATGGTTATGAAGATGGTCGCCAATTTGTTTATGAGTCCGCCGTCAGTGGTCGTTCCTGCTGAAAAATCAAACAAGAGGGGTGCTTCGGCTCACGCCGTTCCCCCGTTAAAAACGGGAAACTCATTAAACAAAAACAGAGAAGGGGAAATGAAGACGCTGCCCAGGGGCAAGTGCCTTCACTAGACGGGGCTGGTGGTGGGAAGAGGAACCTTCCTGCTCCTAGTTCGGTCTAAAGTGGCAATCCCCATTCCAACTAGTCCATCACAATGCAGAGTACTCGTGAGCTTTTTCACTGAATATCCTTCAGTGGAATTCGGGAGGTGCTTCTGCCATTAGACTTCTATCCGGTAGAGACGCAGATGTTATAGTCCTTCAGGAGACGCGGTCTATCCGTCTCCCCCAGGACATTACTCGATTTATCCCAAAGCATATCTGTTCCCACTATACTCCGTACATAACCCCGCCTCACTCTTCTTCTTTTCAAGGACTCTTGACATTAGTTAAGTGCTCTTTAAGGTCCACCCTCTTGCTAAACTATACTCATGTCCAGCCCAGTCTTGTCTGGTAGTTTCACTCAGTAAGAACGGTAAACGCCTCAGTCTAGCCAATGTTTACATTCGTCCATGGGAGATCCACAAGAATCGTTACCTCCTGGATGGTATTATGGACAGCGGCTATGACATGATACTAGGGACTTCAACAACAGAACTGGTCGTTGGATCAACGCATCACTTCGCAGAGCCAGGAACGATTACTTTATTCACAAACCACCGTCCCCCACTTTTCATTGCACATCAACAAATTCAATCCTCGACATTTTACTGCTTCACTCGAGGTGGTTACTTAAACCCCTCTGCACGGAGCAGTCGCGTCAACAGTTGACCACCTCTCATGACCTCATTCGTTGGAGGATAGAGGAGGATACGTTGCTGAGAAGGAGGTTTCACTTCGATCCGATCAGAGTGGCCTTCTTTCAGGCGGCAATCCGACTCTTCCCCAGAATAGGACATGAGAGCTTAACCGAATTCAATACCTACCTCTCTTCGCAAGCTACCGCGATTTTATCGACTACCTACAAAGGTCGCTTATACAATCCCACTCCGACAAAACTCAAGGTCCTAGCTAAATTGCTGAACCTTCCTAATCTCTCTGTTTCCGAAAGACAAACCCTCTCGAATGAATACTGGAGCACTAGATATAGGTTCCAGCTGAGTAGGGATATGACGAGTATCGCTCGCCTTAATCCTTCTCAGTCTTCCTTTTGGAAGATTTTCAAGAAGGAGAAGTTTGTTTGCTGGAAGGATAGAGCATTGCGTTGGATAGGGAATGTAGGCCTTGATAAAGTTTTAGAGGAGTCACTGGCCCTACACAACTATGGAGCCACTCTATCACCTCAACCAATCCCGCCTTGGTGTAACTTCAGGAGTAGGGATCTATCTGTTACGGATATCCTTAACTCCTGGGGTCCACTTCCGGGCATCTCCAAATCCGTCGTTCCACTTTCCTCTCGGGTCTGTCAGCTTTTGACAGCTAATCAGAGAAGAGAGGTGGCCGTCACAATGCTTTTAGCCTCCCCATCCGATGTAGCAGGCATCAATATTAGTAAAAGAGTGTTTATTCCTAAGAAAAAATCCTGCTCATGCCCTAAAGATCTGCGACCCATTTCGATTAAAAATGCCCTCGTGTCGATTTACGAAAAAGCGCTTGCGCGTAAAATCCGCGACCATTACAGGAGGGCGTAATTTGATCCCTCCAGGTTTTCATGGGTTCGTCAAAGGTCGCTCGGTTCATTCAGCAGTTAGTGAGGTGGAGCAGTTTTGTCGGCAAAATAGCCATCGTCTAGTTGTGGCTGTTTTCCTTGACTTTTCTGCTGCATTTGACCGCATCTCCATTCCTTTTGTGATCTCTTCTCTCAGGTCCCTCGGGTTGCCTGCGAGAATTGTGAACAGAGTGGAGATCCTGTTGTTTACCAAGCGATTTTACTATGAAGACGACCCTGATGCGCGTCAGTTCTACCCTATTACGGGTTTACCTCAAGGATCCCCACTTTCTCCTATCTTATATCTTGCTGCCTCTATTAAACTATTCAAAATATTTAAACGCGAACAACGTCTTGTGGTGTACGCTGATGATACCACAGCACTGTTCACTGGACACAGGTGTAAAGACGTAGTCTCTGACATCAGCCGTTTCTTTCTAATATTAAAAGATCAGTTACCCATATCCAATCTTATTTTAAACTCAGCTTAATCGCTGGTGGTCGTCTTTCATGGCACACCTGCTACAAAGCAAAAACTTAAGAGATTAGCACTCTCTGCGCTCTCCTCCATATTTGCCTCTGAACCACTTCCCACCTTCACAAGTCGAGTAAAATACCTGGGGTTCACCGTTACGGTGAACTGGTCGGCGAAAGCTGACCTGGATAGACTCAAACGTATCCTGAAGAAAGCTAGGTGGGCCCTGAAACGGGCTCAGCATCTGTCATTGAAAGGGAAAACCCAGGTGCGCCTCTGTGGCACCTGGGCTATCTCGTGATTAGTCTTCTTCTCTAGAGGACGTTTTCTAGAACAAATGTTAAGGTTTCTTAAGCTCCTCGTCTCTCGTTTACCCAGCATAGTCCGCGCCGATTGGATTATTCGGGGTGTGAAAGACCCCGGGTGGTTCAGTCGGAAAGCGGCGTGTTGGATCGGTTGGGGGGCTCAGATCCCCATGGATTTGAGGCCTTGAAGCAGGAAGAAGAGCTGGAATGCCGATAGATATCGGTCGATTTACATTGACACTAGTCGTCAACGTTTTTCTTCATTTATTTATGTTTTTTCTCTTATTTTGTTTCTATTTTTTCGTGTACATAAGAAAATCATTTATTTATTTATTTAGACTGTTACGTGAATAAAAAATTTAGCGACAATTTGTGCACGTCGGAGCTTCAAAAGAATTTGTAAGTAACTTTAAAAAACTAACTATGGATGCAGCTGGTCGAATGAATTTTGCTTATGAATTGTTCTTGAAGATATTGTCAACGCTGGACAGTTGTTAGGGGGATACCGTGGATGATCGAGAGGATTTTTCTGAACGCTTGGGTCGCTCTCTTAAACATTTCTTGTTGGATTTTCTTAATTCGAAGGGTGTTTTGCGTTTTTACATTGACCATGTCGAAGTCAACTTCCAAGGATTCATAGGTTACGATTGGTATGAAGTATTTATCGAGGGCAGTGATGGCACTGTATATGTTCATGGAGGAATCAACGTGGGATCTATCGACGATGCAGATGAACGATCTGAAGACTTGTCTGATAATAAAATCAAAACTGAAAGAGAGTGTGATGATGCTCTTATTGATAGCAAAACTGGAAACGACAGTGGTGCAGATTGTAAGGACACCTGGCCTTATAGTTCAGAGGTTGACACTGTAGATACCTTTAATATTGTTGGTTTAATTGATGCTTTATCAGATAACAGAATCAATGACTGCAACGGTAATGGGAATGACTACCATGGGAATATAGCGCTGATGAAGGTCGTGGGATCTATCGATGATGCAGATGAACGATCTGAAAACTTGTCTGATAACAGAGTCGAAACGGAAAGAGAGTGTGATGATGCTCTTAGTGATAGTAGAATTGGAAGCGACAGTGATCAGCATTGTGAGGACATCTGGGCTTATAGTTCAGAGGTTGACACTGTAGATACCTTTAATATGGTCGGTGTAATTGATGTTCTATCAGATAACAGAATCAATGACTGCAACGGTTATGAAAATGACTACCTTGCGACTATAACGCTGATGGAGGACAACAACGATTCTGGAAATTACCACTGCTATAGTGTGGAAAAAAGAATGGTTCTAAAAAGGCTTGAGGCTTCCGATTGTGGTTGTTTCACTGATTCAGTAACATGTTGGAAATTGACTACAAAGCAAATCTGGTACCACTAAACTTCTCTGCTAAGTTCCGAAGGTGTCTCACCTGCGATGGCCTTGGCTGCGGTGTGGAGTTCGGAAGCGTAAGTCCTTTAAGAAGACGGGCAGTGGAAGGGTCCTTCAGACTGGAAGAACAAAGCTTTAAAGGAGATGATGTGTTCGAACAGAAGGGAGGTATGGAGATCATGCGATAAGACCGCTGGCCTCCGTCTGCTAGAATCCTCTCCTTATGTGGTACTAATCCTTCGATTTTTGCCTATATATTCTATTTTTTTGACGAAATGTTTTCCACATACGGTTGTATTTTTAATAACATCTTTATTATTATATACTGTTACGTAACTCCAATTAAACAACAGCCAGGATCTTGACCGTAATATTCATATATTTTAACCGTTCGATTCCGACACGGACTGTGGGCAAATGTATTCGATGTAATTACAAAATTGTAACGAATAATACAAAAGTTTGCAAAAAATAACGATGACGGAGCGTTCGAAAGATTCTAGAAAACGATTTTTTCCTGATAATGAAGCAAAGCAAGTTAAGATTTAACTATTTTTGAAAATATTCTGGAGATGGAATTTTCCCCAGCACCAAAGCCTGTTAATCTAGTAATTTTAAAGCTGCTAGCTCTCCTTGAAAGAAATAACCTGTTTAATATCTTGAGAGAATTTGCAAACCGATACAAAAAAGAATTTTATTTAATACAATAAAATATTACGAGGCGCAAATATAAATTTCTTTCACGACGCTTGATTTGGCATACAACATACCAGCCTTCATACGACTGGTATTACATACCAGCCTTCATCTCGGATGAAGATATAGCCAATCTAGAAAATGAATACAAAATATCAAACTTACGCTTAATTAAAAGTAATAATGGCTTCCTCATCCCGATGGCGCTTTGAAACGCTCCGTAGATGTAGCTTAGAGTCTAACGATTTCACCCTGTAACCCCTTAATGGGGGAAACCTCAAATTCTCAATTATGGAGACTGGCGCATTAACTTACCCTCACTTCAACAATTGCCATCAGTGTGGTCATTGGTCCGGGAGATGCTCCTTGCTCCATGAATGCGGGGTATGCGGCTTATATACTACCCATCCGAACAAATGTGAGAGTAAATATTGCTGATCTAACTGAGGGGTGAGCACCCCGCATAGTCGAAGATATGCTCATTCTTCAAGAACTACCAAAGCGTCATAGGTACGCAAACCCTAAACCTGATAGTTTTGCGGTAGCTTTCTCGACTATTAAAAAAAGAAGACAGAATATCTGATTTTGAAATACTAAAGTTCTTAGAAAAGAAATATCAAAAATCTACCATTCGCTTAGAGAACCTGGTTAAGAATCTTGTCGGTCAATTGGCAAAATCTTTCATGTCTCATCAAGTCGGGACGCAGAACATTAAAAGGACTCCACCCAAGTCCAAGAAACGGAACGATCCAATGCAGTATATTGCACCTAGGAAATTAGTCAGCAAGGATCTGATTGGGTAGTTGTCAACGACAGAACGGGTCGTTGGATTAATGCAGTAGTCCGCAGAGCTAGGAAAAACTATCTTATACATAGCCACCATCCCCCACCTGTCATTGCTCAACAACAAATTCAATCCTCGACATATTACTGCTACATAAAATGTGGTTGTTAAAACCCATCTGCACTAAGCTGTCTCGCCAACAGCTGAACACCTATCATGACCTAATATTCTGGCGGTTTGAGAAAGATACGTCACTTAGAAGGAGGTTTCACATGGATCCTATTAGGGTGGCCTTCTTTCAGGCAGCTATCCAACTCTTCTCTAGAATTGATAATGAGAGCTTGACCGAATTTATTCCAACCTTTCTTCGCAAGCTAACGGTATATTTTCGACTACCTATAAAGGTCGCAATTAAAGTCCCAATCCAACAAAACTCAAGGTCCTTGCAAAAATACTATACCTACTCAATATCTCTACATCCTTTAGGTAGGTTCTCTCGAATGAATAATAGAGTTCTAGATATCGGCTTCAGCTTAGTAAGAACAGGACGAGTATTGCTCGTCTTACCAACTCAGGCTTTCTACTAGAAGATATTCAAAAAAGGAGAAGTTTGTATGCTGTCGGGATAGGCCATCGGATTTGATTAGCAGCGTAGGCCTTGATAAAGTTTTGGAGGAGTCACTAGCCCTTCATAATTATGCAGTCACGCTTTCTCACCAGCCAATCCTGCCTAAGAGTGACTTCGGGAGCAGGAATTTATCTGTTACGTATATCCTTAACTCTTGGGGCCCACTTCCGGGCGCCTTCAAAACCGTCGCTCCAATCTCTTCTCTAGTTTGTCACCTTTTGACAGCCGATCAAAGAGAGAAATGGCCGTCATAATGCTTTTAGCCTCACCATCCGATATGTCCGTATCAATATTAGCCGACTTATATTTTTTACCTTAGATAAAATCGGTTTTATGTCCCAAAGACCTGCATCCATTTCGATTCAAAATTCTTTCATATCCATCTACGAAAAAGCGATTGCACCTAGAATCCGCGACCATTAAAGTAGGCTTAACTTAATTAAGCCAAGTTTTCATGGGTTTGTCAAAGGGCGCTTGGTATATTCAGCAATTGATTAAGTGCATCAGTTTTGCCATGATAACAGTCATCAGCTTGCTGTGGCGGTTGTTCTTGACTTTTCTGCTGCATTTGACCGCATCTTCATTCACTTCGTTATCTCCATCTCATTTCCCTTGGGCTGCCTGCGAGAATTTTTAACAGGGTGGATATATTGCTGTACACAAAGCGGTTCTACTATGAAAACGACCCTGATGCATATCAGTTCTATCCTATTACAGGGGTGCCTCAAGGTTACCCTATTTCTCTTATTTTATATCTTGCTAGTTTTATTGTTCTTTTCAAGACTTTTAAGCGTGATCAACATCTCGTGGTATACGTTGATAATACCAAACCCTTGTTTTCTTGACGCAGGTGCAAAGACGTAGTCTCGGACTTCAGCCGTTTTTTAAGATAAAAAGATTTGTTACCCCCATCCAAACTTTTGCTAAACTCCAATAAATCGCAGGTGGTTGTCTTTCATAGCACCCCTGCTACAAAAAGAAGCTTAAGAGACTAGCACACTATGCATTCTCCTCCATTTTGCAGCCTCAATTACTCCCCATCTTCACGAGTCAAGTTAAATATCTGGGATTTACCGTTAAGGGGAATTGGTTGGCGAAAACTGACCAGGATGGACTTAAACATATCCTGAAGAGAGCTAGGTGGGCTCTGAAACGGACCCAGTAACTGTCATTGAATGAATAATTCCAAGTACGTCTTTGGGGGTACTTGGGCTATCTCGGGATTAGTCTTCTTCTCTAGAGGACGTCCCCCAGAGCAAAGACTAAGGTTGCTCAAGCTCCTTCACCTTGAGATTACCGACCATAGTTCGCCTCGACTGGACTCTTAGGGTGTGAGACCTCGAATGGTTCATACGGAATATAGCGCGCTGGTGCGGCCTGGGGTTTAGATCTATATGGACTTTAAACCGGAAGGCTTGAAGAAGTAGAAAATTGAAGTAAAGTCATAATACGAACAAACAGGAAGAAAGAAATACGTTCCTTGATCTCTGTTTTCCAACTTGTTATGTTTTTCTTGATAGTTAGTGGTTGTTTTGTGAACAAAATCTTTATTTATTTACAAAATTATTAAGATGTTTGTAATAATGTCTAGTGCATGTCAAAAACAGTTTTTACTATTTTATTGTGGCAAAAGTGTATTTCGATTGATTGGTCAGTTATTACCCACTTGTTAGTAAGAAGAGATTACCTTCGAAGCAATCGTTGTTTTTGGATTGTCATACAAACCCCTTTTGTGTTGTTGCTGCTTGATTTACGTTTACGCAACGTAGACTAATCGAAACAGTCCCATAAAGATTTGATGTATGATGCAAAGGTTTGGCATGTATGAGCGTTTTACGATGCTGATATCGTTATTGAACAACAATCAATTGGCAATGGACTTAGATATCTTACTAGCTTTATCACATATGTAGAGGCGATCAGAACTACAGCTTTACGATTAGAAAATCTTACACTTGGTGAATCCATGTGTATTCCGAAAAGCTGAGAAGAACTCAACTTACAAAAAGATATTAACATCTGATTTAAATAAGCTGTCAATAAAGAATGACAGCTTGAAATTCTTCAATTTGTTGCTCGTTGAAAAGCTCGTATGCACAATGCAGCCACTTTCGTTAATTTGAGACTTAATGTGATACGCAAATCTCGTATCGTTTGTTGATAATCCTGCACATTCTTGCTTGCTTGGTTGCTATTCGCTTTAGAATGACATTCGCATTTTTATCAACTCGGCCAGTAGTGGAAACAATCAATGAATAAAATTCAGGTTGCTCAATCGATGCTACCCGTACTCCGTATTTGGCATATTTTCTCTTTTCGTGGTAAGTGTATAGGTTCGTAGAGTCGTTAACATAAGAAGGTACCAAATGAATATATACACATATATCTAACATGGACCGCATCTTTTATCTCCAAAGAGATCATTGTAACCTAGATCTAAGCGAGCGTCCTGTTCTCTTGTGGTGCTTGACTTTTCGAACACAAGATTTTCTGTTACAACCTCTAATCCAGGCCCAACTACTACATTTGAGCATACTTTTTCAACCTCATACGCAATGAAATTTCTTACTACATTGTAGAGTATTATTATCATACCTTCTACTCTATATGAGAGACCATGTCTCACCGAATATACTTATCTACATGAACAAAACTTAGTCGCATCTCTGGACCGCAGATTGTAACGCACAGACAAAGCGTCATGAAATTCCTTCTTCGATAACAAGTTGTTTCTATGTTTGAACGATCTTGTAGATAGCCAAGAAAAATAACCCACACATGGCGCACATCCCAGAAGAAGATTCGTTTCAGAATCAAATTCAGATATTTGCATGATTCTCTATTTTATAGTTTTTTATTTATCATTGTGTACATCTCGTTCAATTTACTCTTGTCACTTTGTGAGGCTTTCATCATATAGACTGTCATGTAGAGGCTGACACATTGCTCGCGACCTACAGACTGCTATACTTACGGGGAAGTGTTAATACATAATAAAGGTGAAAACGCACATGTTCGACACAAATTACTGAATATTACGAAACACGACTGATGATAAGGGACACCTTCGTTGCAAATAATTCCATTTGATTTGAATCGATTACATCAATGCCATATATATGCAACATGATGATGAATGTTTGAAAAATTACTTAATTTAATATAAGAATCTGATTAAGAACTAGATTAATAATTCAAATTAATCATTCTGATTAAGAATATAATAAAATATAATATTAATTCTAATAATACAATTCATAAAAATGAATTGTAATAAATCGTAATGATTAGTTATCATTGGGTTACACCATATTAAATAGTGTACGTTTGTAAAATAAATTTTGATTAAGAATCCTAATTTTAACACGCGAAATAAGTTAATTTTTCAACCAAATATTTATGAATAACAACATAAATGATAATAATAAGTCATACATTGCTAAGAATTCTAGATCAGGTTTCCTATAAATATTATCTAATAGTCATAATAGTGATCGTTCTATTGTTGCATTATATTATACTTTTTCCTGTAATATTTCTAAATATTATTATTAATTTATACGACAAAGCCCTAAGGCTGTTAAGTCTGTTAACCAAAACATAAAACAATAAAAAATAACTTAAAATGTTGAAATTGTAGTCAATTGTCGGGTATGCCAATCGAATATCTTCGAATAAATAAATCTTAAAACATAATGATTCAAATAATCATTTTTCGTTTATTGAATATTCTTCCATAGTACCAACTTTATTAGAAATGTACATGTTAAAGATATAAAATTTTTTTATTACTGATGATATAAATTTTTTATGTATTGATATCGCTAGTGATATCGATATTACAATTGATATCGCTAGTGATATTTTAGCAATTAACAGTCCCGTAAATTTGACTCTTAATAAATAAGAATAGACTAATTTGGTCATTTCCTCTTTAACATTCTTATATTCCTAAAAAATAGTTAATTGCACCTGCAATGTTCCTCCTTTATAGAGCTAAAAGTATTTGCTCTAATAACTTATCATTGAGAGATAGGAATTTTATTATTAGAATTTGTTTAATGAGATGTAGTTTTCCTGAATGCACTATAAATAAATTTTACCACAAAAGTGATATTAAAAGAAAAATTATTGGACCCCTACACAAACATTATTTAGAAAATCCTTATTTTAATGATGAATTAAATTCTTTGTTTAAGAAATTTATAGTTATAACATATCGAATTATACCACTGATGCTTTAATTTACAATAAAAAGTTGCCCAAAGTTACTCTGTGTTGCTAGAATTACCAATTACTACTGTCTAAATATTTGGAATGCGCTGCCTAGGGAAATTGCCTATGCCTCCAACTTCTGATCATTCAAGACATTAGTCAAGCAATGGATCTTGAGCTCGAGGATGGATACTCAGTACTATTTCAATAATTACGATTTATTTTTTCGTGATCAGTTACAAAAGCCATTTGCGGCTAAAACTTGTAACTATAATAATTTGAGAAGTTTTATTAACCCACTGCCGCTTTTCAACGATGGGGAAAAATAGCGTGCATAATATTTTTAAGCTAAAACTCAAATTTAAGAAAAGTTCGTGTGATAGAATTCATTGTGATAGTTGTATTTGCTCATATATTAGGCAGACCTCATAGAGATAAAAAGCTTATCGCACAACATAAATCCGGAACTTTTTCATATTCTCTCTGTCTCACCTGCCGAAATATCATCTATCATCATGTCCTTGCCCAACAAAACCACAATTGCCGATCCACTGCCTACCCCTATATTTATATCCAAATGCTCATCGATATCCCCTTTCATCACCCATTTGTTTAACTCGTTCATCCGCATTCGTATATTCCATTCACACTGGAAATCCGTCATCGTTCGTTCCCCCTTAAGAAACAATAGCTTGACCTCTCCCTTCCTTCTAGCCTTCGCTTCATTTCACTCCCCCTACTCTTTCTAAGCACTTAGAACACCTCATCTTAATACAGATCAACGTCTGTCTCTCTTTATCGAATATGTACCCTATTTTCCAATCCGCTTTCCGTTTTAATCACTTCACAAAAATCGTCCTCATGAAAGTTTACAACGATCTACTAATATTTCGTGACAAAGCTCTATATAGTGTTCTCATCACCCTCGACCTCTCCTGCGCCTTCGACAATTACGGATATTCTTCCTCCGTAGCATTGTTTTCATCGTTCTTCTATCCGATCGTTCTTTTCGCGTATGTTCTAATCCATCATCATCCCATCACATCCCTATTTTCTGTGAGGTCCCACAAGGTTCAGTGCTAGGTCCCCTTTTTTCTCTCTCTTCTGATTGGCGATCTCTCTCCGTTTACTGAACCTTACTTCTTTAACGTCATGCAATACGTCGATGACATGCTCATCTTTGCTCATGCACCCGCCCATCGCATACACGATATCGACATTTTTGCCTCCAAGTGATTTTCTTCTATATACAAACGTCTATCCCATATTAATCTCGTTCTAAACCCCGACAAGTCCAAAATAATGTGGATCCTTTCCCGTCAACCTAATTTATCTGCTCCAGATGTATCTTTTGCCTTATCAATCGTTCCCATAATCCGTAATCTCACTTTCTTATTCTTCTATTTCAATGATCACATTTCCTTTAAACCCTTCGTTCGCGATAAGATCCGCTCGTCTTACTTAATTATCTGTGACATCCGCCGTATCCGCCCACTTGTCGACTTCCACTCCTGTAAGTATCTTCTTTCATCGCTTCTCTTCCCTAAAATCGATTACTGCATCAGCCTTTTCGCCGATTCATCAAAATCAATCATGCTACCCCTAAAACGCATCATTAACTCCGCTGTTCGAGTGCTACTACGTTTCCGACGCTTTTACCACACATCCACATATCTTGCCCAACTATCCTGGTCCACCATCCATATCCGCATCCAACGGCCTTATTTTCGTAACTTTTCGTCTCATCGCTGTCAGCTCTCCATCGTTCATCAGCCTCCATTTCTTAGACGGAACTCGTCTCACCTCTCTATCCCTGCTTCCTCGTCATTCCCTCTTACCTAACGTTTCAAATTACTACAACAACTACGGTCTCCTATCCTTCCTCGTCGCCACCCCACTCGCTGGAATTAGCACCTCTCGACGTCCGCTGCGCTCCTTCCTTTATCACATTCAAATACCTCTTCCGTTTCCACCATCTTGACATATGATTTAGACTTTTGTTTTTCCTTCGTGGTCATGAAAGCGTGCGCCGGCAAGCATTTGCCACGTAAAAATAAATCCTTTTTATAATATTAAACAATATAAAACGAGGTCAGAAGTTGAGAGCTATCTCACATCATATACTTAATTTATATCATAAGGTTAATTTTGATAGAGCTTTCATTCACTTAAATGAAAGTAATTACCGTGGTTAACAGGATCCCTATTTCATAAAAAATATTATATAATGGCAAATAATAAAACTGATTTCAATTTAAAAATATCTTATCAGTTTTATATTATAATATACTGGGTATTATATTATATTCTTTCATATTAAATTAAAAAATATCAATTTTTAATTCAACTATTAATTACAAAATTATCAAATTTTGTAATTATTTTACGTTTTTACGTATAAATGACAAACTTGTTGCTACAATGTTTAAAAAACTTGTAATTTTCTGAAGATGATAACAGCATCTATCGAATGGCTCCTCTTTCTTTAAGAATAATAAGAAAATAGTATTATTTTTGAATTTTCGCCAATGCGATTGCCATCTTCAGAAAACACTTATCTTTGACGAATGATGACATAGTATATAAAAATAAAAACGGAAGAATTTAACTGATATGTTGTTCAACCAAATTCTTGTTCTAACTCATTTCATTTTACGAATTATCTTAAGTGTTTTGTGAGCATATTAACAATAGTACTATTTCAGCACATATATTAAAGACTGAAAAGGAAAGAATATATTAACAAAGCAAACTTTTTGTTAAAAGTTTTCTTTCTTATAGCATATATGCTTTTTTCAATATTTAAAAACATTGTTTTAGATGTAGATATTACTAACCATATAACACAAGGAAAACATTTCAAAAGTTGTTCATTTATATATTTTAATGAATATATACTAATGATGAATGTAAACGTATAGTCGGTATATTTTTTACAGTTCAAAAAATTAAAAGCATTTCATTTTAATGGTAATCCAACATGTTTAATATTAAAAGCTTTTAATTTACAAATAAGATAATTAGCAAACATAACATTATTAAATAAAATATTATTTATGTTTCTTGCTGAAATATTTTTTAAATTATAGATTTTAATTTCACGATTAATTAATAAATAAAACAATAATATTATTTATTTGTAGTAAAAAATAATATATAATATAATAATAAATATAATTAATAATACAAATATAAAATAATTCATAATATATAATTTTTCATTTGTATATTTGTTAATTATAATATAAATTATAATATATAATAGTTCCAACATAAATATTGACTAAAAGTATTCAAGGACGATTTGTGATTTGTCAAAATAGTGCATACCAAATGTTAAAGTTGAATTTAAACAGTTAAATTTATTTATCGATTATTTCATTTAAAATAAGAGAGCTCATTATCAATTATATCAGAACTAATTCTCGTATTTTTAAAAACTTCCGTCCTTTTTAAACCTCATTCCTTTATGTTATACGCCAATAAAAGCTCTCATAGTGAGCTCATATACGCTCTCAGTTTGATAGAAAATGAAATATATTGAACGTGTGTCTAATAAAATGATTTCATATTTTTACAAAGGATAACGAAGCATTACAAGCAGCAATTCAACGATTTTTCATCCGTACAAAAATTCTTGAGTATATAATTAGTGATTTTATCGAAGAAATGTGAGAGAGATCAATTCGGTAATACCATTAAACACTCATGCAAGCTACTAATTTAAATACCAATGATTGCAATTATGGTTTACTAATGGAGCGAAGCAAATGGAACTGCCCTACAGACAGAGAGTTGATGCTTCGATCAAAGTAATTTCTAAAACAATCCGAATACATTATTGTTGAATTTTAAGGATATATATTGGCTGGTCGACATTGCGAACGAAAATGCTGATGGATTATCTTACTAAGGAAGAAATAAAACACACTGTAAATATATTGGAAAGATATAATAAATTGAGATATAAAGAAGAGCTACGTATAAGGTAACAATCGGTATAAATACTAAAAATTACAAATTTGAATAAATATATTTTAACTGTTTTCTTGTTTATATTAATTATATTATTTTTTTGTAATTTATTTAAATCTATTAAATATTACGTATTTAATGTTTATTCTAATTACAGCGGTATAAATTAGTTAATTGACAAAACAACTTAGCTAACCTGTAAAGCTCTTTAAACATTTGTTCCGTAAATTATACATCAAACTATTATTCTTATAATTATTTTTTTATAAAATTATTTATTATGGATAAAACTTGTTTAATATTCTATTTAAATTAAATAAAATTCATATTAAAATCTTGACAAATTACTTTAAATTATTTTGTCTATAGTCGACAAATATTTTTTATAAGATATGTTCTTTCTATTTAAACTTTTATATTGAACTTTATTATTTTAAAATTTATAGACTCATATGTGATTATAAATTTGAAGTTTATATTCAAGCAGAGCATATTTGATGTAAAATGATAAAATCTATTTATAATAAAAATGCCATTTTTGATAAACATAATATTTTATAATTACTTGCAATGACAGTTTCTAAATTATTTTCATCCACTGGTATAAAATGGTTGCTATATAATTTGAGAGAGTAATTTACTAAAAAAGAGAATATGCCTTTTAACGATAAGAGTAATTATCACTTTCTTTGAAATTTCAAATATTTGCAATTTAATAAATCAATTTGTAAAATAACAGAAATATATAAGTAATCAGAAACGTAAAGATTAAAAATAAAAAATATAAAAATAAATATCTTGTTTACCACATATTTAGAACCAAAGACATTATAATTTACGCTCTACCATGCATCTGATTAGTAACATAGATATGCATGATATTCGACATAATAACATTAAATTAATTAAATAAGAATCAGATTAGATTTGAATCACATTATATATTGCAGGATAGGAATAAATTCTACAGGATTATTCTATTTGATATTTTAAACGAGGTGTAAACATCTTAAAATAAAGATTTGTAGCAAACTCTCGTACTGATTATTATTACAATATTTCGATTAAATTATCAAATTTTTGTTTAGAAAATTAGGTCATATTTATATGTGAATAGTTTTTTAGTGAAATATACTAGCATTGTTAAATATATGCGTTTCGAAGAGTTATTTTTCGTTTTGCAACATGGAATTGAAAAATAATTACAATTTTAAGATCGTTATTTAAATGGTATTTTTATAGCTATCATGAAATCTCGATCCAATTACCATAGATGCACGGTTTATAAATATAATACAAATTTGATTGTGTAGTGGATATTTATATGTGATAAGCCAAATAAATTTGGAAAGCTGTTGGTTGTTTTCCCCAAGTAATTATTAAATATTATATTATGACATTTGATAATATTATATACTTTTATTATCAAAATATAAATTTTATGCTTCAATTAATTACAATATTAACTACTATAGTAGAAATGATGATATAAAATTAACTCGACAAAAATAATTTTCTTAGAAATGTTTAGCAATTTATATTTAAATAATTATCAATATCCGTTCAAATATCGTCTTATTAGCAAAAGACTGATTAAAATTCATATCAATATTTATTAAATTCAATTTTTTTAATTCGCCGCAATCTTCGATTTTAAAAATTCAAATTTATAAATTATTACACCTTTTTATAGTAAATTGAGATCAATACTAAATTCGACAAACATACAACCAAAAGGAGATGGCTTAAACACTTGCTTTCAATGCAACCGAATTCTACTTGCTTATCACTCAACTTGTGCAGTTTGTAATTATGTAAGCAGTTCAATATTTTTAAAAATTTGTTATTGCATAACAAAATATCATTATCATCGGGCTCTTCGACAACTGACACACCATTGCGGGGCGTTAGCCAACAATGACAACTGACATTTGTCTCTTGACAACTGACAGTTGTCAAGAGACAAACAACTGACAACTAACAATCGGGGCGTTAGCCATCAAAAAATCATTATCAACAATCTCTTGACAACTGACAGTTCAGGGATGAAATAGACATCTTAGCTAGACTTTCACGAATGAAAAAGTTAATACATGATATGGTATAAATCTTTCTAGCATAAGGTTTGTATCCATAAATGATTATCGTTCCTTGATCATAAGTCAGCAGCTTATATTATATTATTAAATTGGCCGCGATATTTGTTCGAGTTTGTGACTGTAGGCATCCATTTTTGTTGTTTCGGAATCACAGGATTCCGAAAGGAAACGTTTTTTATAAATTGGTTGTGCGAGTTTTCACAGGTGAGAAATTCAGTGCCCTCGTAACCAACGGATACGCATTTGTGCCTTATATAAAGAATAACTAGAAGGTCCACACACGCAACAATCCAGTAAAAACGCTTTATGCACCTGAGTTTCGTCTAGCATCGCGAGGAATTGCTGGTATCTTTACAGTTATCACAAAAGCAGTCGAAACGCACCCTAACCACTTCATCCGACTAACGATGACTGCTGGGTGGTTAGGAGCGTCTCAGAGTGATACATTAGACTGATAGAGCTGATGATCGAAGTCCAGTTATTTAGCAATATATATAGTTACTGCTAAAAATCGCTTGAAACTTTGGTCCAGGAGCCAAAGCTGGCTACGATTGATTTTTTATCCATATTTGCTGCTAAATAACTGGATTTCGATCATAAGCTATATCAGTCTAATGTATCACTCCTATATATATCGAACTTGTTCGGATTATTCGAATAAGTTTGCTTAAAATGATATTTAATCTATACATAGTTTTAATGAAACTTCAATAGCTTTAGATAAGCGACATGAACTCAATAGCTTTAATTAACTTCAATAGCTTTAGATTAGCGACAAGCACCTATGGTTGCTAGCTGAATAGCTAAACATTGAATTTTTAATATAGTAAAGTTAAAATTAAATAGTTAATATTGAAAAGTTAAAAATTGTGAAATAGTGTTGAACATTTACTTTTATATAATGATTTTTGTTCCTATTTTAAGAAATGGTGTCGTAGATGTTTTCATGATAACAAGTGGATACACCAATCTAAGCGAACAACGTGTTTTAACTGTTACAATAAAGTAGAGGTGAAGATATTTAAGTTTTGTAATGAGGATAACGTTATATCTTCAGAATCAGATCCGTTTGTCTCTAAAATTCCCATCACTTAAAGTCTTAAATTGGTTACTAACAGATAATATAACACTGTATAATTATAATTTAAAAGTATAAAATATAATATTGTATATAATATTATATATAATATAATGGTTAAATTATTAAATAATTAAACAATTTATTTATATTTTTTAATATAAATAATTATAATGGTTAGACTATTTTATAAAAAATAGATTTATTTTTACGTGGCAAATGCGTACTGGCGCACGCTTACATGACCACGAAGAAAAAAAGTCTAAATCATGTGTCGAGAAGGTGGGAACGGAGGCGGTATTTGAATGTGATAAAGGAAGGAGCGCGGCAGACGTCGAGAGGCAGCTGATTACAGTCAAGGAAGTGGCGACGACGAAGGATTGGGGACCATAGTTTATAGTGTAATTGGGAACGTGGAGTAAGAGTTATGACGGGAACGCAGCAATAGAGAGAGGTGGGGCAAGTGTCACCTAAGATAGGAATATCTAATATAAATGTTAAAAAATTGCTCGAGTGGTTGAAAAAATTATCTTGGTTATAAATACTTCCAATAAAATTTCTGATTATTCAACTGAGGACAAGAGATAAATAATAGAAGGTAACGAATGCACAGAAGTTAACCCTCCATGCATTTCAAATGTTGATCATGCAATGGCTCATCTGCCGTTTGTCAAAGTTGCACATGTAAAAGGCTAACAAGCTTTACATAAAATGTGCTGCACTTAGATGCAACAACCTAAACAGTCTTTATGCATATGATTTTAATTCGTAATTACTGACAACGGCTAATACTCACACTCATCAAGTCGTAGATTCAATAAATAATCATCAACATGTTTCTCATAACCTCGCATTATACATCTATCTTTGTCCATCACCAATTCAACAATCGGCATCTGTTGTGGACAATCGTGTGACAGATTTTATATTTAACGAAATCGTCTTATGGAAATTCAATCTCTCAGAATTCCACAATGTTCATAGTCCAATACTTCATTAATCCGCTTGCCCAGGTATTCCAATCTGCATCTAAAAAACAACAAATCCTTGAGGAAGGCTTGTGTACTTTGCAATCTGTTACTTCAGAGATGTGAAAAATCTAATTATAAATAATTAAAAAACTTGATAAATAGGCGCATAAACATCAGAATTAAATAAGAATACGATATCTTATTGAAAGAAACTCGCTTTTTGCAAATGCTTAACTCACGGAAATCATAAAATCAAAGTGTTCGAGAATGGACAAGAACTTGTCGTAAACTAGTTTTCGTTAGGAAACTTACCGCAACAGTTAAAGTACTTCAATCTCCTAATAAATAAGAAACAATGCTGAACCGATATTCTAGACTAGATGGAAAGTCGGTCCGTATAATTTTATTAGAAAAGAATCCTAGATATGTGCAAATTTCTCAAAGTGTTTTGATTCATTAAGCACTCGGTAATTAGAACGATTTTTATCCGATTGCTTTTGAATCAATTGATCCTGGCCTAATAATAGCGCGTACTCGTAAAGTTAAAGAGAAGCAGGGCCGTTAGGAACAGTTGCATGGTCTGACTACATATGCTAACTGAATCACATCGCTTAGCAGATGCGTTGGCACTGTTCGCGAGTTTCCTTGCAACAAGTAACGTATCTGTAACTTCCATCAAGTAGCTAACAGCAAGCAAACTTATTCCGCTGAATAAATATCTAGGAGTACGTATAATAGGTATCGGTTAATACCTATAAGGATAATTTCTAAAACGATCCATACGCAAAGTTTTTTGATCTGAAAAAAGCTTGATATTTTTAACGTTAGATGCGGATAATGCATTCAACCGAATAAATAGGAAAGCTGCATTACAAACATGCCCACATTTTGTCATGTTTTATCGAATGTTCTTAAAAACATATATCGAAATCCTTCCATTCTTGCTACAAATAACGAAATTATTTAGTCATAAAAGGTTTCACGTAGGGTTGACGTATTCTCGGTCGCAACGTTTGCTTCCGCAACCATTCCATTAATCCTACAACTCAAATAATAATCTCCAGCATGCATCACTTTTGCTATGCAGACGATGGTAGTGTAATTAGATCACCACTTGTAAAGATCATACTCGATCAACTATTGTCGCTTGGTCCTTCATACGGATTTTTTATAAATCCCGCTAAATGTGAAATATTTAGTAACAGTAATATTATACTATACTTGTACTATACTAGTAATATATAGTATAGAGTAATATAGAGTATATAAATAGTATACCAGCCTTTGAAATCTACTTTCCAGATACAAGAGTTGAAATTTGTGGGAATGGAATAGTGGTACTGGGTACACCAACAGGTAACCCGTCTTATATTAAAAGTTATATTGGTACAACGATTGCATCTATTTCAAACTCATTAAAGCGACCAATTGAAGTTGTCCTAAATGATGCTCAAGTTGCTTACGCTGCTCTTACATGATCTATTCAGCACTAATTGACTTACATACAGTGTTCGAGCTTATGCCTGGATGAATGGTTCGATCCAATTTCCAAATCGATAAAATATTTTTTAAAGAAACATCGAAATAGATCTTTTTGAAAACGACATCCTTTGGCGTGTTGCCAAATCGTCCTTTCGAAATGGGAAGTTGACATCAGAGATTGTAATTGTTTAGATACACAATATTACTCATCCAGAATGCTATGCGCTCCTTGTCTAGATAGCATTTTAGGCACGGACCTTAATTGACTTTAAGTTACGGTGCTGTATGCAAATCGTAGTACAAGACAAAGCAGAGAAAAATTCGAACTATCGAATATTTCTCTTGTTTCGGATACAAGTCTGAAAATTGCTCTTTAGCATTTATCGAAAAAAGATTCATCTTCCTGGTTTAATGTCTACCCGTTTAATGAAATTAATAAGAGATTTAATAGTATACAAGGATGCAATAGCTACGAGATAGACCTTTTACAAAAGAATGCATCAAGGTCATGCCAATGCGGATAATCAACATACATAGAACACTCGCTAACGTTTAGGCTAGATGGCCTACCGTCAATGCGGCATGATGTTATACGGAATAGTTTATCTCAGAACCTAACGAGGTTTGTCAAAATGCTCCGATTGAACCCGTTTTGTTTCTCATACATAATGTTGTGTTCACAAATCCAGCAACAACTCTTGACATAGCGTGCTCAGGACTTTTCGATAACATAACGGTGCGTACTATCCTAAGACGTTTGCGTTTTTAACGCATTCACACCTTCAAACAACTCAAAATTGGTAAATGCATGCTATGAATACCATGAAACAAGAAAGAAAAGCAAGTAATTGGAACGAATAGTCGCAGAGGAACATGCCTCATTTAAACCAGTTGTATGTTCTCATTGTGATGAGAACATACAACTGGCAAAGAAGCTAATCATTTGCTACAGCGAATCGCTATGCTTTAATCACTAAGAAATATGTCTAAGTATTTATAACAAATTTCAAAGCTTCGCACAATCCTAATTGAATGATTTCACGATGTATTCACGGGACAAGGTCGTCAAGGCATCACCCAGCTCCATCGAGTGGATTGCGCTAGTAACTTCCAAACGAATCGCAAGCGCAGAAGTGTATTAGTAGAGAAAAATTTTGATTTATTATTTGTTGACAGTCTTTTTTACATTATTATAATATGAAAATAATTATAATAATAAATCTAATTTATATCATACAAGGTTTTATCATTCAGGGTTTGGATTTAGTATTTCTTATCGTTTATAATTGAATGGGTAGAATTTGGATTAAAATAATTATAAGGTTCCATTAGAATACCAATTATAATATGAATTATAATAAAAAAGAACTAATCAGAAAGAATCAAATTCAAAATTTACTTGCAACATTTACCTAGAGCACAGTATAAAAATGAACAAATCATGTAAACGAAGAAAATATTTTTATCGGCATCGTTTCATTACAAGACATTGTTAATGTTCATTTGTAAGTGACATATTTGTATCACTTACAAATACATTTGTAATTGCATCACTCATACATTGTAATTTATATCAGATATTATTTATATTTAAATCAATTATATTTAGACATCATCGTTATACTCGCTAATTCGTCGTTGATGCGTGGCATTTACTGCGAGCTTTAAAAACTTAGTTCTTTTGACAAACTGATTTTCTACCTCTTCATTCTACCAAGCCATTGTTAGAATACTGTTTCAATTTTCTTTTATACATCCTGACACCAAAAAAGTCCTCTACGAGATACATCTGAGTAGTTGATTTATCTCACGATAATATCTCACCTGATTTAAAATGAGATACAAAATCAGTAGAAATTAGAGCAGCTAAAATATAATATATTATATTAAGTATACCTAAATGTGAAAAATATGTATTTACAAAACTTATGGTTTCTAAAATGTTAAAATTCTAGAAATATGATATGGATTATAAATTATCTGCTAAGATCTACTAAAAAATATTGAATTTCTTCTGTTTTAAAATAAGGAGATATGTAAATCAACTTAGAGGCCATTATATTTTTGGCCTTCGCTTGACTTGATTGATTCTCCATCTATGGTCTCGCCGTCCAAGTCACTTATCCAACCTGGTTGTGTTATCGCTTTGTGTTGTTCAATAATACTTTAGTATTATTGAATATCATTATTTCGTTCAGTATAATGTTCGCAAGCCACGGTGATACATCTGCTTTCAGTTTGCCGTCAGTGGGTCGACCCTCTGAAAAGATACTGTCCGCTCGTTCGATCAACCGATTTTGCGAAGGACCTTTATTTGTTAGATAATATACAAGGCACAAGTGCTTGTGCGTTTTGCCGAGTCGATAATATGGGTATGAAGTTCGTCTTTGTATCAGCTCTGCAACAAATGCAATTCACTGGATTCGATGCAATCAGCCACTGGCGATCGACCAATTGAATGAACTACTCAATTCCGGGGTGACCTCAGAATCAATACACTCTTCAGAATACATTTTTGATTCAGGGGAGTATATTATTTTACGTTTAACTCCATAATAAATATGTTTATAAAGAATTTTTGGAGATGAATCAAAGAAAGGAGAAGTTTATTTGATATTTGGCTAACCTCTTTAGCATCTTCAAAAAATTAGTTTATCGTGGAATTAAATAATTGTCTGAAGATGCTAACAGAGGTGAGCGAAATATCAAATACAATTTTCCTTCTTTATTTGATCCAGCTACAATAATTCTTTATCAATAAAGTGATCATAATCAATAAATTAAAAATTAATATTTTTATTATTTTCTCTCCTTATTACAAAACAATACAAACATGAAATAATTATATCAATTAAATAAACTTGTAGATTGCTTAGTGTTTATTAAACGATTTCAGCGGAAATTATAATTAGAATTATAATTATATTAGATAATTATTAGATATAATTATATAATATATTAGAATTATATTATAATTAAAATTATAATATCTTATTGTTACATAAGCAAAGCCAATATGTACTAATTTTGCTGTAAGGTAAATTGTTGTTGCTAAATTTACAGATTATTGTTCAAAATGAATACAATTCATCTTAGTTAAAAGAAACAAGTTCGTGTAAAAGGTTTTTTGTATTTGAATCGAAAGTAGAGGGTTATGTGAATATAGGCGTTCAAGTACTTTCTAGGTTAAATATTTTTTAATGGTGAATAAAAAATTCCTCTTAACCAAAAATGTTATAAAAATCAATTATATTCTTATATTAAACATATTAAAGAACCATATTATATGCATATTATATTATACCATATTATATATTTCAATGATTATCAAGTCAAAATCTTATATTAAAGAACCAATGATAATCATGTCAAAATACGAACAAAAACGATGATATTAATTTTAATCGCTAGATTAACCTGCAAACCTTTCGACGTACAATTTAGTTTGAGCATAACCAATGGTGAACTCACATCAACTATTTTTGACGAATAAATAACCAGATCATCTGCATATAAAAGACAATAAGAGATAGTTTCACTTATACATGCTGGCAGATTATATACAAATAGACTGAACGAAAGTTGGTTAAAAGGGTCACCCTGAGGAACGCCTAGAATATGTTGAAAGTATTTTGAATATTTAATTCTATCAAAGACTCGGACAATGTGAGGAGATATAATCTCATGTAGTACATGTATGATATAGCCCTTATTAATTTTCGGTTATTAATTTTCGGAGAAGCAAGTCTCTGTCAATGCAATCGATGTAAAATCTACGAAAACAGCATTCAAAGGAAGTTGATTTGAACGAGCTTCTTGAACAGCGTTTTTTAAGATATTAATTTCTTAATTTCTTAAGATATGATTATCAAGTCAAAATATGATGAACTAAAACGACGATATTAATTTTAATAATACATTGATATTTGATAATATTAATTATTATTAATTTTTATTTTATTTTTAAAAATAACATAATTAAATAACATAATTATATAAAAATATTTCGGTCTGATTTTAAGTAGTCATTTATTCTAGATTAATTTTATATCGAAGCAAGTAATAAATGATTTTTTAATTAGATTTAATCGATCGTGATTAAAATATTAAATAAATAATATTAAATATTAATTAATATTTAATTAAATATTTGATTAATATTAAAATATTAATTAATAATTAAGAAAATTTTTAATTATTAATAATATTAATTAAGTTAACGTTAAGCATTTATCCATATTTCATTTTAATTTGTTTTCGTCAAGACATTTATCACTTTCATTCTTTAATACTAAATCGTTAAATTTTAGTTCGTAAAGAAATCTGGTACATGGCAATGCACAACACTTGAATTTAGTCGTCATTTTGATTTTCTAGATGCAAAATATAAAAATAAAATATGGGCAAGTGAATTGAAAGGTAAGGATATTAAAATACATAACGTTTTGTGTGACTCCGTATAATTTTGAAATATAAAATATTAAACTATCTTTGAAATTGTATTTATTTTGTTAATTTTTGAAAAATATTTATACACATCAGTCTTAATTGTTTTCAGTTATTGCAAATTATCAAAAACACCATTTATCACAAACCTACAGTAAAAGTGAATTTGATTAGCCATCGTTGTAAAATTTATGTTTATGAATTCTGTTCCATTTATAAAATAAAAAAAATATTTTTTTTTCGTACCACACATATTTATTGAAGATATTTAAGCCATCCATTTACTTGAATTTAGCAAACGTTTATTTATAGGAACAAAGGTAAATCAAAGACAAAAGAATTATTAAATATTTCAATGGCAATTGCCATCATCATCGTGATGGTTATGACAGTTGCCATTGAAATATTGAATAATCCCCTTGGTCTTTGATATTTATTTGTTCCTATAAATTAACACAAATATTTATAACAGAAAACATAAGATAGACTCTTCTAAAAGCTTACAATTTTATTTACTTACTTAAAAATGCATCTACAAATATTTATAAACATTTAAATTCTTATTTAAAAGCATTGTGAGTTATATTTAGAGAATTATAGTATTTGTATCGACAGCTTACAGTTTAAAAACGAATATGAAACGAAAAGTGAAAAGGAGACAAATTATGTAACTATCGCTGATAGTGATGACGATGACGATGATGTGGGTGAGACTAAGAACGTGGTTGGAAACTACCCAATTATGGATTGTGTATTATCACAAGTGTCAATAAATAACGTTCAAAAAAACAACAACGAAAGCAGCAATATTGGTATTTTTACAGAAGAAATAACATTTCTTCTGTTTATTGTATTTTAATATAATATTAAATATTATAATATAATATTAAATATTATAATATTATTTTATAATATAATATTAAATATTATTTTATAATATAATATTAAATATTATATTTAATATTATATAATATTAAATATAATATTATTATATAATATATTAATATTATATAATATTAATATGCTACTTATGCTACTATATGCTACTTAGGTGTCTTACTAACCTCAAAATGGTCGTTTACTAAACATCTTGATAGTAAATTGGCAAGAATAGTCTTGGCTTCCACTTTTGCCAGGAAGTTAGGTTCTTTTTCCTTCAAAGGAGCACTCTCTTATTTTAAGATTATGTTATTGCCGATTGTTCAGTATGCTTTACGGATATTTTGACAAGATTTGTCTCAGGTCAATCTCAAACAAATCGACAAATGTCTTTGGGGTTACTTGAAGCGAGTAATAGGAGTGTCAGCTAAGTGTTTTTCATCGCTTGTTGCTACACTTGCTAAGTTAGAACTTTGTTCGCTTTATTTGTGTAACAGGATGAATCTTGGGAGGACTTCTGCTTTTCTCTCTAATCTAGCCTCTTTTTACTCAAAAGTTGCCCTCATAAGTCCGCAAGCATATTTAACGTCTGTATACACTAGGCAGCAATGGCGTTTTCCCCATTCGTCAAAGAGACCCTTTGTATGGAGAGCATCCATACATGGATACCAGGACAAATTTTGTTGCATACGAATACCTCTGCACAAATCGCCCTGTCTGTGTATTTGCAGTTTTTGCAAGGAATCTTGTAATTCCCTTTTACATGTATTTTCCGACTTTGAATTATCTAAGTTGTCTCTGGTCCGAATGGACTTGATGTAACTGTCGGTTTTATGCTTTTTGTATTTTTGATATTTTTTATCATCCAATGCTGAGAAGCAACGAGGTGTAAATAAATCTCTCTCATTAATATTATAACAATTTTATTTTCTATTGGAACATGCAGTAAATTAAAACATAAAATCAAGGACAATAAAATGATAAAATTATAAAAATGTAACTGCTATTTAATTGAATATAAAAATATAGTCTATTGAGCAGCACTAATCGACATTCGAATTTGCAAACTAGAACTCTTAAACTTTTCATTTTTCTAAATTTAGTGACTGACGATCGATATGCCTCAATAAGTTTGAGAAGTGTTTATCTAACCTTAAAGCTGTTTAATCTATTCACAAATTTTATTAAAACATGAATTGTATTATAGACTATTCTTTATTATTACAACTATTTGTATTATAGGCAATAATGTAGAACTTGCCCTATTGTGAATGATATCCATATTCTCTTGCAAAAAAAGTTAAATTGGGAAGGGGTACAAAATGAAAATAATAAGCAATTCAAAAAGGAAAGGTCAAATTAACAAATATATATGTTGATAACTTACCAAAATCACTATTAATCAGCTTACTTTAGTAAGCTGATTAATAGTGAAAGCTCGAATATATCTAAGATAAACATTTGGAAAGATTATATATTTGATAAAATTAAAAATAAAATGAAAATAACAAACAATTATAAAAGGAAAGATAAAATTAATAAAGATATGTATAAAGAACTTACTAAATTAAAGGATAACTATATAATAACAACTATTGATAAAGCTAGTAATAACTTTGTCTTCATATGCAAAAAGCTTTATTATGATATACTAATGAAAGAGGTTAATTCTAATGATTTAAATGTAAATCCAACATATGAACGTAGTGAGTTGAGTTTAGAAACAATTATTACAAGTCACTGTTCTATAATGGATAAAAAGGGTATAAAGGTTGAATCAAATAATAAAACTATACCTATATTTATGATCAGTTAGACAGCCACACAAAAAAACGACAAAACAATAACTAGTACCGTTTCGTCATTGTTTTGACTAATCAGTTTGGTACCTCCCAATGCTTGATTTAGAGGCGAACCAGCAAACGATACGAGTACTGTAAGCAATACGAGGAGAGTCAAAACATACTTAGAGCTAGATAATGGCTTTCAATCTAAGTATTGCAAGCCTAATTGGCTTTACATGATTCACCAATAAAGATCATCAGGCAGGCAATACATTAGGTTTGCAATACTTCTAGCTCTAATTATATTTTGACTTGCCTCGTACTGCCTGGAGTACTCATGTTGTCTGCCGGTCCTCCTATAAATCCAACAGTAGAAGGTACCCGCCACTGATGAGTCAAAACAATGACTAAACGGTACTAGTTATCGTTTTAACGATACTTTTGTGGCTGCCAAACTGCTTATAAACTACTTTCTACGGAATCATTTCTTAGTTTTAAAACAATATTCACAAGAGGGTGTCAGTAGTCAGTGCTGTTTGGAGAAACACTATTTCAGTATTATTTCCACAAATGAATTTTTAGAACACAAAATAGATAAATTTTCGAAATAGAAATAGGATTTTAGTACACTTTATACAAATTATAATTGTGATGATATCGAAGAAGCGTTAGAAAAATTAATTAACTTTTAATTATGAATATATAATAAATCTAACGCCTATCTAACAACTTTTCAACTTTTAAGTAAATATAAATATATTGATTATATTAAAATTATTAAAAAGTAAATTATTAGAAAACTTAAAGGTCTTCTAATGGGAGGTAATAGTAGCCTAATTCCAGGCATCCATATTTTAATAAAACCAATATTAATGATAAAGAAGATGTATATCTAGATATGAACATTAAATCAACATCAATTGAAACTACTTTTAATTTATATCATGTGCAAATTAATTTACAGTGGATGAATTGTGTTTTACATTTTAATAATTTTCATTCTTCCTTAAAGGCTTTTAACTGCAGAAGCTATTGAATAAAATGTTTCCAAAAAGCCATTTCATTTTTTTCTAACATCAAATGTAGAACACCGACTTTCTGAAGATGGTAGTAGTTACTAGTAAAATATCAAAATAATTTTGTCCTTCAATTTTACCTGATCGTTCATGAACATTTTAAAATATAGACCAGGATGGATATATTTATTAAAATAATAAGATAATTTGTCTTTGAGATTTTATTCTTTATAGCCTAACTAGACGATTCCTCAACTTTCTAAATGTGCAGATTATCGATTTCAGGTGTTAGAAACTATAACCTTCATTTTTCAGCCATACTTGAAATTCTTTTTTGTAGGTAAATGTATTGATTAATAAATCAAAGATTTAATAATAAAATAATTTAATATAATTGATATAATCAAAATAATTATATTTCAATAATGCACTGTTTCATATAAGATTATACGATTATCATAATAAATTTAATTTGTATATATTTTTTCTATTCTGAAAAAAGTTTTAGTTATTATGTCTTATTGCCGTTATGAAAATTTATTTCAATTTTATGACTTTGCATTTCGTTCATCTTTGCAATGTTTCGTACCGTACGCTCGAAAACTGGATAAATAGGTGCTCTTGTAGCTTACTCATATGTCGTTAAGTTGTTTCCTTGCATACACATAATTATTCAAGTTATACAAAAATGAAATTATTAATTTTAAATTAAATTGTGTATACGACCATCGACTGTGTTAATAAGATTGCATTTGATTATTGTCAGAAATAATCAATTACGAAAACGTATAAATTTGATAAAAAAAGCAAGCGATTTTTGTTCAATATATTACTTTGAGAAATATGTAGACAGTAACTTCAAAATTAATGAAACAAATGAATTGGACAAGGTCTTTTAGTTATCGAGAGATGATATTTTGTTAATATAAAAAAGGATCTTAAACAAATCTTTATAAAAATAAAGTGTTGTGTTTCAATTAGACTTTTGAATGAATGTGACCTGATTTTTGTCACTAATTGTTTCAAGATAATTTAGAAAACGACGACGATATATTCAATGGTGGATTGATTAATGAATTGATTCATGCGCTTAAAAAATATAGTTGTGTATGATCTTATCGTAATTTGTATGACTTTGCAAAAATATTCGATGAAAAATCAATTTGTTAACTGCAAAATCGTATTTATTGAAATAAAATATTAATATTTAAATATTATTTTTTGAGCCCAGGATTATTGCAACATACTAAATGTAAATCTTTAAATATGTGTATAAAATGTCAAAGTTTTATCAAACATCCACTTAGATTTATTATCATTATTGTTAGAAGGCGAGGAACCATTGTGATGATTTATTTGGTTGTAATTCAATATTTCGAAGACGCTCTGGCACATCATCTTCAGGGTCTGATATATACAAGTAAAATTGACAGTTCGAGCATGATAAATATATAACAAGAAATTAAAAAAGAGAATAAAAATGAAAAAAATAAAACTCAATTAAATTCACTACTGTACTTTATAGTTGTAACCATTGTCGATCTGCAAAATTGTTGGAATCATCAAGTTCCTAGTAGCAATATGTAATGGAAGTTTTAAGGTGACATCCTCTTTGTTATTTGTAATTACGTGGTCTTTTAATTGATTGGAAACAAATATTCACTATAGGGATTTATAAAAAGTGTACCCTACCTTACTAAATGTACGTTTTTACAACAGTGAGAATTGAAGAAATGTGAATTGAAGCAAATTAAACACAATTACATTTTGAATTTTTAGATTATCATTCATTTTCATGTGATAAAACATGAGAACTGTTCCAATATATTTCCTGCTAATCTCTCTAACAGTAATAGCGCATATATGTGTTTTAAAATGTTGTTTTTATTAAATTAATGACTTGTATTGATCCATTTTTTTAATTAAAATTTATTCAACATTCAATTAATTTTGATTTTTTCACCAAACTGATCACTTTAGTTTAAGTTTACACAAGGTGCAACATGATGCATTCACGTCACCAGATGCAACAATGAAATAATATAATTATAAGAATTTATTAATAAGTAAAACATACAGTTAAATAAGAAATGCTGACATCAGAAATGAAATAAAACAAATTTATTTTCCTTCAAGGATTATATTTTCACCATCTTCTTCCAATCCATGGTGGGATCAAATCCCGCAAGTTCACTCAACACGTCATCATGTAGTATGAAGTGGTATGTTTTTCTCAATAGGGCACTTTTTCACCTCCATAAAAGTAGGTCGTGTAAGGTTAATAATTGTTGACGTAAATGTTCAATACAGAATGGTTTAAACAAACACTTCTGATGAAACATTTTAATGCCAAGGAGCTAATTGGTAGATGTGCGGTGAAAAGTGGGGGCTTGTGGTACGTAAATTATAGTTTCATGCTCTGTAGAGTGCGACTTTGATCTAGCGACCAGTTATATCGTTGAAGTCACCAAGTATCATGTCATTACCACTACCAACTATTCGATCCAGGAGATTGCGATTCTGATGTATCTCTTCTGGTCAAATATAGAAATTGACTAGACTGATTCGCTTACCGTTATCACGGAGTGTTACAGCTAAAAAGGACAGGGAAGAAAAAGAAAAGCTTAATATAAATCACTACCTTAGTGAGCGTTTAACTAGAGTAAATTGAGATGAAATGGAGTGAGGATAGGTTATGTACGGAGTATAGAAGGTGTTGATATACTGCAGTAGAAAACAGGTAAGGTTCTGAATGGACCGGATCAATTTAGTTTCCTGAAGGAAAATGTTGTCAGCATCACGACCTTATAAAAGACAAAGGACAGAAGCTCCTCCAGAAATCCACTCAAGGATGCTTAGTGAAAAAGTGTGTTGACTACTTCCTATTGTGTTGGCCTACAAACAGAAAAGAACAACCCATTAGTTAAGTCGACAACTACTGGTTACTCAACCCTTCGCTATCAGAACGTACTTGGATCAACGCCCGGTTTGTCTGCGTTGTATGACTTACTAAAGTTATCATTTCACGCCGTCCACATGCCCCGTTTTTAGATAATTTAACTATTATTTTCTGATTATCATTGTCATTGGACACAAACCCTCTTGTTAGAGGTTGCTGTTGTTCGAGGACTGGTTAATAAGTCACCATAGCAACGATAATGTTTTCACCATTGTTTCTATATTTTTTGCGAAATCAGTTAGTATTGTCTCCAGCGCTTTAAAAACCGATATTTCATGAATGATGCCGGATGTTTCTCTCGGCGGTTATAACATGACGGATCAAGGTCATTGGGACATTTATTTTCCAAGTGTTGACATTTATTGCAAGTTGAACATCTAGGCGAGTTAGTACATTTATATTCACAATGACCCCATTTATGACATTTTTGACAGTGTGGGAACGTGTAAATATTTGAAGATATTTGCTTAAAGATTAGATTTGTCCACATGATGAAGGGTTTATGATTGTTCCTTGCAAGATTAATGGTGTTGTTCATAGTTATCGTACCAAATGCTACACGTACTGAAGACCCATATTTTCTCTTTATTGAACAGACGTCCTTAATGGCATAGATTCTTTTCAATACCACCAGATTATCTTTCTTTATGTCCGTTTCAATGCTAGATATTGACATATTTTTCACCTGAGGATCAACTCTATCCTGAATTTAATCAATATTTGCCTTAATTTATATTTTTAACCTGTTTATTTGAACGTCCGACTGCGCACAAATTTATAAATAAAGGTTTTTTAATAAATAACAACTGATAAGAAATAATTATAAACGAAACATGCAGAAAAACAATCAAAAATAGCCAGTCTTCAAAAAATCGTTCGCTTCTTTAACTTTGTTACGACATCAGGTCCAGCGGGATCTGAGCCATCCAGCCAATCCAAAATGCCGCTCTCCGACTAAACCACCCGGGACCTTTCACCTCCGTCATTCGAAGAGTCCAGGCGAGGCGGACTATGCTTGGTAATCGCGAGATGAGGAGCTTGAGAAACCTTAGTCTTTGATCTGGGGGACGTCCTCTCGAAAAGAAGACTAATCCCGATATAGCCCAAGTACCCCAGAGGCCCACTTGGGCTTTCCCATTCAGTGAAATATGCTAAGCTTGCTTCAGAAGCCACTTAGCTTTCTTCAAGATACGTTTGAGTCTATCCAGGTCAGCTTTCGCCGACCTGTTCACCGTAACAGTGAACACCAGGTATTTTAATCGACTTGTGAAGGTGGGGAGTGGTTGATTAGTCAATATGAGGGATAGAGCTTAGGGTGCTAGTCTCTTTAATTTTTCTTTGTTGCAGGTGCGCTATCAAAGACAATCACATGCGATTTAGAGGAGTTGAGAACAAGATTGGATATGGGTAGCTGATATTTTAGTCTTAAAAACAAACGGCTGATGTTTGAGACCACATCATTGTACCTGCGTCCAGAGAAAAGGGCTCTGGTATTATCATCGTATAGCACTAGATGTTGATCACGTTAAAAATTCTTGAATAGTACAATGGAGGCAGCAAGATATAAGATAGAAGAAAGTAGGGATCCTTGAGGCACACCCTTAATAGGGTAGAACTGACATGGATCTAGGTCGTCTTCATAGAAGAACCGCTTTGTGTACAGCAATATCTCTACCATGTTAACAATTTTCGCAGGCAACCCGATGGATCTGAGAGAGGAGATAACGAAGGGAATGGATACGCGGTCAAATGCAGAAGAAAAGTCGAGGAAAACAGCCACGGTGTGTTGACGACTATTATCCCGACAAAATTGATACACTTCACCTATTGCTGAAAGGATCGAGCGCCCTTTGAGAAGCCCTATGAAAACTCGATGGGATCAAGTGTCGCCTACTTAAATATTCGCGGAATCTACGCGCAAGCGCTTTTTCGTAGATGGAGATGAGGGAGTTTTGGATCGAAATAGGTTGCAGGTCTTTAGGATATTAGACTGGGTTACGTTTGAATAAAAAACTCTACGACTAATATTGATGCCGGCTGCATCGGATGGTAAAAGCATTGTGATGACCACTTCTCTTCTTTGGTCAGTTGTCAGAAACTGACAGACCCGAGAAGATAGCGAAGCGACGGATTTGGAGGTGCCCGGAAGTGGAACACAAGAATTAAAGATATCTGTAACAGATAAGTTCCTGGTCCTGAAGTTACACTAAGACGGGATTGGTTGGGGAGGTTGAGTGGCTCCATAGTTGTGTAGGGATAGTGACTTTTCCAAAACTCTCTCAAGTCCAATGCTCCCAATCCAACCCACAGCCTATTCACTCCAGAAGACAAACTTCTCTTTCTTGGATATCTTCTAAAAGGAAGACAGTGAAGGGTTAAGGTAAGCAAGGCTCGCCCTATCCTTGCTCAGCTGGAACCTATATCTATAAGTTCAGTATTTATTCGAGAGGGCCTGTCTGGCGGAAATAGAGAGATTGGGAAGGTGTAGCATTTTAGCGATGACCATGAGTTTTGTTAGAATGGGATTGTATATGCGACCTTTATAGGTTGTCGAAAAAATGCGTTAGCTTGCGATGAGAGGTAGAAATTAAATTCTGTCAATTTTCATTATCAATTCTTGGGAAGAGTTGGATTGCTGCCTGAAAGAAGGCCACTCTGATGGGATCCAAATGAAACATCCTTCTAAAAATTAAATCTTCCTCAATCCGGTAGCGAATTATGTCGTGAGAGGTGGTATGTTGTTGTCGCGACTGCTCAGTACAGATGGTCGAGGAGATAGTTAGTTTTTGAACAATGAAAGGTGGGGAAGGTGGTTTGTGAATAAGATAGTCGTCCCTGGCTCTGCAAAGTGCTGCATTAATCCAACGACCAGTTATGTCATTGGAGTCACCAAGTAACATGTAATAACCGCTACCTTATATACGATCGAGGAGGTCACGGTTCTTGTAAATTTCTTCCGGCAGGATATAGACATTGACTATGCTGATTTTTTAGTTTTTACAGAGTGATATAGCTAAACAAGACAGGGCTGGACAAGAATAGTCAAGTAAGAGGGAAGTTCTTAAGGAGCTCTTAACTAGGGTTAAAAGACCTTGAGATGAAGAGGAGTGAGGTGGCTATGTACGGAGTAAAGTGGGTGTAGATGTGCTTAAGGATAAATCGAGTAATGTCCTGGGGAGACGGATAGACCGCGACTCCTGAAGGATTATAACATCTGCATCTCTACCAGATAGAAGGCTAAGAGCGAAAACACCTCCCGAATTTCACTGAAGGATATTCAGTGAAAAAGGATCTTGATTACTTTGCATTGTGTTAAGTTAGCTGGAGTGGGATTGCCCACTTTTGCATTAGCCAAGAGTGAAGGTTGCTGTTTCCACTCACTGCGTTACTAGGAGAAGCCACTTTCCCACCGACAATGTCATTATTTCCCTAGAGGCAAGATTCCAGCGAGTTAGATCTTTTCTTGCTAGTTTAAGAGAAGCTAAACTCTGTTTAGGCCCAGGTCTTTTTTGGAGGCCGGTGATTTTAGACTTTAACGTACTGAATGCCGGAGAACAGCCGGACTTCTCGCTCTTTTGTATCAGGTGATCAATGGATTACTAAAATCTGTCTTTAAAGGCGTGCAGTCTGGCGTCCATAATTTTCAAAATATTACCATCTATCATTCTAGGTACTTTAGAGATGGCGACATCAGTAAAATCCGCCGGACGGGTCGGTGCACCCATGTGCCTCTGTTTGTAAGCCTTGAATACAAGGCATCTCCGTGACCCAGCCTAGTGCGGGCCACCGCAATTCGAACACTGAGGGGAAAGATTACATTTCCTCTCATGTTCGTCTCCGGACTTACACACCCTGCATGTACGAAGACTGGAACAGATCGAGGTTCAGTGCCCCATACTGGTGACATCCGTTGCAGTGTGGAAACGTAAGGCTGTCGGCATTAATCATTGTGAATAAAATATTGTAACCAAGAAACGGATAGAATTTACTGTTAATCAGGCATTGGACCTAGTCAACAGTAGAGGAGCCGAATGCCACCGGAAGTGGCTATCTATTCTTCTCCGTAATTAGTCGAACGTTGTAAACTTTAAAGGTATCCTCAAAATCTTTTAGATCACCATCCGTTGCGTAAGGTGAAAAGTTTGATAATTTTAGGGAGGCTTGAATATGTTTATATGTCGTTGAACCATATTTTAGAAGAATTTTTTCAAAATAATTCAAGTATGCAGAGGCTATATCAAGCGTACAAAACGGAATTCTGATTCCAGACTGAAAAAATTGACAGAATTGTATATAATTCTACCTTTAAATAATTTAGAGAAATCTCTGAGAAAATATCAAATAGAGATCTTCTTTCAAAGGGTTGCAGACAATTAACAACCACCATATTGACTAATTTCGGAACGGGAGGAAGTTCCCCTTCCGTGCTGAACCAAAACATTTAGGAAGATATGCACTAACCTTGCTTTGTTTCGTAGGAATTGCGCTAGAAAATAAGAGTTTTGTTGAATATTTTGAAGCACCGTACATGTTTTCGCTGCTTCACATTTCAATAAATTTGAATCATAGTATTGATATTCTAGTTAATTAAATAATAAGGATTTTGCTAACAACTATATAACCACTAAAAAGTTTTAAAAAGAAAATAATGAAGAAAAAAACAGAAAACAAAGTCAGTTCAATAGTTAATGGAGTTTTCATTGTGTCGCGGCCACAGGTCCACAGGGATCTGAGACCTTTAAGCCAATCCAACACGCTGCTCTCCGACTAAACCACTCGGGGTCTCTTACTCCATGAGGAGTTCAATCAAGGCGAACTATGATCGGTAATCGGGAGATGAGGAGCTTGAGAAACCTTAGCCTTTGCTCTGGGGACGTCCTCTTGAAAAGAAGACTAATCCCGAGATAGCCCAAGTATCACAGAGGCGCACTTGGGTTTTCCCATTCAATGACAGATGATGATACCGTTTAAGGGATTACCTAGCTTTCTTCATGATACGTTTGAGTCTATCCAGGTTGGCTTTCGCTGACCAGTTCAACGTTATAGTGAACCTTAGGTATTTTACTCGACTTGTGAAGGTAGTAAGTGGTTTATTTGCAAATATAGAGAATAGAGCTCAGAGTGCTAATCTCTTCAATTTTTTCTTGGTGGCAGGGGCCCCATAAAAGACGATCACCTGTGATTTCGACGAGTTCAAAATAAGATTGGACTTGGGTAATTGGTCTTTTAATCTTAAAAAGAAACGGCTTAATTAAATAATAAGGATTTTGCTAACAACTATATAACCACTAAAAAGTTTTAAAAAGAAAAGAATGAAGAAAAAGAAAACAGAAAACAAAGTTAGTTCAATAGTTAATGGAGACTTCATTGTGTCACGGCCACAGGTCCACAGGGATCTGAGTCCTCCTGCCAATCCAACACGCCACTCTCCGACTAAACCACCCGGGGTCTCTCTTTTCCTCCCCTAATCTGAAATAAAAATTTTATTTTTATTTAAGAAAATAAAATAATTTTTTTTTCTTAAATTTGTGAAATTTCAAAAAATAAAATTTTAGTTTAGGGATTGGGTACTCCCCCCCCAATCCCTAAATCAAAAACCTTATTGTTATCTCAATGTCACAACCTCTTGAAAGGCACAATTTTTTCAATGTCTTTTTAATACCATTTATTGCTAAGTGCGCCAACTACCGAATCCTCTTCAATTCGGTCAAATTTTATGAATTAGAAATAAAAATTTCCTTCGAAACCTCTGATATGGCGAAAGAATATGAGATCTTCGTCCATTCGAATCTGAAACATCTGGGTTCGATTCACTTTAAACCCATTCTAGCATCTGTTAAAGTGAACAATCTTCCTCCGCATCTAGAGGAAAATGATATCGAAGTTCTGAAAAAAAATTACAAAATTTTTAAACTTCCGGCCTGTTATGAGAAAAAGTGAATTTCCACTTCCTGTTGGTTTCTGTTCATCCTTTATTGAGCATGTTAAAAATCTTGAATATCGTCATATAATTCCTTTTTAGGGTACAACTTACGCTTTACTGTTATGAGTGCATTGGATCTTACCTACCCCCACTGTAACACATGTTATAAGTGTGGGCACTAGGCCTCAAATTAATCCAACACGGCGTGTTGGATTAGCTGTGGGGCTCAGATCCTACTGGACCTGAGGCCATGATGATAGAAGACATCAACAGAAGAGTCAGGAAGCTGTTATACTTGTTTTCCTTTCCTTTTTATTTTAAATTGACTCATCCATAAATTATTTTGCTTAAGAAAATCTTTATTTTCTTTATTGGCACAGCACCAAGATTTCGTGGTGCCAACTGTGTTGGCACAGCACCAAGATTTCTTGGTGCCAACTGTGTTGGCACAGCACCAAGATTTCTTCGTGCCAACTGTGTTGGCACAGCACCAAGATTTGTTGGTGCTGTGTTGGCACAGCACCAAGATTTCTTCGTGCCAACTGTGTTGGCACAGCACCAAGATTTGTTGGTGCTGTGTCAACACAGTTGGCAACACAGTTGGCAACACAGTTGGCAACACAGTTGGCAACACAGTTGGCAACACAGTTGGCAACACAGTTGGCAACACAGTTGGCAACACAGTTGGCAACACAGTTGGCAACACAGTTGGCAACACAGTTGGCAACACAGTTGGCAACACAGTTGGCAACACAGTTGGCAACACAGTTGGCAACACAGTTGGCAACACAGTTGGCAACACAGTTGGCAACACAGTTGGCAACACAGTTGGCAACACAGTTGGCAACACAGTTGGCAACACAGTTGGCAACACAGTTGGCAACACAGTTGGCAACACAGTTGGCAACACAGTTGGCAACACAGTTGGCAACACAGTTGGCAACACAGTTGGCAACACAGTTGGCAACACAGTTGGCAACACAGTTGGCAACACAGTTGGCAACACAGTTGGCAACACAGTTGGCAACACAGTTGGCAACACAGTTGGCAACACAGTTGGCAACACAGTTGGCAACACAGTTGGCAACACAGTTGGCAACACAGTTGGCAACACAGTTGGCAACACAGTTGGCAACACAGTTGGCAACACAGTTGGCAACACAGTTGGTAACACAGTTGGTAACACAGTTGTCAACACATACTTGAAACCTGGAAGAATCTGATTACAACAGGTCGTAACTATGGCTTCTTCGTCAACGAAACAAAATGCAACTTGCTTGTCTATCCGGAAAATCTGGAATATGCGAAGTTGATATTTCATAATAATATTAATATAACATTTGAGGTGATTAACATGCTAGGAGTACCATGTGGTACGAAGGAGTTCACAAAGCGCTTAATCGAATCGAAGGTGGATAAGTGAATTTGGATGATCCAACATTTAGTTAAAATAGCCGACATCGATCCGCAAATAGCATATTTCAGTTACTGCAATGGGTTGCAACATAAGTTGCAATATATCACTCGAATTTGTCAAATGGATTCAAGGTTCTTACAACCCTTATGGAATAGTATCGCACACGAATTCCTTTCGAAAATAATGGGTCGAAATACAAGTGGAGTCTTAATGCAAGTGTTTACGCTGCCAACCAAGCACGGAGGTTTAGCAGTTAAGAACCCACTAGAATGCGACCAAGAATATAGACGCTCAAGAGAGATGTACAAACCACTATTGGAAGGAATGAACGGCATCGAACTATTTGAAAAACAAAGAAGGAATTAAAACTAATGTTGGAATTGAGCGAAGAACAGAAATCAACAACAAGATATATAAGGGAAAAAGGTGCATCACAATGGCTACAAGCGCATCCGTCTTCATCGTTAAACCGTAGACTGAGTGCATTGGAATTTCACGATGCTCTTGGCGAACGATATGTATTACAGGCAAGGGTTGTCCAAAAAAATGTGTATGTTGTGGAGACTATAGCACAACCCACGCACTCTCATGTAAACATGGAGGTACGAGTATTCTAAGACACGACCATATCAGAAATGTGCTAGCAAAAGAGCTTGAAAGATCGTGCAGAGAAGTCACATTAGAACCCGTGTTGCAAGAGGTGAGCGAAACGCACCGATTCGAAATATCGACAACAAGCAGGGATGTAAATGCGCACTCAGATATATCGTATAGTGGTCTCTTTGGTGAATTGATGGTCCGATCATTTATGGATATTTGTGTCGTCAATCATTTCGCACTATCATATGCTGACCGAAATCCCCTTGAATTACACGCATACCACTCACAGCGGAAGCATGCCAAATATTAAGAGTGAATACATAAGGTGGAGATAAGGATATTCATGCCGATGATCTTCTCAACAACTGGAGGAATCGGGAGAGAAGCTTCACAAGTAATCAGCTGGATAGCAGCAAAAGATTCGATGCGAACAGGACGTCAATATTCTGATTGTGTTTCACATGTGCGCACGATATTCAGCATTGCAATCGCTCGAACAGTCTCAATGTGCATTCGAGCAACTCAAATTCTCGCGTCCAAATTGTATAGCAACGACGATACAGAAGAAATGACATAAAATAGAGGATCAACAATCACTCATAACTGACATTTATATAAATGCCCCATTTGCGGGAAGCAGTGGACTGTAAATTATGCAAAAGGAAATTATTTAAAAAAATAAAAAAAATAAAAAAAATAAAAAAATAATCCTTTTTTAATATATCAATAATCACTCATTTTCTGATACATGCTGATAAACCACCGTTTTACTGCATATATATAAGCTTTCACGTTTCGGTTATTTAAAGGTTGTCTGACGATCACTCAAGTAACCTGCTGTATTGACTGCTATATTCAATGAAATGCTTTCATTTAATATTTTGCAAATTTAATTTAAATCACATTTCTGAAATCATTTTCTGAAATTTGAAAGATTTCAATTAAATTTGTAAAATATGAAATGAATGTATTCCATTAAATTTAACAATTAATACTATATATGATTTGGGTGACTGTTAGACATCATTAAAAGAACTATTTGGGTGACTGTTAGACATCATTAAAAGAACTATTTGGGTGACTGTTAGACATCATTAAAAGAACTATTTGGGTGACTGTTAGACATCATTAAAAGAACTGAAAAGTAAACCGTAGATATTATATCAGTAGGTGATGAGATTCACCAATACAGAAATGTAACGTGGTGATATTGGATTACATATAAGAATAAAGCATATAACAGAATAAAAAAGTTAGCAACATTTTAATTGCAGCAATGACTCCACAATTATATTAATTTAAAACTAGGAAGCAAACTATGGATCACGGATAGGCAACCGTGAGAACTTTATGTGCCGTATTTTCATTTTGTTCTTACCTGAAGGACCGTACTATATTATAAAATGTAATAATTATTTAATCAAGCAAAAACACCTCCATAAAAAATAATTAATTTGATTATTATTAATCAAATTAATTAATATAGTTAAAAAATTAATTAATCAACAAATTAATTATTATTAATTTGTTGTATTTTTGACAGTCCGACTCAACAAGTGCCATACTTAGTCGATCTGAATATAACAGCTTCAAATTCTGGCGTGGATAAAATGAAAATACTTTGTAAACAAGATCTGACCTGCGGGGATCTGGTTTTCAATGTGTCATAAATGATTAGTTTAATAATTGCAAATAATTTCAAACACATAAATTACAAATTTAAACACCCCCCAATCACTTACCAATGCTGATTGTATAATCTTAAATTTAATGTTCGATAATTTGTATTTTTGACAATTTTTCTCAAATTATAACATACAAAATCATTCAATATGACTTTCAAATTCTAGAGATCAATTAAAAAGTTTACAAATTAGATTTCGTTAGTGTTTGATAAATAATTTATAGTTGCAAATAATGCAAATATAAAGATAAATGAATTAAACCTTTATTTTGAACTACTAACACTCATTTCTTTTTAATTTTATATACTATTTTCGATAGTTCTTTCAACTAATTCGTTTGTTTATTTTGACAGGACCTTCTCAACAAAATATTTTATGTCAAAGAAATAGTTAAACTCTTTGTATAATGTCCATAATCGATAGCGTTAGACTTCCTCCTCTTCGTTGATTCAGATATTCATCTAGAATATCTGAATCAACCGATCCATTGACAACTAGCCGGCCATCTGTTTTATTGTAGTGGGCGTGATTATTTAAAGTTTCACAAAAGTTAGTCAATAATTCTGTTTCATAATTAAAACTGCTGTCCGATTCATAATTATCACCATTTGCGTTCGATAAACTACTAGTTAATTCAGAATCAGATAACATTATGTCATATAATTGACGATCTGTTTACTAATTTCAGTTTCTGGCTGTGAGTTTATAGGTAAAGATTCAGGATCGTCAGCGTCGTTATTATTCGATGAATTGTCGCATTGTTGCAGTAAGGAACTAATCTACGGACCTCCAACAACGTGACAAATCATTTTCTTCATTTATAAAGGGGAGCGCGAACGCAACCCCAACTATCACAAATTCTGCGCCCGAGGTTCCCCAGTTTGGGGAAATCGCAGACTTCAACCGAATCGGTGTGCAATGACTCAGCCTCGGTCCGGGAGAACGACCTTCTTGATCATCGTTTACTCCTGCGCCAGGTAAGTATGCCCAGGTAAAAATTTTAATTTTCTTAGCTTGTATTTTTATAATTATTCAAGATTTAAAAGTTATTTTATTTTTACGATTCATAATTACAAATATTAATCAATATCCTATTAAATTATATTTTTCTTACTCTAATATTATTTGTTTACTGATAAAGTCGGGAACATTTTATATAATTTTTTTGTTTTAATTTTTTGATAATTAAACCTAAAATAATGAGTACTTTCAATGATAACTTCTGTCGAGGAAAAATAATTGTTTTGTTTTAATGAATAACTTGGAATATATAAAATTAGGTACGAATATTATTAACAATTCAAAATTTAATAAATTAAACAGAGACGATACGTTAAAAAGACAGACAGTATTTGATATTTTTTTGAAAATGATGATTATAAATAATAAAGTAGATATTAACATTTTAAGAACTTGTTTATCAAAAATGCGAAATCTGGTTCTATGTACTCCCAAAAATTCATAAAAAGGAACATTGTGCAAGAAATATTATTGCATCATATATGACATATTCATATACCACATCAAAAATAATTGTGAGAAAAATTAAATCATTATTAGATATATCTCATTATTCCCACGTTAAGGATAGAATTCATTTCTCTCAAATAATCAGTAACTATAATGCAAAGGATAAAACGATGATTCGTTTTGACATCGTTTCGATGTTCACTAATGTGCCCACAAATAAAGCTATTGAACTATCTGCAAAACTATTAGAAGAAAATTCGGATGACTCCTTTAAACTTTGTTTTGAAGAGTGGACCGAATTGCTTATTTTACGCACAAAACAAATTTAAAGTAATGGGAAATTATTTAGCACCCCTTCTTAGTGAATTATATATGACAAATTAGATATTAAATAATATTACTAAGATGGATGGAATTATTATGTGGATTGGATATGTCGATGATACGTTTGCTATTTGTGATAACACAATTGATGTACAGGACATATTAAGAGCAATAAATTGTTTTGATGCAAATATTCAGTGGACAATATAGAATTAGAAATTATTATTATTATTCCAATACATACCAAAGCCAAAAGGCTATTCAGGCAGAGTCCAAAAAAAATAAAACAAAAGCAAATGGTCAGTCAACGTAGCTAATTAGGGTATTCCAGTGGTAGTGTTGAATGGCACTACCAAACGTTCTCAAACTGGGGGCTGCAACGACTTCCTCAGGCAACGAATTCCACATGTTAATTCCTCTCCTTGAGAGTCTATACACTTTTGGTAATCTGCCAAATCTAAATTTATACAAGACTCTGCTATGTCCCCGCAACTGATCTACCCGCCTAGTGATTACATCGGTGGGATAACCTACCACATCATTCGACATATGCCATATACATAGCATTTCCAAGGATATGAACCTCTCACGTACCGACAACATCCCAATACGACTTAGACGTACATAATAGTCAATACCACTTAGGCTAATACAGAGCCTCGATCCGCGCCTAAGAATAGACTCCAGGTCTAATAGTTCTTGCTTAGTGACAGGGAAACAAGCCTGAATGCAGTACTCCAAGTGTGACCTGACGATGGAGATGAATGACCTCTTAAACATGTGACAGCTTAACCTGAGGAATGCATTTTTAATACAATATAACGCCCTAGTAGCTTTACCTAGAAAGAAGTCGGTGTTCAACTTTGTTTTCAAGGATCTATGGACAATAATCCCTAAATCCTTATGATGAGACACTTCCTTTAAGACCATATCTCCAATAAAGTACCTTAGAGTTTCAATAGGGCGACCTAGTTGCATGAGGACACATTTATCAACATTCAACCGTAGTCCGGTAGAATCGCACCACTTGATCATGGAGTTTAGATCATTTTGTAACGATACTCGATCAGCAGGACTTCTAATGATCGACCAAATCTTTAGATCGTCTGCAAACGCTAGATGAGAGCATGATAAGCGGAGTAGCAGATCATTAATGAAGATTATAAAGAGCAGTGGGCCAAGGACTGATCCCTGCGGTACGCCAGAATTAATATTTACCGAATAAGAAAACACGCCCCCCCACACAAACTCGGAAAGACCTATTCGATAGAAATTCCCTGACCCACTCACAAATATATGAATGAAGTCCATAGTGATACAGTAAAGACACTATGCCGTCGTGTGGTACCCTATCAAAAGCTTTCGAAAAATCAAGGAATACTATATGAACCTGAAACCCAGCCCCGAGAGCATCAGCCCATTTTCACGCGCAGTTAGTAGGTTAGTAAGGCATGAACGTCCGATCCTGAAATCATGTTGAGATTCAACCAATATGTGATTACGATCCAAATGATCCCTGATTCTACTAGCAATGATTCTTTCTAAAAGTTTGCAGAATACGCTAGTTAAGCTAATGGGCCGAAAGTCCGCGCAAAAGCTAGCAGGATGCTTTTTGGGAATAGGCACCACAATTGCACACTTCCAACTGTCAGGAATCCAAGATGTACCTAAGCTGTATCTGAAGAACATAGTTAAATCATTGCTCAGTTCGTTCGCTAGGGATTTGACGAGGAAGGGGGTAATATTGTCTGGTCCCGGAGATGTAAACGAATCGAGCTTCATTACCTCGTTCAACACCTCATCCACTCTGAGTGGACGAACACAACACCGATGAGCAACCGGAACATACTTCCAACTAAAGTCATGCAGTTTGTTAGAGGTCAAAGCCTGTACCAAGAAGCCATCAGCTAAATGTTGGGCGATTAGAGACGGATCGGTCAAAGTTTCAGTTGGCGTTTGGATTGAGCTAATTGTGGCGACAAGTGTTCTGTTGTTTCTTACACAAGACCAAAACCTCCTAGGATTCAAAGATGCATCCCTGGCGATACTATCTTCGTACGAATAGCGTTTCTGAAATGTTAGCCGATTGCATAAGTTCCGAGAGTCGATGTAGGCACGTTTTGAAGCAGAAGAACGCCTAAATTCGCGCCACAATTTGTTGCGGGATCTTATAGCATCAAGAAACTCTCTGTCGAACCAAGGAGGATGTCCATGCTTGAACTTGCAGGCACGTAGCGGAGCAAAGATATCAGAAATTCGCATCAATTTATCATGGAGCAGTTCAAAGACTACAGGAACCTCCAAACCGAAGTGGATACGAAGACTATCACAGATACCTTTTGGGAAGCTTGCAGCTAGTTTACTAGCATCAACACCTACCCAACAACGTTTTTTAAAATTAGAGTTTTGTGAGGCTCTGTTGAACAGCGACAGCCGCATAGAGAGTACACAGTGATCGCTATTGCCAATTGGTGCGTCATAACGAACACCTGAAACGTCACCCAAACACTTAGTAAAGACCAAATCGAGTATAGAAGGCGTCCCTGTCACACAAGTAGGTTCTTTAATATGTTGAACTAGTAGCATCTCAAGTAACAGAAAGTCACTCAGTACTTTCCCAATTCCGTGAATTGGTCGTGAATGACTATTTTTCCAGTCTATTTGGGGGATATTGAAGTCACCCAGGAGCAAAATCAGAGGATACGAAGATAAACTCAGCAAATGTGATTTAAGAGAGTCAAATCTTAATTCATAGGACGGAAAACGGTAAAGGACGCAGAATCGGGATCGTTGACCATTTCCCAGTGTAAAAGCAAGACCTTCAAAGGAATAACCAATATCGTCGCGAAAAGCCGAGATATTCAATACCAGGAGACTATTTCGCACATAGGCGGCTACCCCATCTCCACGTTTACCACATGAGCGATCCGAACGTATTAGAAAATAGTTAGGGATGGCAACACAGTCATCCGAAATGTCAGAATGTAGCCATGTTTCGGTTATACAAAATACATCAAAACGTTTCGAAGCAACTATGAATTTAATTTCCGAGAACTGAGCCAGGAGACTACGAACATTTGAATAACCGACAAAAATGTTCGTATAATGGGAAAATTTGACACGCTCGGTGACACTATCGAAGTCTACTAGTTTTCCTACACACGAACCATCACTACTAAAAAGGTCTGACTCTACAGAAGTAAGGGATGCCACCGGACAGTCGGACGCCACTTGACCACCCGAAAATTCCGGACACATAGGTTGCACTCACCACTTTCCAGCCGTCGATGCAGCTCGTTGAAAGCCTCGTGTCTTCTCAAACGATCTGCAAGAGATAAATCACGGAGTAAATGAAAATCAGAGCGCGATAATCTAAATGCATGCTTGAGTAGGAAGTCAACATGATCTTTTGAGTCTAGAACAACTTTTAAAAGTCTAGGTCTATCTGAAAGTTTCTTGCCTAGACGAAAAACTCTTCGAACTTTAAGACACTTCGCAACATCCACATCGCTCTGGAGAAAAATCTTAGAAAACACTGCGCGAAGATGCACAATATCGTCATCCAGTCTACTTTGGGGATTGTTACTGAGAGATTCTTCAACACCGCTCACGATAACGTTTAACTCTCTTCTGGAGTTAAATTGTCTAGAGCTAAATTGTTTAGGGCTAGCAGACGGAACTAATGAAGAATGAGTCTCAGGGGCAATCGATGGCCGTCGATGATTTGGAGGAATCACTGCATGTTGTTTATTATTTGGAAGGCTAACTATTTGTCGTAGATTATCTATAGGCCTAACTATAATCTGACTAGCCTTTGCAAGATCCTTAAGGCTCTCAATTAACGAGGCTACTAGAGAAGCAACACATAAACTGCAGCGGGGATGCAGTTGCTGCGGGTAAGCACAAGGACGCTCACTACAATCGCTACCTAGATGACAGTTTTGAGAACAATCACTGCTCGAGGAAGTGTTAACAGGAGTTGACAAATCAACATTTGTATGCTTGAGGGCGGAACATTTGTTATCTACATCAAGACCGACGCTGCTCGAGTCCAATATATGGGGATGAACAATAGAATCCAAGACAGGAAGTTGTTTGAAGGAGTAATCCATCACATTAGTATCATGCAATGCATCCCTAACGAAGCATTGAGTTGAATTGTTATTGAAGGGTATGATTGAACGATCGCTCATTTCTAACTTCGACTGCTGCGTGAGAGAATGATTGAGTACATGAATAGCATTATTGGTTCCTATCTCAGATAATTTTGGAGTGGCCGAAACATCATCAATCCCTGACGACGAGCTGCTTGACTTTCTAGACGCTTCTGAACTCCGTTCTGGTTCGTTAATACTATGATCTTCCCCATCGTTGTGACTGTTTGAATCTGCGTTCCTCTTTAAACTATTTATTGATACTTGCTCGTCACAATGGCCCTTGAACAACAAGGAGAGCAATTCGGAGGCACAGAACCCACAAACAAAATCACTAGACAGTAGTGATTTCGTCAGACAGGATGGAACGTTGACAGCTGTCCATATGTCGCATCCAGATCTGCTGCAAGAGCCCTCGTGTTGCTGATACCCAAAGGAGGGGCTTGCTAATTTTGGTACAGTCTGATTGCGAGTACCGTTAATCTGCTGACTTGCTAAGCATTTTTTCGTTTCTGTCTTCTTTGTTCTTGCCATCGATTGTTGTGTCAACTCGCTTCGCTCGTTGTAATCGAATAATTGTGTGTTTAAGCTTGTGTGTTCGTTGGGCTTGCTTGTAAGTAGTTGTGTATTGTAAGTAGTAGCTTGTAAGTAGTAGTTGTATAGTCGATGTGAATTAATATATTATTATTAATCTCCTGATCCTTGTTTTGAAAGTTGGCGTTGTATGTTATTTTATCTCAAACTTTTTTTAGTAGAACATCGTCTTTAGTAGAACATCAAATGATATTTTAAAAACATCCGTTAATTATAAAAATTTTAATAATTTAAATATTGTTTTAATCATGAAATTTTATTCCAACTATTCAGGTTTATCTGAATTTTAATTTTTTGTTATTCTTTTCAATATATTTGCTTATTTTATTTGATAAATTTAGCAATTACGTGTTCGTTAATGAAACAAGTATAAAAGTTGTAAGTACATAATCATTCAAATAGTTAAAATTTTGCATTCCTACTGATCTTATCGTTAAATTCTAACATATAATATGCCACATTTTTAAATATATGTGGTGATATTAATTTTAATATAAAATTATCACACATCTGCCTATAGAAAATATATTTGTTTAAATAATTTAGAAAAAAATAAATGTTTTTAATTGATTAAAAATTAATTAAAAAATTAATTTTTAATCAATTAATTAATTAATTAATTAATTAATTTAATTAATTAATTTAATTAATTAATTAAATTAATTAATTGTTTTTAATTGATTTAATTGATTTTAATTTATTGCATCTCTAAAAAATCAAATTAGAAATTTTGATCACACATGATTTAAAGTGATCATCAAAAAAATGTAACATTTAATTTTTAAATATTAATTAATTATTAATGTTTAATCTTTAGAAAAATTATATATTTTTACCAGACTATAAAACAAAAGAAACTAGTGTCGACAGTAAGGATAAACTTATTAAATCTTCCAAATTACTGATATTCCTCCAATTTTACAAATCACTATAAAATATATAAATAAATTATCTTTGATTAAACTGAATTTAACGTCAATAGTTATAAAAATAACATCTGGCCTTGATATCATTGCATTATTTGATCACTATATATATGCTTCAAGGCATCTGTAAAGTCCAAAATTACATTACTAGCATTAAAACTCATAGACTACCAAGTAGACTTAATTTGAGAATTGCTGGTATTAAGTAGATGCCGGTAAAGAAAATCTATAAAGTCTACTTTATCTGTAAGCATGTTCAAAATTCAATTGAGATTTTTGACGGTTTATTTGGAAGATGGATAAATTACAAGAATAAATGCTCAAAATTTTCAAAATGAATACTGATATTCGAACTTTTTAAATTAAATTAGAGAACTAATAAACAATAACTTTTCCATCACCTGAATTGCAAATAAATTGAATACAATAAAATAACTACATTCAAAATGCCTATTGGGTTCCAGTGAGGAACTTGAAATATTGTGAATATAAGGGATACAACGCTATTCGCAAATGGTGCTGACATACCAAATTGAGACGCGTGAAGATTGCTCAGTCACGAACTGTTCAAAAGAGTCGGTTTATAATGAAGATTTCGAGTTTGTTCCGATAGATTACAGATGCTCCAGCGAAAATTATCGTGAATCAACTGAAATCAACAAAGAAGTTTGGTGTACTAAATTATTTTATAAATTGATATATTAAAATAAATAAATACAGTTCAGTAGAAATATAGTGATGGTTCCTCACGCAGTGACCGCAGCGCTAATTCACTGTGTGAGGAAACTCATTGCCCGTTTATCTCCGGTCGACCGAACTAATATTTTTTCCAGAAGCTGCAAAAAAGCCGCTGTGTTGGTGCCTACTGCTCCCATGGTTTCTATTGCGATCGAAACAAACTTGTACTGCCGCTCATCTAAGCCGCTATATTTAGTACGCTTCACAAGTTCAGCATGATCAGCAATGGAACTTGCAGAATGTTCTGCACGCTATGTGACTGGCTGCGAGTGTTTGGGCATGTAAAGTTCCATACATACACTCGCCCACGGCAGTAACGAATCCCCGTAGGGCCGTTTGCCGTGGTCTCTAGTCAAACCGACAGGTTCCAGTCTGGATGGAATTCCTGCGGAGACTAAGGCCATTGGTAACACATATGGCAACACAGTTGGCAACACAGTTGGCAACACAGTTGGCAACACAGTTGGCAACACAGTTGGCAACACAGTTGGCAACACAGTTGGCAACACAGTTGGCAACACAGTTGGCAACACAGTTGGCAACACAGTTGGCAACACAGTTGGCAACACAGTTGGCAACACAGTTGGCAACACAGTTGGCAACACAGTTGGCAACACAGTTGGCAACACAGTTGGCAACACAGTTGGCAACACAGTTGGCAACACAGTTGGCAACACAGTTGGCAACACAGTTGGCAACACAGTTGGCAACACAGTTGGCAACACAGTTGGCAACACAGTTGGCAACACAGTTGGCAACACAGTTGGCAACACAGTTGGCAACACAGTTGGCAACACAGTTGGCAACACAGTTGGCAACACAGTTGGCAACACAGTTGGCAACACAGTTGGCAACACAGTTGGCAACACAGTTGGCAACACAGTTGGCAACACAGTTGGCAACACAGTTGGCAACACAGTTGGCAACACAGTTGGCAACACAGTTGGCAACACAGTTGGCAACACAGTTGGCAACACAGTTGGCAACACAGTTGGTAACACAGTTGGCAACACATACTTGAAACCTGGAAGAATCTGATTACAACAGGTCGTAACTATGGGTTCTTCGTCAACGAAACAAAATGCAACTTGCTTGTCTATCCGGAAAATCTGGAATATGCGAAGTTGATATTTCATAATAATATTAATATAACATTTGAGGGGATTAACATGCTAGGAGTACCATGTGGTACGAAGGAGTTAACAAAGCGCTTTGTCGAATCGAAGGTGGATAAGTGAATTTGGATGATCCGAATTCACTTTATTTGGTGGAGATACGTGGACGACGTATCCATGATTTTATCAGATCTACCAAATAAAAAACTACTAAAGGCTACATTAAACCTAAATGACCCTTCAATTCAATGGGACGTCAGTTTGGAAAGCACTAATCGTTCAATACCTTTTCTTGATGTGTTGGTTAGGAAAAAACAACTGAGTATAGAAACGTCATTGTTTCGCAAACCGCGCATCTCTTGGTTTCCTCCTCCATGGCACACGCATACTGCGAATCGGTACAAGATTTCCACCGCAGTAGCAGGAATCTTAAGAGCTTAGGACTGCAAAATGTGTATGTGTACCACAAAAAAGCTAGTTCACTAACGGGATTATTTAAAATAAAGAACCAATATCAAACACTTGGTACCGTATACAAGATTCCTTGTTCCGATTGCGATGCTTGCTATGTAGGACAGACGTGCCAAAAGCTGAAACAACGAGTGTACCAACACAAATATGCACTCAAACGAGGGGACACGTCTTCGGCAATTGCAAACCATGTATACAATAGCGGGCATGCTGTAGACTTCGAAGGAACAATGAAATTAACAGCCGAGAATGACTTAAATCGAAGATTAGTTAAAGAGGCAATATTAATAAACACAACATTCCCAACAATGACTGGCAACAAACCAAATTGGACCTTAAAATTGCCGATAACTAAGGATTTGGTGGATAACATTACATAACCCCAATTTTGTTTTGTACCTAATTTTTAAACATTGACTTCTTCCAGATCAATTCTGTGTTATATACGTAATATTTTTATTTTTTGTATGATAATGGCCTTGGTGGTCGAAAGCTCAACAATTTTTATTCAATAAAAATACTTCTAATGTCTATAATGTTCTCCCATAATCACCGCTTTATTTCAGATATATTATTCCAAATGTTGCAAAAGATCCAGTCAATACGTTTAAATTTTGGATTTTACGTTAGCTCTTCCAAGTGCTACCTGTTTCGAAAATATGGATTAGCATATCAAATCATTAAATAATAAATATATTAATATCAAGACATAATTTAATTGGTGGGGAGTTGAATTGGTACATGAATATATAGTGCAAATGATCAGCGAGAAGGTAACAATATGGATCGCTGAAGTACACTTCCAACAAAATTTGACAAAAGTTGACCAGCTTGTAGCATATGCTTTATTTGTATATTTACGCAATTTCATACACTATATCCAGTATTTAAAGAAACTATGAGATTCTTGTAAAGCTTGACTACTATGAATACCTCAATTATATATCAATACCTCAATTGAGTCAGGATTTGATTACCACTCAAAACTGAAGTGTACAAAATATACAGAACGCATAAATAAAATCAAAAGTGACTATTTTATACCTGCAAAAATGTCAATAATAAAAGATGCGTGGTCTCTATGATGTGAGTTTATTTTATTATTTCATCTGTTCGTTAGTTCATTTGCCACCTTAATTTTCGACTTACAATTTTGATTTCACTAATAATTATTAAAATATTTTTTCTTGTTTCTAACTTTCATTTATCCTTTGTGTAATACGAAAATATCTTTCCAATTATAATTTCGGAAACTTAAACTAATACAATAGGGACTTTGTTTTACAAAGTCCCTATTTACAAAGTCGGCGTATCGTTTAAGTCATCATCAACGATAGTTGCGTGTATAACTCCTGGCCTTGAATAATGTTTAAATTAAATGTGTTTATAACTGCAACTTGAACATACGCCGGTGTATCAGTTATTGTAATTTTTAGAATTGTAATAATTAGTTAATTATTTATGCAATAAATAAATTTATAAATTTTAAAAATATTTTTTATTAAAAAATCAAAAATCAAATATTAAATATATTTAATATTCCATTATTTAATAAAATAGATTGTTATTTTTATAGATAGAAATAAAATACACAATAAAATACACATTTGAGAGATAACAACATACAAGATAATATCTGCAAATATATTCTTTTGAACAACAATAAAATACAGAACGAGCGGCAGCGAAACTTGTGTTAATTTGACCAGTATTTACCGGTACAATCGACCATCGATAAATCGTACGCTCAGGAGACATTCCGAGGTGCGCGTAACAAAAAGAATCGAGGTGATATATCAACCAAGCACACATGAGGTTCAGCAAATCGTTGAAAGGAAGGTCTAACAACTGAACATACGAACTACAGTTTTGTCTCAACATTCCGATTTCTAGTTGCCCAACACGACAACTACACACGTGGAATGTGGTATCTGCTTTCAGTCGTTTCGAATAGATTCGGACGGTTTGTTTAGGAAACACGGAGGAAAGAATGGATGTCCTGGATCAGGACATAAATTTTAAAAATTTAAATTTTATAGATTTTAAAAATATTTTTTTTATTAAAAAATCAAATATTTAATATATTTAAAATTCCATTATTTAATAAAATAGATTATGTTATTTTTATAGATGGAGATAAAATAGTAAATTTAAAAATATAAGTTAAAAATTTCAATTTTGAAAATAAAAAGTCGATATTTATAATTTATAAAAAGTGCAGGAAAATACTTAATTATTGTTCTTTTCGAATTAGAGATTCGTAGTTACGATCTGGCAATGAACAAATAAAGATGATAAAAGCAAAGGCTCTCTACTACTTGCTCTGACAAGCGCCACGTGATGGTATCCTAAATTTGGACAGCATATATTTAAATTAAAAATGTTTCTGTGAACCTGGCAACATAATAGATAAAGGAATCGATGCGTATGAGTTTACTCGTGAACTATTACAATATACCATCAGCAACACAACACAAACGCAATCGTCTTTGATAGTAAAATTAAATGTTTGATTCCAATAAGGTGATACACCTAAATATAACAGAATTATGTCAAATAAAGCAAAATATATTTGTAAAGAAAACAAACTGGATATGCTGGTATAAATATAATTTGAAAATTAAATAAATATAATATAAATATATTATAAAATACTCATATATATATTATAATAAAATTTCCACAATACAGATAACTGAATGTAAATTTGATTATTTGTGTATATCACGCAAAGTTATTAAAGATGAATGCTGTGTGATTGAATTTCCAATCACGCTAGTGTCGATCACCTTCAGTAATCGCACTTAGTAATCAATTGAACAATCGATAAAAGCTGTCATCACTATCCATTAAAGTTATCGCAAATGACTATAATCCAATAATATCCCAGTTACATAAATTTTCAGGTGTGCATAATAATATAATGATGATTATATACACTTGTATATAAAAATTAGAACTCCATTAAGCCGAACTCGGGCTTTCATGTCAAGCCGGATTTCTCGGCCCTGCTCGGTCCCAAGCCCGACTGAAAAAAGAGGACGGGTGGTGCCAGGAAGGGCATCCTACTGTAAAAATACCGCTCAAATTCCTTAACATGATGAGTCAAAATTAAAAGGCAAACTCGGCAAGGGCGTTCTCCGGAAGGGACGTGTAGAGATCCCGCTTGGTCACTGTTAAGAAATCAAAGAAACAGTAGCGGGTCGTATGCAGTGGAAGAGATTCATTATGGCGTGCGACTTCGAATATGAATAAGCATGAAGAAAGAAGAAACATATAACAAATTAGTATTTTGATAAATCTTAAATTGATCAATCTTTTTTAAAGAATTTGATTTTTTTTCAATTAAATTTTATTTTATTTGAAGAATGTCAATGTTAAAGAATGGCCACTTCATCAAATTCCCAACAATATGTATGCAAAATGTATTCTTTCTTATAAAATAAAATGTTATAATAACATTAAATGTAATACTTTTATATTAAAGTATTACAAAAGTAGATAATATATATAATCTTAAAAATATTTTTAATAATTAAAAAAAGTTTAGTAAAATACAAGATACATTAATTTATTTAGGAATTTAATACATAATAATTGACTTTTTTAATCAATTAACTTGATAAGCTCTACAATTTGAAATAATTTTAGAATATTTTTAATATTAATGTTAATTAATTATAATGATTTTAATTTTAAAATATGATCTATAAATATATGCCCGACGCGAAAAAAATGACGAATGCCGTTTCGTCATCACAATGACTCATCAGTGCCAGTTCCCTCCTACTGCCGGATGCAGAGGAGGACTAGCAGTGGGAAGAAACTTGCACTGATGAGTCATTAAGATGACGAAACGGTATGCGTCATTCTTTCGCGTCTGGCTTATATGATTACTAAAACATTTACGCGGAATGGTATCATCATTTGAGATTTATAAATAGTAAGTGGCTTAAAATGGTTCTATAAATTAAAAAACGGATCGAGCTCTCAAGTAAAAAAATTAAAGAAATACGTTTTTATACATTAAAATCACTTAGATATCAGTTAAAAATATTTATTAGTTTATTAATAAAAAAGACAAAATATATTTATATTTTATGTGATAATATATAAAATAAATTTCTATTTTTATGATAATCTTTAAATGCTAAATAAGCTTTTGAAAATATGATAGGTTGTCAATAGTTTAAACAACTCTAACACTTACAACAAGATAATTTATCTTTAAGAGATAATGTATTATTATAAATAATGGAATGTTAGAAATAACGAATTGACAAGCGACATTACGTTAAATACTTAGCAGTTAGCAACAACAACCGATATATGATAAGAAAACAATTGTGGAAATTATATATGGGAATAAAATCATGGAAAATTTTAAAACGGATGCAAAACGGTTTCTTAATGCCAAAAACGAAAAAAATTGAATGTTACGAATTTACAATAAATCTTACGATGTTAGATTTATTTACAAATAGATTCATTTATTCACAAATTAGAGATATATTTGTTATTATCAAATTCATTTAATTACAAATTAAAGATTTATTTACAAATTAGATTAATATACCAATGAATTTTGCACATTCAGTAGATTTTGATGATCTGTCAGGAAAATTTCCGGAAATCTCTACAGTCACATAGGGGGAAATATTGAAAGGATTTCTTTTTCCTCTTATTGAAGTTACTCGTTGACCGCTGATTATCTGAATTTAATTATAAACAAGCAGATTTTAAATTATTGTAAGCTAAATGGATAAATAAAAATTGAAATTATTGTAATTAATTTATTTTAAATTATTTAAATTATTATTATTTAAATTATTATTTAAATTAAGCTAAATGGATAAATAAAAATTGAGATCAGAAATAACACTAGAATAATTACAATTCGATCCAATGTATCAAAAGTTTCATTGAATTTAAAATTTGGAATTTTCAAATTCGGGATTACAAGATAGAATGTGAGATATCCGAAATATTAAAGACACTTCACATATTAATTCTCGGTGTATACGAGTGTATTACTCCAATTTAATTTGAAGTTGATTGCAGATTATCTGGATTTATGTAATTCTTCGATGTCTTAATTGTTGTTTACCTTCTTGAATAACTGTATTTAACTTACATGCCTGTATCTATGAAAAAATCTTATGAGTGATAAATCTTACAGATTTATAACGCGACTACCTACGTGCAACGATTACACACTTTTAATATTCCGTGTTTACGGATACTAGCAAATGATATTTACTAATGGAAGAATAAATCGATTAAAATGTGGTTTTTAGTTACAGAATGATACTATAACGCACAGTTTATCTATCTACAAATATTCAATTGCTCAATCAATAAGTTTTCAGAGAGAAAAAATGAATAAAATGATTAACAAAATTAAAAGTTGAAGTACAAACGATTATTTATTTAAGTATTTATTTAAGTATTAAAGATTTAAATTTTAAATCTTTTAAATACAACAGAAAAGTTGTAACTATTGTGAAATGATAATATTAATTAAAAATAATATATTTTATTTAAAATGTATGTAATACAACAAACAAATGTTTTTCATTAAATATTAATAATAATTGTAACTGCAATACCGCAGGTGCGATGTATCTAATACAATGTACATGTGGACTGCAATATATAGGAAAAACGAATCAAATGTTAAAAACTAGGTTTAGGCAACACATATATAATATACAGCATAATAGTCAAACTATATTTCATAAACATATGAGATTAATAGGACATGATATTAAAAACTGTAAATTATTTATTTTAGAACATATTATCAAAGAAAACATTTCAATATTAAATCAAAAACTATTAGAAAAAGAAGATTTTTGGATTAAAACGCTTAATTCCATGTACCCATTAGGATTGAATGACGTGGTACAAGGAATTGGCAGAAGTAGTATAATACATAATAAACAACTATATTATAATAATCCGGTTAAACGCAAGCCAAGAAGTCATGGTGATAAAAGTAAAAAGAAAAATAGACTTAAAAATATTAAAAAAGAAGATATTAAAAACTTAAAAATATTAAAAACTTCTATTATATAAGAAGTTTTTCTAAAGATATCATTTGTTCAATAAATAAAAGATTAATTAACGATTTTGATTGGTTAAGTTGTATAATAGACAGTTATTGTAATATAAAATACTATAATCGGACAATAAATGTTAATAATAACAAGACAAATATGCACAAATCATAACATTCATTATAAAGTAAAGTTCTCAAGTTTTTTAGAAATAATACGATCAGATATAATATTTCATATGCATATGAAATATTAAAACGCCTTCATACATATGCATTTATGAAGGCGTTTCTGACAATTCGTGCACTACTATTACACATGCCGAATACGGCATGTGTAATGGTAGTGCCGTATACTTGTGTAATATACATGCCGTATTACACAAGTCTATCAAGCAACATCATTTTATATAAATGCCGTATTTTGTAAGAAATCCTGGACCGTTGTACATGCCATATATTATACATGCCATATCAATTAAGGATCAAAAGAGTGCAGCGACAATTCAGCAACAACCTCTGCCTAGTGTTTAAGGATGGTCGGCACAGCAATTCGATCTGGTAAAAAGCGTAAGCCTCAGACAATTAAGCAGTGTCGGAAACGGCTTCATTCACAATGTCACAAATTCAACAGAAACGATCAGTGAATACTTCATTCTACTGATGAGTGTTGCCGGGTACTCATTGGTCGTCTAGACGTGACATAGTGACTGAAAGTCGGAAATCGAAGTCCTGTCTAACAAGCAACACCATTTAGTATAAATGCCGTATTTCGTAAGAAATCCTGGACCGTTGTCTACTCAGCACATCCGTGCACTACTATTATACATACCGTATGCATTAACGATCCAACGATTGCAGCGACAATTCAGAAACTACCTCTGTCTAGTGTTTAAGGATGGTCGGCACAGCAATTCGATCTGGTAAAAAGCGTAAGCCTCAGACAATTAAGCAGTGTCGGAAACGGCTTCATTCACAATGTCACAAATTCAACAGAAACGATCAGTGAATACTTAATTCTACTAATGAGTGTTGCCGTGTCCTAATTGGTCGTCTAGAAGTGGCATGGTGACTGAAATTCGTGAATCAAAGTTCAGTCTAAAAAGCAACACCATTTTGTATAAATGACGTATTTCGGAAGAAATCCTGGACCGTTGTCTACTAAGCACATCCGTGCACTACTATTATACATGCCGTATTCATTAAGGATCCAACGAGTGCAGCGACACTTCAGTAACAACCTCTGCTAAGTGTTTAAGGATGGTCTGCACATCAATTCGATCTGGTAAGAGCACAAGCCTCAGTCAATTAAGCAAAGTGTCGGAAATGCTTTTATGCACAATGTCAAACAGGCAACCGAAACGACCAGTAAGTACTTCATTCTACTGATGAGTGTTGCCGGGTACTCATTGGTCGTCTAGAAGTGACATGGTGACTGAAAGTCGTGAATCGAAGTCCAGTCTATCAAGCAACACCATTTAGTATAAATGCCGTATTTCGTAAGAAATCCTGGACCGTTGTCTACTCAGCACATTCGTGCACTACTATTATACATGCCGTATTCATTAAGGATCCAACGAGTGCAGCGACACTTCAGTAACAACCTCTGCTAAGTGTTTAAGGATGGTCTGCACATCAATTCGATCTGGTAAGAGCACAAGCCTCAGTCAATTAAGCAAAGTGTCGGAAATGCTTTTATGCACAATGTCAAACAGGCAACCGAAACGACCAGTAAGTACTTCATTCTACTGATGAGTGTTGCCAGGTACTCATTGGTCGTCTAGAAGTGGCATGATGACTGAAAGCAGCAATTCCCCACGACTCTAGACAAAACTCAGGCGCTTAAAGCATTTTACTGGCTTGTTGCGTGTATGGACCTTATAGTTATTCTTTATAAGGCACAAAAGCGTATCCGTTAGTTACGAAGGCAATGAATTTCTCACAGGATTCCAAAAAGAATGCGTTTTTTATAAATTGTTAGTGTGAAAAATCGCTTGAAACTGTGGTCCAGGAGCCCAAACTGGCTACGATTAATTATATATAAATTACAATTATATATAAAAACTACAATTATATATAATAATATAATAATTTTTAATAAATATGTAATAAATATATAAACTGGGGTGAGAATAATCTACGTTGTTTATATTGAAATGCAAAAATGCATGGACCTACAAAGCTGCATATTAGAAACACATGCATCATTCCTAAAGTGTTGAATCGAAATCCAGTCTATCAAGAAACACCATTATATAATATTTATTAATAAATTTAATTTATTACAAAAAACAATAAAAAAAGTAAAAGTCAAATTCTTTCTAACGGCATCAAATACTTTAAATATACTTAATGATACTGATTGACGGTGAAATTGCGAATTACTGATCGTTCGTCCGATTTTTTCAAAAATATTAGGGTGATTTGGTGAATATCTTAAAATGATTGTTGTCATAATATTAAAATGTATTGTATTTGATATATATAAAGTGATCCAATATAAGAGTGAAGTAATCTGATAGTATGTTCCAATTACATTGGCCATTGCTCTGTATGTTCTACCTAGTAAATCATTTACTAGGATTTTTAATTAAGTATATCACCTATAGTTGAGGAAAACTTGAAAGAAGAGCGATGTTGATTTTTTAACTGTTTGTACCCATAATTTAGAAATAATTAAAATAATTACACACCGATTCTTTCACAGACAAATATTTATAAATATATTTATAAATATTTATCAACATAATTTTTTAATTTATTTAAGTAAAGAACTTACAGTTAGTGATAATTGAACACATTTCTTAAAATTTTGTAATGATGGCGCCATATTCGAACTGTCATTATCACCTTCAAAACAATCAAAATAATACTTGCTTCGTTTCAAAATTAATGCTATAAAACTAGATGAATTTGGCTCTGCTGGTATATGTCAGCAGTTAAAATATAAACACTTTGTATTAATAATATCTTTTAGGAGACTAAGCGAAACATTACTAGATGGCTTTATAGGGAATGAACTCCGATCACGTAAAAATGATATAATAACTCGTATTAAGAATGAGAAGACACAAGTCAATGCCCAAATAAGACTGCGAATACTGAACAACAGTAATTCCATCCAAGTACGTCTGTGTCTTGCGAAAGTTAAGGGGGCGTCCGCGTGGCTATATTGCAAACCACTACGCAAGGATAATCTGAACCTAAGCCCGGTTAAATTTCGCAATGCCTTTGCAGCACACTACGGCTGGAATCCTCCTTTTGTCCCACACAAATGTCAATGCGGAGATGATTTCAGCATAATTCACACTCTTTCCTGCCAGACGGGAGGGTTGCCAACTATCAGGCATAACATCCTGAGTGACCTCGTTGCCACTCGATGAAAATGTTTTTTTCGAGAGAGCATCAACACCACTAGATCGAGATGCCAGGCTGGACGTTGAATGTCGTGGATTGTTTGGAAGCTGGACGGAGCGGTCCATGTTGGACTTTTGCTCTTTTAATCATCTGGCCCCGTCAAATGCTTCTGACAACAACTCCACACCATTCCAATATCACGAGAAACGAAAGCGGGCTAAGTACTAGGAGAGGGTGAGCCGGTATGAAAGAGCTTCATTCATCCAGTTTTTCATTACCGGAAACGGGGCAATAGGACCGGCGGGGAACATTACAATCAAAAGAATTACGTTGCTAAAGACATGCAAGGGATTACACATGTATCGCGATATAATAAAAACATTACGCTCGCAAATAAGCGTGGTTATGTCCAAGTCTGCATCTATGTGCATCCGGGCGGCACGCTCAACAAGAGGTCATCCTGCTCGCATAGCCGGAATATACGAAATGTGACAGATCTGCAATCAATCGTTCAATGTGACGAAAACTTATATCACCTAAAAAATTAATTTTAATTTAATATTTCGGACCCATTTGCGGGTAACCTTATATTGTGAGTATAATTATAAATCTTCAAAAAAACTATTATGTTAGGTAATTTAATAAAAATCGAAACCTGAGTAATTCCTCCCGATGACACTTTAATCTTTATACTAATAAATAGATAATGTTAATATTATACTTATCGATTAATAAATAATTCAAAGTTATAAAAGTTTTTAACATTAAGATATCTACATTGATATTTGTAGTACAAAATATGTAGTCTCAATAAATTATTCTGATTCAAAAAACATTAATTATTTCGTTGCTGATGTAGTATTAATACTATAATGTATATTATTATAATATTAATTGATTTTAATTATATACCATATTATTAAATATTATAATATAATTATTTATAAATATTAATAATTTCATATTTATGGCTGGCGGCGGACAACAAAAAGGACCTGGAGGAATCAACTACTGTATGGAATAACCGACTCGCACAATACGGAATACGACTTAATCTAGACAAGACCGAATACCTCACAACAGAATCACATGAAAGTGGCACCATCAATATCAATGGCTCTGACCTGAGACGAACGGACCGGTTCAAGTACCTCGGAACCATACTCTCGGCAAGCGGCGACGTGACTTATGAAGTCAATGCACGAATAAGCTCAGCGTGGACAAAATGGCGAGCGACGACAGGTGTTTTATGTGACCGTCGCATCAAGGATCACCTGAAATCAAAGATCTACCGCTCAATCATTCGCCCTGTGGCTATGTACGGCACAGAGTGCTTGCCTATTACCAAGGCAGCGGAACGACGCTTTGCAGTCATGGAGACGAAAATGCTGCGGTGGATAAGCGGAATTACCCGGTATGACCACGTGAGAAATATGGACATCCTCCGAAGATACGGCGTCGCCCCTATCGTAAATAAAATGCAAGGGGCCAGACTCCGGTGGTATGGCCACGTGTTGCGGAGTGAAAATTATTCCCTTGCAAAGACCGCCTTAAAGTATGAGATCATAGGCAAACGCCCGAGAGGTCGACCCAAGCACCGATGGTTAGATGACCTTCACACAGATCTCAAGGCAGCTGGACTTCACCCAGACAAAGCCGAAAACAGAGCGAAATGGAGGGCTAAATCTCACATAGCCGACCCTGCCTCAAAGCGGGACAAAGGCTGAAGAATAAGAATAAGATTTATAAATATTAATTTCAAAATTAATGTTTTAAAATACCCATAATATTTGTTTTCTTTGTGTTGCATGATTTTATTATATATCAGGAACAAATAAAATGCATCGTTTTAAGCAGCAAATATTGTCAACGAACAAATATTCATAAATGTACAAATTACTAGTAAAAATAGTGAAAAGTTGCTGTTTTGTATAAAAAAATATACATATTTAGTTCTTAAGAATATTTTTGAATATATCATGCTTTTTGTTCAATTTTCGTATGGATTATCTCTAATCTTCCATAATAAACGTCATAATAAACTTCATACATTTATACTTTCGGTGTAGTCAACATTTGTGATTTGGCCTTATAAACGTTAGTATTAATCTTTTTTATCTTCAATACTGTTGCTCAAAATTTTCAATTACTATTATTTGAAATTTTATTCATATATAATGTGCTTTAAAATTAGTTTAACCATTGAAATTATGCCTACCATTTAACTCTGTGAAATAGGTAGACTTTGGACGTAGAACATATCCACAGTTACCGTTATTACGAAAATATCCATTATACGACCATGTAGTTTTTGCTTTGGTCTGAAAATTGATCGCAACTAAAATACATACAAATTGTTTATAAAAAATTTTGAATTCAAATTGATTTCGCTCAAAATTGACAATTCTAACCAAAAAAATAGAAAATTATTGTTGTAAATTATATTGAAGTGATATTATAAATTACATTAAGTAGTTGTTGCTTTGTCTTTCCATAAAATACGGGCTCTGTGATCCTCAAACTTGTGTAATTGTTGCAATTACAAATGTGAAATAATGAAGAATATTTTATTTCTAGTGTCGAAATAAATTTAAAGGTAAATATTTGCGATTAAGTTATAGATATATAATTTAATATTTATGGTAAGCAGGGTGAATAATTTGGGCTGAAAACTTAAACATTTGAAAATCATACATGGGAATAATTAATAATATTTCAAAATTCACCAACTAATTACTGTCAGTTTTATTTTTTACTGGCAGTAGTAAATTCAAATTAGTTATTTAATTATATTACCTTTAAAATTAATTATTTAATTGATTAAAAATATATTACTTTTAATAAAATTTACAGATATATATAGTAAATTCAAATTAGTTATTAATATCAAAATTGAGTATCTAATTAGTTACTAATTAGATAACTAATTAGTAACAAATTATCTAATTATCTAATTATCGAATTAGTTAAGATTATCTAATTATCTAATGCTTAACTAATTATCTAATTAGTTAAGCATAATACGTAATTACGTAATCTATTGAATAGTACCCTTTTGAATGGGTTATATAGTCAATAGGATATAATGTTCTGTATAAGATACTATAACTTATCACGATCATTGATAATAATAAGGCGCAGCGCCTTAAATAATATCAAAACAAATAATTCAAAACAGATTTAGTAATAAATTTAAATGTTAATTTGTAAAATAGGAAGATTTGTCCCGATAGGGCAATCTAATTCGTTCTGTTTTTGCAAATAAATCAGAATAAACAAATAAATTATTAATCATTTTAATTTAAAAAATCATTTAAATAAAATGATTATTTTTAATTTCTGAAAATTTGTTATTAATTTCTTATTTAAATGAAACAGACAGACACACATCTATCAGACACTTCCATAGATGCCGAGTCCTTTTCGTGATTGCTATTTTGCTGTAAAATATTCATAAATCACGCTGTTTTTTGACGACATATAGTAATAGAATGATTGCATCACCTGTACATATTTGATATCTAACAACTAACAAAATACGTCAACAACAAATATTAAGCAAATTCATTTTTATAATTAAAGTAGATGTATAAAGATGCAATAAGCATTAATATAAAAATACTTATTCGAGTATATAAATTATAAATAAATTATAATTTATTAAAATTTATTATTATTTTGTAAAATTATACTTACAGGTATTATGAAATCGCGATTTACTAAATTAAAGTAAATTCTCAGTAATCTTAATTAGGTTGCAATGATTGAATCAGCATCGTTATTTGACTAAGTCAAATAAGTCATTTGACAAATATTTGCACTTATTTATTATATTAATATTAATATTATATTAATATTATTTATTTATTATAATTAATTATTACAATTAATATTTATTAATATTAATTATATTAATATTATTTATTACGTTCACAAAAATAAATTACTAAAAGCACAATTTCCCCAAATCCTTTGAATCATGAAAGTTATATTTAGAACGTAATATTAGAACAGGGTAAAAAGTCAAGCAATATACATAAGTAAGTATTGACTAATACATTGCCTATATAAAGCATAACATTCACTTAAATAAGCAAATCAAAATATATTAAAAATTTGTGCATAGCTTCCGCGTATTTGGATGTTGGGTTGTGAAGGCAGTGCACGGATGATATGTAACCAAAAATCACTGTCCTGAGTGGCCGACCAAACTTCATTTTCAAATAGTCCTAAGAGTTCCTTGGCAAGATAACGAGTTAGATTTCTCCACCATTACCAATATCTGCCTCGGGGTTTCAGTCCCGAAAGTCCAATCTGGAACATTTCACAAGGAATGAATTCCTTTCCACAACTGATTTGCGCAATGAACCGATTACGGAGTTAGCTACACAAATCTGTCTCTCAATCTACTATTTTTCTTATCATCACTCGAGATAAGACGCCCATGTACTTAAACAATTTCACGTTGACTAAGCCCTTACCACCAATTCGTATAGAAAATGCTACCTTGTTCCGAGCAGAGAACATCGAGACAGTTTTGGATTTGCTAACTTTCATATCGGCCACTTGACATTCCGCCGTAAATCGATCCAATAAGCATTATAGGCCATCAGTATTGGAGGCCAACAAGATAACATCGTATGTGATGGGACCAAATTGAGACGAAGCGGCCTGTCTCTAAATTTTGTTGGTGTACACACGGAACAAAAATGAAGACAGTGGACAATCCTGACTGAGCACAATACCTACAATAAACGACTCATATTTCATGTCTAAAACACAATCGCAACTCGTACTTAGTTAGTACAAAGAGGCCACTGCTACACGGAGGTAGTGCGCAACTTTGTACTTTTTAAGAACCTCTCACAACTTATCTATTTGTACCCGGTCAAACACTGTGTCCAAATTCACAAAGCACATGTAAACTAATTGAGCGAAATCTAAGATGCCTACGAGAATAGTTGAAAGAGTGAAGAGCTGATATGTAGTTCCTCGATCAGAATGATGGCCACATTGCTCCTCTTGCAACTGTCCCTTGACTATCGATCAGATCCTTAGCTAAAGTATCATAGCAAAAAGCTTACTGGATGTGCTAAGAAGAGTATTGTCACTATAATTTGAACATTATATTCGATTCCCTTTTATTATAAATCGGTATCACCACCCCAGTTTGCCAATCATCAGGAATCTTTCCTGATATCAGTGTTACGTAGGAGAGTCGTGTTATCTACTTCATACCTTTAACGTCAAGATCCTTCAAAATCTCAGGTTGAATATCATCACCCTCATCAGATTTGCATTGAGAAGTTTGTGAACAAATGTAATTACCTCTGTCAAGGTAATGAAATCTTCCATTAAGTTCGAAGATTATTCTTCCATAAGAGAAGTCACGACATTGTATTAAGGATACCTCTAAAATGCTTTTTCCAACGATTATGTCTTCAATATCGGTTAGCAGATGCCCATTATTGTCTAAAACAGTCTTGGCAGATTTATGCTTTCCAACACGAAAGGCTTCGATCGTTCATCCAGAATATCTTAGAATCTGACCGCTAATCATGTTCGAGAAACTCAACAAACTTCATCAGGTTGCTTTCTTTGACTCAGCTTTTGTTAGAGCTGTAGCATTCTTAGCATGTCGATACCTGTCTACAGCCTGCATTGACTTATCAGATAAGGTTGCCTCATTAGCCACTTTATTCTGTTTAACGGCAACTCTTTCTACTAGTGTCCATCAAACAGTTCGAGCATTCTGTCCGCTATTCGATATGAACTACTGGTCCTTGAGAACTGTCATTATTCCAGATATATGAAAAAGAGCATTAGTCATTCCAGTCTTCAAAAAGAGAGATACGGTTAATGCTCAAAATTATCAGCCATTACGTTTGACAGTAATTAGGTGAGAAAGTTAAAGTGGGCCTCTGCGGTACATAGGCAATCTCAAGACTAGTCTTCTTTTAGAGAGAATGTCCCCCAGAGCAAATACCAAGGTTTCTTAAGCTTATTGTCTCGTGATAAGAGTTTGCCTACACAACAGGCCCCTATAGTATTCAAACCAAAGCTCTTCTAAGTCGCTTTGTCAAATCCGGTTTTAAACATAGACCATTCTTGATCGATATCCGCCACTCCTTCCCGCAATTGGGCAAAATTCGCCCGGATATAGTTAGCAAAGATTTCCCATACAGAAACATATTTCAGACGTTCCCAGCGAACCCTAACACTGCGTTTAGTTTTCTCAGATATGTCTGGTAGCCTATTTTGCTAGCGAATCTTACTAACTATAAGGTAGTGGTCGGTTGACAGTTCAGCAATACTCTTCACAAGTATGTCTTGGACATATCGTCACAACTCGCATGATACGATTACGGAATCAATCACTAATCGTTGACTATGAGTATCTTGATGCCAGGTGCATCGGTGGATCTCTTTATGTTCGAACATTGTGTTTGCTTTTGACAATTTGTTACGAAAACAGAAATGCAACAACTCGACACCACTCGCGTTCAGAATGGGGATTCAGTTCTACCCATCAATCACTTACAGGTAACACATTCATTGGAAACGTGAACATTAAAGTTGTCTAATAAAATAAGAGAATCACCCCCAGGTTTACTATAAAGTAAATTCTAAAGATCATCCACAAAAGCTGTGTATTCCAAACTAGTGTTAGGTGAATAAGCACACACAAAAGTAAACCATTTTCTTTCTTTTACTACAAGTCATAAGGACGGCAACCTTTCATTTAATAGGCAAAACTTCCCTGCAGCTAACGGAAACCGGGGTATTGTGAGTATATCCACACCTGCTGTAGACGCTTTCCCGTATCACCTCCCAAATAGTGTAAGGTTCACCTTTGATCCTAAAGTTGAGTACCGGAACTAAAATAAGACCAGAGTGATTTACCTTCCTCACAAGATCTGGTTATTTCATCGTCAGCAAAGTATAATTCCACATTTTTGTAGATAGACTAGTCAATTGAAGTAAACGTCGACGTTTGGTTCACCCATTGCGCGCAAATGCTCGAGTGTAGGCACCCGACGTTGACAATTCATCAGATCAGTGGAAAGATGTCCATCGTTTCGATTTTGATCAAATAAATTGTTTCTTGTCGTCATTCTCGTTGTCGTTTATTGTACCCCATATCCGTTAGTAATCTAATACTATTTCTTGCAAGGGAAAAGATTTTTGTTCAGATCTATGATGATCCCATATCCTCTGATAGTTTAATATCTTCTGTTGCGAGGAAACAAGACTTTATTGACTCTCTTCCACTTTTTTTAACAATAATCCACCATTAAGGTCATAAGATATATCCGAGCTAGTCCACCAACGAACTAGACCTACGGCTAATACAATCATTTGTTTAGCTTCCTGAATATTTAGGTGTTGCCAAGACCGCACCACGCAGAGGTTAAGTGACAATAGGTGAAACCCGAACCAAACCCATCACTCGAAGACAGATCGGGTAAGCTTACACTAAGCGGCCATAAATTGTATATGCCAATGTATACAAAATATTGTCTGATAAAAAACGGTAAAATTTATTGGTATTTACTTTAAAAATATTCATTTCTTTCATCTTTATAGTTTTAAAAGTTTACAGGTTCAAAGAAATAATTTGAAATTTTTTGGAGATTACAACAGGAGATATCTTAACAAATATAACCGATCTTTGGAATAAAACTATTTTCACTTCCTTTTTTCGTTTCTGTAAATTTATAAAAAAATTAAGAAAAAAATGAATGTTTTCGATAACTTTAAAACAAAGCATATCCAGTAATATGTTACATAGCATCTTTAACAGTATATCGCATTTTGTTTCTTTATATATAGTAACAAAGGTATTTATTCGAGAAAACTGATATTTCCTAATTAGATTTTGTTTTGTTCTAAGATAGAACTGTAAATTTCCATATCATAACTCATTTTTTAAATTGCCTCCTGAGAGAATATAATCATTAGTTGGCTCTTTCTTTGAGAACAATAAGAAAAATAGTATTATTTTTGAATTTTCGCCAATTCGATCGGCATCTTCAGAAAACAATTGTCCTTGACAAATAATGACATAGTATATAAAAAATAAAAACGGAAGAATTTAACTGATATGCTGTTCAACCAAATTCTTTTTCTAACTCATTTCATTTTACGAATTATCTTTAGTGCTTTGTGATAGTGCTTTTTAATAATCTTTAGTGCTTTGTGATTATCTTTAGTGCTTTGCCTTGCTTTCTGTTTTAGCACATATATTAAAGACTGAAAAGGAAAGAATATATTAACAAAGCAAACTTTTTGTTAAAAGTTTTCTTTCTTATAGCATATATGCTTTTTTCAATATTTAAAAACATTGTTTTAGATGTAGATATTACTAACCATATAACACAAGGAAAACATTTCAAAAGTTGTTCATTTATATATTTTAATGAATATATACTAATGATGAATGCAAACGTATAGTTGGTATATTTTTTTACAGTTCAAAAAATTAAAAGCATTTCATTTTAATGGTAATCCAACATGTTTAATATTAAAAGCTTTTAATTTACAAATAAGATAATTATTAAATATAACTTTATCCAACATGTTTAATATTAAAAGCTTTTAATTAGTATTTATATTTCTTGCTGAAATATTTTTTAAATTATAGATTTTAATTTCACGATTCATTAACAAATAAAACGATAATATTATTTATTTGCAGTAAAAAATAATATATAATATAATAATAAATATAATTAATAATACATAATATAAAATAATTCATAATATATAATTTTTGATTCCTATATTTCTAAATTATAATATAAATTATAAATTATATATTATTTATTTTATTTGTGTATTGATAATGTTATAAATGGTCATAATAACTTTTGTAATTTTCTAAAGATTATAACATGATCTATTGAAATATTGCGGACTTTGCCGGTCATTTAGTTAAACCTATGATTTTATTGATTAACACCTGAAGATGGGTGACAATACATTACAAATTGTTGACTAGCTGAGATTTTTAGCAAATATATTGTTATGAAATTAAATATTATTTATATTTCTTGCTGAAATATTTTTAAATATTACGTATTTTAATTTCACGATTAATTAACAAATAAAACAATTAAATTATTAATTTATAGTAAAATATAATATATAATATAATAATAAATAATATATAATTAATAATACATAATATAAAATAATTCATAATATATAATTTTTGATTCCTATATTTTGAACACCTAGAGATGGGTGACAATACATTACAAATTATTGACTAGCTGAGATTTTTAATAGTTAATCTAAAGAAAATCAGCTATGTAGAATCAAAGACGTAAATAATTTGTAATTTTTTGGAGATGAGAGAGGGAGCTTACGAAATATCGTGGGTTTTTTGAATCCTTTCACTCCTTTCCTATGAATTTATAAAATGCAATTGTAGAACATTTATAAAAATGTATAAAAAAAATTTCAATGGAAATTTATAAAAATAAGGGTAAATAATATTAAATATATGGATGTTATCATATTTTTATTACATAACTAATATATAATTGTTCATCGAAAATATATTATAAAAAATATATTTAAAATATATTTTTCTTATTGCTTTGATTTTAAGAACATCGACGAAATGAAAATTCGTTAGCATCGACATGATTATTATCATTTTGTTACTTAGCGTGCTATTTAATTCTGAATCTTGATCTCAAACAAACAAAAGGCAATAACACACAAATGATATACCGAGTTGACACCCGTTTATCCAAATTTCACCAGCATCGAAGTTGCTAGAATCGGTTCTAAGGCCAAGGGGATATACTCTACAAAGGTTCGTGTTTGTAAATTTACGCAGCATTTGGTGATCCATAAAATAGGCTTTAATTTCAGAAATTGAAGCACTTTTAAACTGTTCCACTGTTGAAATTGAATTGAAATGAGCAGCATTTTGAACAAATTTAAGTTTTACATTTAGCAACCGTTGTATCTTTCCATGATATGTTTACAATGTGAGCTATGCGTTCCATTGACTCGTCTATTGTCTAAATAAATTGTAATAACATGATAATGATCTCTATTGAATTATGAATATTACTATAAACAATAATATAATAGTTAATACTGTTTATATAATATAATAATATTTCATAATATCATTTATCAAATCAGCTAACTGAGTGTTCGTATTTAATATAATTATAAAATAAACAAAACATAATAATGATAAATCAAAATTTAATAATTAAATAATAAAATAAATAATTGTTTTAAGGTTTTTTATAATTTATATCAAGTTAAAATAAAAAATTGAAATCACGATATTAGAACAAATTAGTTATTTATGCATAAATGATATCATTTTTATAGAGTAGTTTTCTTTTTTCGTCAATATCGTATTTCGGTAAACTACATCGAGTTTTTGTTAAATGCAAAATCTCAATCAAATAAAATTTCTTTATTCCCACACGTCCTTCTGGCGTAATTCGCGCCAGAAGGTCTGGCGCAAATTACGTTACGACATGCGTAATCCGGCATAGATTATATCTGATCGTTCTACATGTAAACCTTTAGCATTGTATGTTGACAACCTTAGTTTCTATTGTCGTTGCTTACCAACCATGTGCAGCATTAATTTTTCTCTTGATCTGTCCAAGTGAGGCTACTAACTCTGTCTAAACTCATTTTCTGTCATAATGTCATTAGACAATAAAAGTGAAGACTATTATCTTTATCGAACTGTGTATGTAACTTTTAAATGTCTTGTAATATTTTATTAAAAAATTATGTTATCTAATATTTAATTTATTATCTAATAAATAATCTTAAAAGTGTTAAAATTAATAAATTTATTTTAATAACAAAATTTAAGAATAAACCGTAATTGCATATTTTAAATTAATAATTTAATTAGTTTAAGAACTATAAAATTGTTTAACTATAAAAAGAATTTAAATTTATAGTAATAATTAATAGTAATAATTACATAAATAATGTTATATTATTATTGTTTTATAAAAAAGTTACATCTAAAAAACGCGCAATAACGACCCTGATTATAATAAATAGTCTACAGATATCATCTAACATATAATAAAAAATTACATTTTATTTGAAATAGCAGTTTGATCACAATCGCATAGTTTAAATTTCAACTAAAAATTAAATTTATAAATATTTTATAAATATCTAGCCTTCAAATTAATTAAGCTTTCCATAATATATTCCTATAAATTTATATAATAAAATTTGTAAATAAAATAAAAATTTAATAAATTTTCGTTAATATTTAAAATTATATTTTTTACTTTAATCAATGGCTACATTTTTTATTCATCCATCATTCAATTTTTGACAGTGTGAATATTTGATAAGTAACCCTTTATATCAAATTTTACTTACTCCTTGGACTTTTGTATTTACTCTGGCCTAAAATATAAAATAGCAACTATATTGTTAACTTTCAACACAATTACCCGAACTACTATTTTATATTTCAGCATTTCTGGTGAAGGCAAAGGTTCATTACGGAAGAGTTTCATATCAGCAAGACAGTCTTTAAAGTAACGAGTTAATAAATAAACATTTGAAGTAAATTGTAACCTGAAAAAATGTCTTCGATAGTTTCAACCATTTTGCGCTGCTGTGTCAAATCTGTGCACTCATTTTGTATATTTAATATAACAGGAAAACTTCAAAAGAGACCAATTATATAATAATTTGCAAAGCACATAATATACTACGTAATTTAATAAGACTATTTCTATATTCATTATATATTTGAATTGTGTGATGAAAACAAACCATTGACGAGATCATTCGAGAACGACATTTCCGTTGTATTTAAAAAATGAAAGTCAGAGTTAGAATTAAAATTTATGAAAATATAGCTTTAGGGTTTTACAACTCTTCTTCAGTACAATACAGGCACAATTCTATAATATCACAATTTCACAATTAAAACCTAGAAAATATAACAGCATTCAATAATTTATGTATTAAATCTCTCAATTTGATTTGCTAATAATTTTGATCTGGAAGAATTTTCATAGTTAAGTTGTCAATGAAATATAATTATACTTGTATTATTTAAATAAAATATAAAATTACTAAACAGTGATCTTGATTTAAAATTATTTTTACCAACACGCAATTTATTAATTAAGCTAATTAACTCTAATATAATATAATTAGAGCATATTTAATAAGATCAATTTCTAATAAAATTTAAAAAGTACAGATTGTATACAACTGCTATTTTACTTTAGATCTAGTTCTAATTACTAGACTATATTTTTATTTAAATCTGAAAATAAAATCGAAGAGCTAATGTAAAGTATCTGATGCTTTTGAAACGAAAGATGAAGAATATATGAAGGTATGATGAATAATAGTTATTGACACCTATCTGTTAAATTTAAAAGTCTCAATTGTAAAATAAATTAAAATTTATTTAAAATTTTAATCAATAAATTTATTTAAACTTTATTTACTATTTTTCAGTAGATATTTAAAAATAATTTAAATAAAATTTAATATTTTTGATATTAGTAAATAAACACAACATTTATATCAAAATTTTGACTAAATCTAAAGTACTTAACTAACTTTTAAAGTTTAGAATGTAGTTTTAAATTAATTAAGCTTTATTTTTGATTTCTAGGCCGTGATAGTTTTTAAATAGTTTATATGATTAACAATTTGAAGAAATATCGCAATTTAAACGCAAAATATTTAAATATTGTATATCGCAGCTAAAAATTAAAAGTTATTCAGGTCAAAAGTTTTATTATTGTATAAATTTTTATTATAATAACTTATAATATTAACTTATTTATTGATAAATTCTTTATCGATATTAATGATAAATTCTTTATTATTGATAAAGTATTTATCATTAATGGTAAGAGGTCAGTTTTGCTAACTTCTGTTAGCATCTTCAGAAAATTACATGATTGTAATTTTATTGATTGTATTTTTGTTGATCAGCAAACTGTAAACTCTAAAATGTTTGCGCTTCCAACATCTACAAGCAAAACTTATATTAATTTGGCTTTTATAATTAAAACATTAAAACCTATAGTATTCTTTATATTCATTATTTTTAATTAGATACAATTTACTCGATTACATATGGATTGGTATATAGTATATCAGAACAAAGATAAAACATGAGAGGGAGCTCCTGTCATGTTTTTTTTTATTAATTTTAATAATTTTTATTATTAAAATTAATAAACAATTATAAAAAATTATAAAAAATTATAACTAAATTATATTTGTTATTTTGTTTATTGTATTAACTTGCATTATTTTATTATTTGTAATAACTTGCATTAATGATTTGACAAATTAATAGTGGATTTAGCAATTAGAATACATACGGTGAAGTGATAAACGCAACCTCTTTAATTACGAGCAAAGTATCTTTCAAACTAAATGCAAATTTTTCGGTAGGTGTATTTTTATGACAAATTTTGGGTTCGCCTTCGTCGCCATCAACAACATCAACTAGTAAACATAGCAAATATAAAATAAATTTCCAAATCGCTAGAGTAAGTACGTTCGACACATCTGCCATTTTTAAGAAGTGTTTGTACATATCCTTGTATGCTAATTTTACCGCGCCGTTGATGTCCAAGTAGGTATCTATCAATATTATAAATGCACAAAATTATAAATCATTTAAAATTTGAAATTTACTCAATTGAAAGAGTTATAAGATAAAGTTATAGCAGGTGAACATATTTTGTGATATAATAATTAGTACTAAATACAAATTTAGTTAAATGACTGACGAATGTGTATTGTTTTCTGTCAGTCACAAATGTCACTGACAGAAAACAAATTCTATCAAAACTGCAAATAATTGACACCGATTTTTATATCGTCGTACCTAAGGTTTCCAACGATAGATAGTGAATGATTAAATAAAAGTAATACTGATGACAGATAGGTTGACGATAATGATCAACATTCTCGAAAATCATACTCGACATTGCTTCAATTAGTTAGAAATAATAAGACTTTTCTTAAAATGAAGACAATTGATTTTTTAAAACTTTGAGGATTTAACGATTTCCTATGTAAAATTCAGCTCTTGAAGTAAAAGCGATTATAATAATAAAATATTTAATATTTTAGAAAATATTGAAAAATCTTTAAATAATAATTTTATTCAAATTATTAAGTAATAAATTTAAAATTAAATTGAAATAACGAATAGGTCAAAGCTTGAACACTAACGAAATCTATATATATGGTGTTATTGACAATTGCGTTTTTTGATAATAACACAATTTCTCGCTTATAGCATTACATTACAATGTAATTTTATTTGAATAACATTTAATTTTTCAATTATATTCAATTAAATTTGAATTATATATTAAATAAATAATTGATATACTTGAGATCAAAATTGACCATTAATAAAACTATTGCTCTTTTACTGTGTTTTTCATGCTTTAAACATTATTTTGATCTCAACCACCATTTTAATTGATTTTATAATTTATATATTGATTTAATTTTTATATATAAATTATTAAATCAATTAAAATTATGGTATGCTTGAGGTCAAAATTGACTCTTGTATTGATTATGGTATTGCTCTTTTATTGAACTTTTTATGCTTTAAACGTTATTTTAACTTTTTATTTTGTTAGATTTAATATATAATTCAAATTCAATTGAATATAATTGAAAAATCAAATGTAAATCGAATTAAATTACATTGTAATGTGATGCGATAAGCAAAAAATTGTTATCATAAAAATTGTTTTTAATATTGTTATTAATAAAAATTGTTATTAACAGTCATTATTACCATTGCAATTTTCATGACTATTTATCTGCACGCTACTTTAATCCTATCTATACGCCAATAACAGTACTCTACATTTCAGTATTGGTGAACCTCATCAACTACTGATCCGATCCTACGTTTCACGTTTTGGGCCTTTTAATGCTGGCTTAAGATCATTCGACTCGTCTGTCTTTTGAAATCATTTCTGATTTCAAATTAAATCAGCCTTGGTAGGGGAAGATATACCTTTAATTTGAATACGTACCTATATTTTCAATTAATTTTTATAATCAAACTAGTCATTGATAGTTTGCTTCCTAATTTTAAGTTAATTTAATTATCATCTATAGTTGGTTTCTTAATTTTAAGTTAGTATACCTGTGCAGTCATTATTACCATTGCAATTTTCATGACTATTTTATCTGCACGCTACTTTAATCATATCTATAATCCAATAACAAACAGTAAGCTATATTTCGGTATTGGTAGACCTCATCAGCTACTGATCAAATATCTACATTTCACGTTTCGGTCCTTTAAATGTTAGATGATGATCACTCGACTCATCTGCTTCAGTGGCAATTAGATTTAATGAAAGACTTTTGTCTTACATTTTGCAATTTTTAATGAAATCATTTCTGATTTCAAATTAAATCAGCGTTTTCATGTGAATGTTTAACCTCCAATTTGAAAACTTTCTGCTTTTTCTTAATAATTACTATTATCAAATTAATCATCTATATTTCTTTTTATTATGTAAAGTTGGCATACCTGTGCAGTCATTGTTACAATTGAAATTTTGATGACTATTTTATCTGCACGCTACTTTAATCCTATCTAGAATACAATAGCAGTAAGCTACATTTCGGTATTGGTTAACCATATCAGCTACTATCCAATAGCTACGTGTCGCCTTTCGATCCTTTGAATTATGCCTGACCATCATTCGACTCGTCTGATTTTTTGTCATTATGATTTAATGAAATATTTTCGTCTTTCATTTTGCAAATTTAATTGAAATCATTTCTGATTTCAAATTTAATCAGCGATGGTAGGGGAAGGTACAACCTTCAATTTGAAAACACACTTACTTTTGCAATTAACTGATATTTTCAACTGCTAGCTGTTAACTGCTATCAACTGCTATTTAACTATTAACTATTCAACTATTAACTGCTATTTTCAACTCCTTCAACTGCTATTTTCAACTTTTTTAACTGCTATTTTCTTTTAATTTCGATCACATGCGAATAAGCGTAAGCCATCATTAAAAGGACCAAAACGTGACACGTTTAGGTCGAAGTTTTTTAAAAGGATCGAAACGTGACACGTAGGTATTTGATCAGTAGCTGATGACGTCAACTAATACTGAAATGGAGCGTAATGCTGTTGGCGTATATATGGGATTAATGTAGGATTATATATAGGATTAATTAACCTTCATAACAATGATGAGTACATATATCATTATATTAAAACAAACAATTACACAATTAGAATAGCACGAGGTAAACACGCATTAAAACATACAAATTTGAATATGATGCCGATAGATTTGTGCGGTTTAGTGAATAAGAACGTGATACTTCAAATTGATTTATTGCTTACTATTAAAAAAGAATAATTAAAATAATTTAGATAATTAAAAATTTAGTTATGTTTCTATAAGAAATCAATTCATTCTATGTCCAAATCAAGTTCAAAAAATTGTTTGACAGAAGAAACCTGAAGTTTAAATATTTACAACAAAATAAAATCTGATTTCAAATATTTTTTTATTTGATAAAATATGTCATCTTATTACCTAATGCTATTATATAAAGTTAAATTATTATGGAAAATGTTTTCTTTTATTTTCGCTGGTGAAGTTATTTCATAAAGTTTTCTGATTTTTCGCTTTCTACACATTAAAAAGAGCTTTAATTTCGCGACAAAACAAGACATTAAATGGTTGTCTAACAAAATAGTTTGTTTTAAAGTATTTGTGGCAAAGTACCTTATTCGTATACATCGTATCCGAATAATGATAATTAAATTTAATCTTTAATTAAAACTTTATATAAATATATAATTATTTATTATTTATAATTATTTATTTTTAATTTATATAAAAATATAAATTACATAAACTCAGTTAGCTGATCTGATTTGTCTTAAATACTTTGTCTTAGATACTTTGAGCAGTTCTAGGATCAGATTAAAAAGTATAATTTTTATAGGTTGGCTTTTACCTAATTTTTTATCTATCATATTCTTTATTGTAAATTGTAAGAAATTTACGAACGGACTATTTTAATTTGTCAACTGGTTTTGGTACTTTCTTAAGAAAATAACTGTTGTTTATTCGAACCTTATTTTTAAACCATTAAAAAATGAACACACAAGACACCTAACTACATCGTATTATGCCATCAAAAATTCTTTGCATTTTTGATGGCATAAATTACTCAAAAGGGTTTCTGGCCAATCGTGGTGTCCTTCAGGGCAACCATCTAAGTCCTTTATTATTTAGTTTCTTCATTGACGATTTTCCTAACAGTCTAAGTCACAATATTTCATGTTTATTATACTCGGACGATCTTGGTATTATCTCCAAATATATTTGCAATGCCAAAGTATCTTTAAACTCACTCTCATCGCTGTTTTACTAATCGTATTCGAGTGAACCGTGAAAAGTCTAAGGTAATTAAGTTTTATAGAGGAAGTCGATTAAGTCGATCGGACATTCTATGAAATCAAGACGTTCCCCTTGATTTTGAATCGATGTATCTGTATCTCAGAATGTTACTCGCGTCTAGATGGTCTTTATCTCCACATTTAGAACTTAAATGTGATAAAATTGTGAAGACAACCTCTGGAATGCCCGAACTGGGTAAATTATCTTTTAAGGGTGACTTACGATATTTTTATATAACGCTGCTTATAAGACTACGATACGGACTAACTTGGATCTCGGTAGACTTGACTTTAGAAAACTTTTACCTGTTCGATAAGTGCCTGTCGAGATTTACAAACGGGTTGGTAGGCGTATCTCCAAAACTTTATCCATGGCTGTTCAAGTTCTATCAAGGCTGCCTCATTTATCAGTTACACTGCAAAAAGAGATGAATCTTCCTTTGACTGATGGTTTTCTTAAAAATCTAAATTTATTCAACGGCGAAGTATATAGACTTGATCAGGATATCTATCATACTCTTGCTTTTCTTTAAACAGCTTGGCGTAATCCTCTCGCGAGTAAGCGAACTTTAATTTGGAGAGCATCGCTTGACGGATATCAAACAAGTTCTGTAAAAAAGCAAGAATTGTACGATCATCAACTTGTCGATGCTGTTTTTACAACACGGCATGTTCATCACTTTTACATGTACTTTCCTGTACTCATTTGTCATGTTTATCTTTAAAAGCAATAGATGCGCTGAGGGGGGCAAGCTTATTTCGGCAGACGATGTGTACCAATAAACACTACAATAAATTGTAGTGTTTATATTTAAAAGCAATAAATGCGCTGAGGTCAATCAAATTGCGTCAATCGATGAAATTTATCCAGATGAAGAAATAGGAAGAAAAATAATGCTTGTTTTATTTGGCTTACGTATGATTTTTACTGGACTGACTTTATATCCTTTTATAATATTTTAAAAGAATACAAATGAATATAAATATAATAAAAAAGAATATAAAAGATATGGCCGAGTGGCTTCAATAAATCATTATTGCTATTCGAGGATACCGTAGTAATTGTGCAACTATTAAAATAAACTATATTATGCAATAATATTAAATATTAATATTAATATTAAATTAGAGCAAGCCGATCTGTCACTGTTTTAGAAATTGTATTTTTTATCCTTCAACTTTTTTAATATATTATTACAAATAATATATAATGTTAAAAATACAATTATGATATTATTTATAAATACAATTATAACATTTTAATTAAAATTTAATAATAATTTAATTTTAATAATTAAAATTTGAAATATTAATAATCTAAAATAAGTCAATTTTGCAATAGATACATAACCACATTTCATTAGAGTTCACTATTTATATAACAGTTTATTCAGTCATTAAAATATTTATTTTTTTTTATTTTCCTGTTAATAATGATTTAATTGAAAGATTAAAACAAAGATAAATTTATTACGAGAAAATATCAAGTTTAGCCCTATGCTTCAATAGTTGCAACCATCATCAATGGGAAATAATATAAGTTCCATAGTACTGTCTTAATCTTTTAATAATTTCATTTCCAAATATTTTTTTATTATTTTTAATTGAAAGATATAAATCAAAAAGACTTATTCAATAAAATATAATATCGTTTGATAAAGAATATCAGTTGAGTCCGATATTGTAATAAATTTAGCTGCCATTAATAGCAAAAACAGCTAATCTATCAACTCACGTTCAAAGTTTCTGTAACTCACATAGAAAGCACAAAATAATAGTTAACACAATTACCATATAATGTTATAATATACGATTAATATAATTAATAGTATAATTATCAAATTATATATTATAAATATATATTTAAATATATATTTTTAAAAAATTTATTAATAATATGATTAAAACCACTTTGTTTATATTAATAAAATACTCAAAGTAATTAAAACACACTTCAAAAAATATTGCAAGGTTATCGAAATTAATACTGGTATAAAACAATATTTCAGTATTAATTCTACAAAAGAATTTTTAGAACAGACAAAAGGAATAAATTTTCAAAATATAAATACATACGATTTTAGTACGCTTTATACAAATCTAGATTTAGTATATATTAAAGAAGCGTTAGTAAAATTAATAAATCTTATATTTGGAAAAAGATACATATATATGTTATAATAATTATAACGCCTATCTAACAAAAATTAAGCCATCAAGTAAATATAAATAAATGGATAAAATTGAATTAATAGAATCCTTAAATATTTTGATAAATCAAAATTATTTAAAAGTATGAACATCTATATTTAGACAAGTAAAAGGTGTTCTAATGGGTGGTAATAGTAGCCCAATTATAGCTGACTTGTTTTTCAGCTTCTTAGAATATAAATTTGTTCATAACTGTTTAAAAAATAAATCTAAACTACATAAATATATGAAATATATGTTTAATACATTGATGATATATGTGTATTTAACTCTAATTATTTTTATTCAATAAGCGAACAAATTTATTCAGGTAGCCTCATTCTCAATAATATTAATATTAATGATAAAGAAAGTATATATCTTGATACGAACATTAAATTAACATCAATTAAAACAACTTTTAATTTATATCGTAAAGATGGCATATTTAAATTTACAAGAAACATATTTTTGCATGAGCATTCATGCATACCATATAATATAAAATATAATACATTAAATGATGAAATTTTAAAAATTTCAACAATTTGTAACGATATTGGCTTTCTTCAAAATCATTTAAATAATTAAATAGATGCATATTTTCAACTAGGTTACTATAAAAATACCATCAAACAGAAAATAGTTAAATATATAAATCAACACAATAATATTAAAAATAAATTTGAAATTATTAACGGAAAATATTTATGGATGGATAATTACGTCCTTAACACGTATTTGGCCCCGCTGTTATGTTGGGTAGAGGAGTTAGGGACCGAAACCTTTTAGCATAGCAGTTCTTCATGATGACCTCTAATTCTTATTCTGATACAACGTATGTTATTTATTAGTCAATTCATAAAAATGACTTTTATTTTAAATTTCAATTTTTTATTTTAGCTTGATTTGAATTATAAAAAATCTTATAACAATTATTTATTTTATTATTTAATTATTAAATTTTGATTTATCATTATTATGTTTTGTTTATTTTCTATTATAATTATTTTAATTTATAATTGTTTATTTTATATATTTATTTTATTTTATTCGAGTTATTATATTAATGTTATCATAATAAATGCATTTTAATTTAATAATATGCTTTTTAAATTAGAATATGTTAGCATATTTCACAATCATAGCTTTTTCTCTTTAATATATTTTACTCTTTTGTTTTGTGTGAGGCACAGTAATTCAATATATAAAAATATTTTATATACCTCTATTTCTTTAACTCTCTTATTTTAGTTGCTTATATTCAATTAACTCAACAATTATTGATGTTTTTATATATGATAAGTGTCTTTATAATGACACGTGTTTAACATTATATTTTTTATAGGTAATCATCGATCGTTTGTAGAAGATTTGTAAATAATGATACTAACGAAAGCTTATTTACGTGTTATGCGACGTAGAAATGAAATAATCCGTAAGCGGTTTGTTCATATCCTGATATACATTGCTTGCCCGATCCATATCAATAAGGGAAAATTGTGGTTGTAATAGCATTAAGGTTAAACCTGTTCGACAAGCAATAACAGCGAAAATAAAAACATTATAATGTAAAACCTTTTGGTGTAATTCTGTTAAATTTCCTAGCGTGCTCATTGAGCTCACAATATTCAGCCAAGCTCTTAATTTCGTCAATATCGATATTAATCTGCAATCATATAGGTAGCTAATATTAAATATCATCTTTCTAACCAGTATATATCTACGGAATATTTCAAAGATTTGATTTGCTGTCAGTTGTGAAGATATGCCACATTTTCTATTATTTGAGTAAACTCTTAAGAAGCAAAATTAAATGCTTAATAAAAATATAGTTTCTAAAAACCTTTGACATAGATCGATGATATCTTTGCGTGAAGTTAGCTGCTCAAATATAGTTGATGTCTTTTGATCTGATATCCTTCCGTTCTGATTATTTGAAAATAAAAGTAATTAGAAGTTAATTTCTTTTATCCAATAAAATGAGATTAAATTGTCTTGATGGAAAATTAATGATTTTGATATATATTGTTATTAATTGTTTATTTTGGAACAGGATTGACGAAACGAACGCTAACTTTAAGATAAAAATTGGGATTTTCTTATGTTATCAGCTAAAGCTGATAAAAATAATTAATTAATATTCTTTTTGCTTTGTTATTTGTAGCCCCATAATTAAAAAATATGTTTATTATTATGCAAAATATATTTATATTTTTCAAATTGAAAAATTCAAACAAATTTAAAGTAATTTTCTCTTATTAATGTCGTTTCATACAAGAACGAGTAGTCAAATTAAAGTAATAATGTAAAATTTATTAAAATAATAAAAATATATTTATTGGCATTATATAGACAAAAATAATGTAGTCTTTGGAGCATTTTAATGAGGACATACCAAACCAGCTATAAGTTTAGAAGTAAATACCTTAGTATTTACTAAGTAAAGACCTTAGTGAAATAGATCTCATTGTTTGATTTTAAGAATTTATGGAAAATATAAATTTTTAGCTAAGAATTTTTTAAGAATTGAAATTTATTAATAAGATTATTAATTATAATTTCAAAATTTCAATCTTTTTTTATTTTTTAAAATTGAAATTTTAACTAAGAAAATCTTATTTTTGTTTGCTTCAAGAAAAAATTTAAAAGAAATGTAATATAATTCGTAATGTGAGCTACTTTACGGACATTGTGACCAGTGTGGTCTTACAACACAAAAAATAATATTATTAATAGCTCATTTGAAGTAATTAAAGTAAGCATGCCTAAATTATTACTTTATATTATTAAACGAAATAATTATTTAATGCATATTTTAAATTTTTAATTGTGATAATCAAAAATAATAGCAAAATAATTATTTAATGATAATAAATAAATAACAAATTAATAATTATTTAATCCAATAATGATATAATTTTATATAAATATTATGGTAACTATTACTAGACAATATATGCATTAGTCTTACAATAATCCAATGTAATGGTTTTAGTGTGACTTCGCTATTCATACACATACCGATTTGTAAATTGCTTTTTCAATGTCCTCTTTTGATAAGCCTTCAATTAGCAACTCTGTTTTAATGGCGTTTAAATATTTCCAGAATGATCGATGCAACAACTTTTTCGTAAAATTTGAACTAAAAATGAAATAATCACATGCAAGCATCCGATTTTAATAAAAATAATTCATGTGTGATATCATCGCTATAATTAATATTAATATTAATTTGGTAAATTAATTAAATAAATAATTAAAAATCATTCATACATTTAATAATTATTAAATAATTAATCAAAATATGTTTCATTGTTATTCTCCTCTTTGATAATGGAAGAATAATATCCAAACGAATACGAAATAATTGTAGATAAAATTTTCGATAAAAAATTATCAAAATTGTCAAATAATAGATTAGATTTAAGGCTTCAATTAAAAATGAAATGATTTCTCATTTTTGAAAAACAAAAATGGTTTGATAAATTCTTTCATTCACAATTTGTCGCAATCTTTTAAATTTTATTATTAAAAGAAATCAAATTAATAAAAGTGTTCAACTATTACTTGATAGTTAATTCAACATGTGTTTAAATAACAGGTGATTTTGTGTTTGCTAGACATTTTTACATAGAAGATGCATTTATGGAATTATTCAATTATACAAATAAAGATTCGAATTTAGCAGCTAGAGTAGAAAGGCTTTAAAACCTCTACCCTGTAGTTTAATGGCAATTTAAACCTTCAGTTTAAATTACCATTGATCTAATTAATTTGATTAATTAAATGATCAATTATATTTATTTAAATTAATGTCATTATTTGATAATTGATTAAATTAATTGATATTACAATTAAGTGCAAAAATCTGCAATATTTTTAAAATACACAATTTAGCAGTTAACCGTAAATTGTTTTACTGGCAGTAAAAACAAAACGAGTATTTTTTAAGCATTATTCAAATTAATTATGAAATTAATTAAACAAATTAATTATGTTTTGATTATTTTATAAATTAGGTTTTTAATTTAATTTATTTGAACTATTAAAAAGCATAAGTCAATATATTTATTTAAATTTTTGAATGCTTTGTTATTTATTTTTAGAACATCTTTCTTCTTTCTGAATAGGGATGCAAGGGTATTCGAGTTTATCAAAAATACCTTCTAGTTTTGTTATGTTCAGTTTACTGCACATTTTTTTGTATTAAAAAAAACAATTCTTAGCTTTATGAAATTCTTAGCGAAAAATTGAAATTTTAATTAAAAATTTTTAATATTTTTTCATTTTTTAAGAATTGCAATTTGTTTAAAAATTTCAATTCAAATTTTTGAAAATTTCAATCTTTTTTCAATATCTTAAAAATTGAAATGTTAGCTAAGAATTTTTAAGAATTGAAATTCTCAATTCTTAGCTTTATTTGCTTTATGTTTTTAACTTATTAATTATCAACTGGTATTTAATGCTTTTATTATTTTGCTATATTAGATTATGCTAATTGGGTTTATATTTACAAATTAGTAAAATACTCCTTTACTTTCAAGTTTTGTATTTTCAAAACTTTTATAAATTATTATGTTAATAGATTTATATTTATAATCAATGTACATCAGTTTCAGCAAAAATAAAGTATAATAATCAAATAAATATATACCAGTTTATATATTCAATCAAATCTGTTTTATCAGCGTCAAGGCGTAGTCGATTGATTAAAAACATCAAAGATTTTTGTATTAGCACAACGGATTTAGCTGTGGGTGCTAAGAAGTCAAGAGAACTATTTATATTTCTCAACACCAAAGTAAAGCCTCGAGTCAGCTAATATTAACATGAACAGTACAAAATATAACTAAAATATATGTAGTGTAACATACGTCACTCCATTTGATAACATTAGCTTCAACATTATTTGTGTGAACTGTGCTTTCAAGTGCTGGTTCGATTGATTCAATATGCCAAAGAGGAACTATTTTTAAACACATGATTGAAAATGTGATATAATGTCAATATTGAAAACTCATCAGTATAGTAAATAAATTTTAATACATTCATAATTAATAAATAGTTAATTTATGAATGTATATTTAGAAATATTTATAATTTATTTTAATTTATATTTTAATAAATTTATTACTTATATAATAATATATTTTTATTTGTATTTGGTATCCGATTATTCAAATAAGTGGATAATTATATATACCTACAGGATCATCATAACACTTTCTGCAATCCAGGTTCATTTTAAGACGCTTTTATATTTAATCTAATTGAATTAGATTAATAAAATCGGGAAAATAAAATTTCTGCTTTTATATATAAGGAATGTTTGCGACCGCTGCCTGGGGTCATTTGAAGACTCACTGTAATATTTAATATATAGAATAGACAACCAGGCTATAATTATATATATAGAACTTTTTAAGTAATTATCATCACTTTATAATAAATAATAAATTACTTTAAATAATTACTTTAAATAATTATTATAATAATGTAATTATTATAATAATTAATATAATAGCATTAATTAATATTGCTATTAAAGTAATTAATAATGGATTCTATGCATCTTATTGTAGTCACGGTGTATCTGTCGAATATTTACTAAACTATAAATTCACTCCTCTTGAAGTGCTCAAGACCAGCACCGCAGAGGAATAGAATATTCCTCTAGAAGAATTCCTTCAAATGAATTTAACTAGAATTAGCCTGTTCTATACATAAATTACTCTTTTCGTCATATTGTGTGAATTTTTCTTTCGTGATATTGAATAACAATAGGTCAGTTTGTTTCATCTTATGTGAATATTGATTTTTCAGCCATTTGATTGAAAATCAACAGGATAGTTTATTTCATTACATGTGAATATTGATTTTTCAGACATTTGCAGAAACATACACTTCCAAAAGTTTCGATAGCGAAAATTAATTATAAAATAAAGTAAAATTGAAATAACATTTGCCATAAAGCACAATAATAAAAATATATGGACGATAAGCAGCAAATAGTGTAACGAGAAAGAGGAAAATGGGCATAACAATTATATTATGAAAGGAAACATGTATAGTGAGTAAAATGATAATAATTTTAAGAATCACACCTTAAATTATGTAGTAATTTTATTAAGAAAGATGATTACAAAACTTTCATGTTTAAAAATGGCAAAGAATGCGATGGTAAATATAAAGATCTTAATGCTCTCAATCTTAATGCAATCAATTGTATTGCTTGCGGTTCAGTATTTTATTGCTTGCGAAGAAGTCTGTACTTAACTACATTAAACGTATTAAACGTATTGAACGTGTTGGACGTATTAAACGTATTAGACGTATTAAACGTATTGGACGTATTAAATGTATTGGACGTATTAAACGTATTGGACGTATTAAACGTATTGGACGTATTAAACGTATTGGACGTATTAAACGTATTGGACGTATTAAACGTATTGGACGTATTAAACGTATTGGACGTATTAAACGTATTGGACGTATTAAACGTATTGGACGTATTAAATGTATTGGTGTATTAAACGTATTGTACGTATTATAAACGTATGATTGAAAGTATTGCACGTATTATAAACGTATTATTGAACGTATAAAACGTATTATTATTAAACGTATTAATCCGAACTTTGTACATTTTCATAACGTTCGTGTATGCGGAGATTGAAGATAAAATTATTTCACGAATAAATTATTAATGAAGCGTTACGTAAATTTTCGTGACTGTTAAGATTGAATAAGTTGTTTATATGAACGAATATGCTTGAGTTTAAAACAGTTTTTCCTATGAAGGAATATGTTTAAATTGAAATAAGTTGTTTTATGAAGGAATATTATGTTTGCATCACATTTGATGTGCAGCATTAGACTTTGGCAATAAAAATACTTTAGATCGAAAAGTAAAGGCCAAAACACTTGCGTTTTCAAAGTGGTAATTTTGCTTATAGATTTATTTTATCAGCAACATAACCGATTCAATTTACTAAATACTTTTGTACGCTTTCGTAAATTTAAAATATTAATTTTAAGTACTGCATTAATATAAATTACAAAATAGTGATAAAAATCCACCTTTTTCATATATCTGAACGAATAGTTGCAATCATATATTTGTTATGTTGTATTTAGACAGTCATTTTAAGAACGCATATGACAATAATTTGATATTGCTGTATGCGTTTTGTCGTTCGCTATTATCTGCAGCACAGCATAACGCTTTCCTTACTATTTAAATGTATTTAATCTTAGAATGCATGCAGATGGAGAGAAATATACATAACTTTAAAAATAAAGAATTATTGGAGCTGGATCAAAGAAAGAAGGAACATTTTATTTGATATTTCACTAACCTCTCTTAGCATCTTCAGATAATTTTCTGAAGATGTTAACAGTAGTTAGCGAAATATCAAAAATAATTTATTCTTTCCTTTGATCCAGCTCCAATAATTCCCTATCAATAAATGCATCATTATCAACTATTTATAAAATCTCTAAAACATTAATGATATATGCAATTGAGTAAGATTGATCTTCTTATGTTTTTAAAATCATCAAAACGGAAGCATACGTATGTGAGACTGTGTTTGAGATTTCCCTTGTTTCTGAACTGTACACAATTCGTCATATGTGTCTGATAACCGATTAATTACAGCTTCATCTACTTGGTTTATTCTGCATTTCATAAGTGAAACTCCTGATCGTAATAGAGACAACCCTTCGAGTATTTCAAAATCCATTGCTGCTAAATAAATTAGTTTTCTGATTCATACAGGCAAATCCAGCTATTTAAATATTTATTAAATAATTTCATTTAGATGACGTCGGTAAAAACAAAGAAAACATAATAAAATATATAATTACCTACCTATACGCAATTAATTTATAACTTTGTAAAATTAATATTATTAATATTATTAATATGTTTATATTATATTATTTAAATAAATAAAATAAAAATATAAAAAATATTAATTATTAATTAATAATTTTCTAAGGTAATTGGTGCTATTTTTTATATTCTTGTAATTTTGCACTTTTAACTTTTTTTAATACATTATTTTAAAATTATTTTCAAGCTATTTATTGATATTACAGTTTAAGCGTTAACAACCCTTTTGATAACAATCAAGATATGAAGAGTTATGAAAAACAATAATTATATATTCATGTATTTAAACTAATTATAAAAATTGATATAATTGGTGCTATTTATACATATTATGTTATTGTAGATTCAACAGTATATTGTTTATTCAAAAACAATAATATTCCCTACTTTTTTAACAAATAAAATTTAATTTGAATAAAATTCGGAGATAATTTATTTCTTTAGCCAAAATTATTGTAATCAATTGTTTTTAATTTTTTGTATTCTTTTAAGAATATACAAAATATTTGATATATTAAAATATTTGAGTTAATAATAACTCTATTTAAACATAAATAACTTGTTAAAGTAAGTAATTATAACATATAATTTGAACTATGAAAACACTGTTGTCTTTGATAATAAAAACTAAACCCATAACATTCTTCCATTTTCAATTATATAGTTTTATTAGAACAAAGAACAAAGTATTTTCTTCTTTATTCCAAAAAATAACTATCTAATTATTGTCTTTTGTATTCATATTAGTTTTTGACGTTAATATTAACGATAATTGGGAAACAATGTTAATAGCAAGTAATATTTTAGTATTATATAAATAATAAATCGAGCCAATCACTTTGAGCTAATTTTTGTATACGATGAAATCATATTTTGTTGAATATAAAATTAAACTGTTGGATTCTGAGCAGAATTACATTTAATTTAACGTAATTTGAATAAGTCAATAATAATCGGAGTTTATTTTGTATTAAAAATTGGCACAATTTGAAAGAATTTCATTTGTGTTTAATTATATACTAAAAGCATAGGTATTAGAACTTTAGTATCAGCAAACATTGAATTACATAATTTAATTGCAAATTTAAAATAATAACGAATCTGTTAAGAATTTTAATTTCATATAAAAAGCAAATTTTAAATTAATTAAATGTCATTATTGAATTGCTAATCGGTTTTAGAAACATTATAATCAAAGTGAAGCGGAGAAGCATTGCATAAGTAATTTTCTAACAAGTTAACATTTATAAATTTACAAGATATAAATTACAATTTACGCTAGTGTATAAACTTCTATGGCTGATCTCTTATTGTGACAATGCTGCTCTACATTTATTAATTGGTAAGACAGATTTAAACCAAATATGGATAAAGAGTAATGTTAAGTTAATTCAAAATGAATGGTGATGTTCTAAACTATAAATAAAAGAACGACAGTTTTTCAAATAACTAATTACATCTAGTTCTTTGAAAGCTTTCTACAGATTACTAAGATTTCGAAAAAAATTACATACAAATCGTATATTGTGTCCTTAAGGTTTTAATTTTATTCACCGTCCCCGTAACTTACAATATATACATCATAAATTCTTTGTTCGCAAAGCATGCGTTTGAATTATAAAGAGACTTCATGCTAATAAAATTAACACAATGATATAAACGCTATAGATGACGGTTACAATTCAGTGATATTACTCACTTGCAGGTAAATTACAAGGCAAGTTTTCAACAAACTAATATTAAACACTCCATTAACTGAAATTTTTCGAGAAATTTTGAATATTTTGCACCATTTATTGTAAGATACTTTTAAATTTCATAAAAGTATAAAACATTTTAGTTTAAGAATAATATAAACTCTGAAAATGCAAAACCCATTTTTGTAATTAAGAAATAAGTTTAAAATGTCAATAGCAATTACATATTTGATGAAATTAAAACTTCAATGAACAAGCAATTATAAATAGAAATATAAAATAAATAAATGTATTTAGAGCAAATATGAGCAAACGCTGGAACGGCTAAAATTTTAACCCGACTTGCCGCACTATAATTTAAAGATGATATAAACATATGGATCAAGTTTATTTTATTTTGCCTATTAAGTAGGAGCAGAATAAAAATATGGCCTAAATTTGCAAATCCATGAGTTAAAACATAACTATATAATAACAACTATCGATAAAGCTAGTAATAACTTTGTCTTCATATGCAAAAAGCTTTATTATGATATACTAATGAAAGAGTTTTATTCTAATGATTAAAATGTAAATCCAACATATGAACGTAGTGAGTTAAGTTTAGAAACAATTATTACAAGTCACTGTTCTATAGATAAAAAGAGTATAAAGGTTAAATCAGATTAAATCATATTAAAATTCAAAATTACATAAAAATCCAATAAAACCTGGGTTCATATGTAGTATGAACCCAGGTTTTATTTAACTGCATTCATTCTCGAATAGGTGCAACTATTTTAAAATTGACCGCAACTATTTTATATTGAATTCAACTATTTTGTCATTGAATTCGACTATTATCAGTTTGAAATAATAAAAAAAATTGACATTTTTTATAAATATTTCAATTATTATTAAATTAATAATTTGATTACAATTTTATTCTTTGATTAAATTTAGGTAATTAAATTAGCTGATTTTAATTTAAAAATTGTACAAAAAAGCTAAATAAAAAAAATGAATACATTTTTTATTTATAATTTTATTTTCATTTTTTTGAATAAAAATGAACCATTTTATTTTTTTAAAATAAAAGGGTTCATAAAACCCAGGTTTAATGAACCCTTTTAAATGTACATTAAAACCACTTTATGTGTATATGAATAAAATACTTAAAATAATTTATACAAATTTATATTTAGATGATATTAAGGAAGCCTTAAAAAATCAATTAACCATATATTCGAATAGATATAAATTATTAGTGTGAAAAATCGCTTAAAATTGCGTTCCAGGAGACAAAGATTTTTGTCTCCTGGAAATATGGATTTTTAATCCATATTAGCTGCCAAAAAACTGAACTTCGATTATTATCTCCATCAGTCTAACGTATCACTCCGAGACGTTCCAAACCACCCGGCAGTCATCGTCAGTCGGATGAGGTGGTAAGGTGCATTTGACTGCTTTCATGATAACTGTAAATATACCATCAATTTTTCAAGATGCTAGACGAAACTCCGATGCATAAAGCATTTTTACTAGCTTGTTGGTTGTGTGAACAGCTAGTAATTATATCATTGCTATATATAGTATAATAGATTATAGTATTATTGATTTATCAAAATATTTAAGGATTCTATTAATTGAATTTTATCCACATATTTATATTTTTTGATGGTTTAATTTTTGTTAGATAGGCATTATAATTATTATAACATATATATGTATATCTTTTTCCGAATATAAGATTAATTAATTTTACTAACGCTTCTTTAATATCTACTAAATCTAGATTTGTATAAAACGTACTAAAATCGTATGTATTTATATTTTGATCGTGGCTGAACTGCGCTCTGGGGTCATTTTAATACTGAACAAATATTTATATAGGCAACTTGGATAAATTTGTTCGCTTATTGAATAAAAATTGCTAGAGTTAAATACACATATATCATCAGTATATCGAAACATATATTTCATAAAGATCCGAATATATTTATATTTTCTTTTATGATCCGAATATATTTATTTTATTTATATATAATATATTTAATATTATAATAGAATATTATAATATTTAAATATTAAATTAAAATACTTAAAATAATATATTTGAGTAACACAGTGAATTTATATATTTGTTTCTGACCCATCTAAAAACTGATTTCCTTATGAAAATAATGCCATGGGAGAATGTTATTTTACCATGACATTTTTCCATTTATGAAAATAAAATATACATGTGATATTTTAATTGGTCTTTCTCGCCCATCTACACTTTTCTAATTAAAGTATAAAAGAAAGATTTGTTTGCAGGAATGTCTGTTTTTTAACAGTTTAAAGTAAAACTAAAAATAAGAGACAGAAAAATTTATAGGGAAATAATAAAATACATTTTAATATAAAAAATGATATTTGATTTCAACATAAAAATAGAAAAGGTAATTGGAAAAGAAATTTTATAATAAATATAACAATAAATTCAAACAGATGAAATTTTTTAATATTTTAAACGTAAAGTTTTACTATTTTTAATTAACCTTAACATTAAAATATGATTCAAATAAAATATCCGTTTACTTTGTAGAATGGCCTGTTTAAAACTCAGATAAGGTTAGGAACTCGGCTATCCACGAGAATCACTGAGTAAATCCATTGCATTTTTATATTGAAGGAAATCAGTTGAATTAAATAGAAAGAGAGCACGTTTGACATCGGTATAGGTGGAAATGCAAATATTAAAACTTGAAACAAATTTCCAACTGTATTTTCTTAATATAAAACATTATGATCCAATAAATTCTTATTGATAACATCAAGTATTTTAACCAGATGAAGACCAAGCCTTAGCAACTTCATTTCTTAAGTATAAAACTATATCTGCGAGAATCGAAACATAATTTATCACTTTAAAATGTTAATAAATGACTATTAAATAATATTTTCTTAATAACTGCAAGACATTAGATATACATTAGTTACAATATTATAAAAATAAGCTAACTTTAAAAAGTGTCTTTGCGAGCATTCCGTCGTTGACACCAATTAGTGTATTCTATTAAGGAAACATTGGCGTATCCGTAGAGTTTGGTTGTAATTTTCGGTAATTGACAGTTACTGGGGAAATATGCGAAATTTTTAGATTATTTTATTGGATCTTATCAGTTGATTTATCTGAAATAGAAAAAAGTATAATATATAATATATAATATACAAAGTATAGTATAGTAGTTCTCATTTACATGGAAGGTTACTCTTATAATTTTCTTATCACTACTTTCATGAAATGAATTGCACAATTTAGAGCTGTGTCACGATTAAAATTTAATACTACGACAATAAGATAATTCCACATTACTAAATTTAAAGCACCGTTTAAGCTTTTACTTAAAGCCTTTTCAAAGTCATTTAAATGACTTTGTATGAATTCTTTCATCTTTACTTTTACCAAGCATATTTTATGGTTAATCAAAAAATACTGAAATCCCACTTAACTTTCAATTCATTGTAACCTTTTCAGTTTATCAGTTTAAAAACCTTCGAACAACTACATTCCGTATAATTAAAGAATGACATTAATTTGTTTCTTCTTCAAGTAACCTAAAGGTGAATCCGTTTTGAATGATCGACTAATCATTCCAATCACCCAATATTTCTAACTCTGAGAATTCCGCATTAATTGTGTTTAAATGAGGGACATTCGTCTTATCCACTTCAAGCTTGTCTTCTTCGCATCCTATTTTTCAAAATGGGGATTATATGCTGGCATAATGATTTCTTGAAATTCACCGAAGTAAATACTTCAATAGATGGATTGCAGACTTTGTACACCAAGGAGGCTACCATCTTATTCTAAGATCTATCAACCCAAGTTTTTCCTCTCTCTTTTCAATTCATCTCCAAAAACAAAGCGTGCATTTGGCGCACTTAAATTAATCTCATCTGTCTTGCATATTCAAATGCTTTGGTCTCATCTGTGGTGAGCTGTACAAATTCTCTTCTGATAATTCTAGGCGTGCACAAAAGCTATAAACAAGTTAAAAATATTTAAAAATAATTATTTTTGATTTAAACTCCTTTTCCACTTAATAACATCCAATTACCTAAATTTCTTATAACGGCTACTGTCTTCCTTCGATTATAAGATACCATCCTATATTTTAATATAAGACACCACCTTCTTATATTCGAATATTAAACAGTGCCTTATAATCAAGGGAATTTAAATTTTTTCATTTTTTACCCTTCATACCTGAAAAAAACTTGTGAAAGTTTTTTGGCTTTTGCAAAAGAGTTTATTGAACTAACAAGGGCGATTATAAACTATATAACATAAAATATAAGAATATAATTAATTTAGATCAAGTACAAAGATATTTTGAGCAAGAAATAAGTCGTACTTTAACATTAAAGGGATCAACAAATGTTAAACTATTAAAAGCAAACACCTCTCATGCTAGATTTGCATATACACCTGTTATTTCAGCTGATGGTAATTTTATTGATAGCCATTGTTTTCAACTTTAAAGAAGAAACCAAAAGATGCCAATCAAAATGTACTTGTAGAAGTTAATAAAACAGGAATGTAGAGCGAGGATATAGCTTCATCCTTTATGGAAATTTTCATTCTAACACGGCCTAAGGCAAGATTAGCAGGAGAGTCGGTTCTAGTCATACTGGATTCCTTTAGTGCTCATTTAAAGTTGACAAATAGATATATTAAACACAATGCTTTTATTTCTTTTATACCAAAAAGTATGACACCTCTTTTGCATATGCTAGATGTTTTGGTTAACAGAACATTTCAGCAATTTTACGAAAATAGGTTAATTGAATGGATGAAAATAGCAATATAAGATGAAAATAACCTAACCAAATTAGGGAATCTAAAAACCATCAAATAAAATGGTAGCTGTTACGATTTTTCTAAATCATCTAATCGAGATATGATAAAAAGTTTTTAAATGTGGCATTTCAAAAGAAGAATTGAATGTTTTTGATTTACATTCACCACTAAAAAATCCTTTAATGGATGAAATCGTAAATTCTGATGATTTATTATTTAGTGAAAGTGAAAAGTTAGGTGACCAAATATAATATAAAGATTTGGAAAATGGCTCTTTTTAGAGAGGATGGAAATAGTTTTTTAAGGTTATTTTATAAATATTATATGATCATTTAAATCATCACCCTAACATCCGCGAGATAATAATAAACAATATTCAGATTGATATAGATTCAAAAGATTTATTTGACGAGACCTATTTGAAAAAATGAGCGTAAATGGAACAGTCTATTTGGAATCGGAAGTATTTGAAGCAGCTAAAACTTACAAGCTCTTACTTAAGTAATACTTAAGTACGTCTACTTAAGTATATCTACTTAAGTACCTCTACTTAAAACTTAAGTACGTCTACTAAGGTTGCTGAACAAGCAATACATGCTTGTATTCAACTGTAGCATAAAGCACTAGCAAAAGCTCTAGCTCAGATGCTAAACTACGTCACTATTAAAACCTCAATTCTGTCTTTTTTATTAAACTGTCTTAAATTCGAATATAGAGCGGTGTCTTACATTCAAGGAATTTTCCCTATTTTTTCATTTTGGAAAAAGGGGGTGAAAATCGTATTTTCAATCTTATAATCGCGGGAAGACATTAGTGATACTCCTCTTAGCAGAGAATTCGGTCTATTGTCTATAAATTTATCATGTTTCAGCATGTTTTATATTCATGATTTAAGAACAGGGTCAAACGACTAAAATAATCGAGTTGTTTGTCCTGATAATCTTTCAACGATATATATAAAGAATAATGCAGATATTATCAGTGTACTTTTATATTCGATATTAATTGTTTCGGTGTTCATCTTAAATGCCGGTTTTAGTATTACACTCGAACAAGAAAGTATAAACTTGCATTCTTTTTAACAACCTTCGTCGGAAAGCTTAACCCGGAATGCGTCTTCCACATACGCCTAGTACCCAATGGGGGCGTTTAGACCTTTGTCTACTCATCACTACAGGGTGATCTCATCAGTGTGACTTGTACTTGATCCTTAGTAAACCTCTGAAGAGAAATCTCAAAGCACACGCTTATCCGCCGGTTACCAGTCCTAGGTCTGGTGCGGTTTGCGTAAGAACGACTTCATAGGACAGCACATGCGCTATCTCTCCTCCTTCCATCAATTTACTAAGGTTGCTGAACAAGCAATACATGCTTGTATTCAACTGTAGCATAAAGCATTAGCAAAAGCTCTAGCTCAGATGCTAAACTAAGTCACTTTACATATAGTGGCTAAATGAATACAACATCAATTGGTAACGCTTAATTAATCTGAAATATAACGTTGTAAATCTGAAAGAATTGTCTTTACTTTTTTTAGTATTACACACGAACAGGAAAGTATAAACCTGGATGTCTTTTTACAACCTTTGTCGGGAACCTTAACTCGAAATGCGCCTACCACGTACGCCTTGCCGCCGAAGAAGCTTCCCGACGAAGGTTGTAAAAGAGCATGCAGGTTTATACTTTTCTGTTCGAGTGTAATACTAAATAAGTAAAGTCAATTCTATCAGATTTTTCAGATTAATTAAGCGTTATCAATTGCTGTTGTATTCATTTAGCCATTTTATGTGGAGTGATCTAGTTTAGCATCTGCGCTAGAGCTTTTGCTCGTGCTTTGTGCTATAGCTGAATACAAGCATGTGTTGCTTGTTTAGGAACCTTAGTAACTTGATGAAAGGAGCGATAGAACACGCACTGTCGAAGTTGTGTAGCTACATGGCTACACTGATGAGACTACCATGTAGTGATGAGACTACCATGTAGAGACGCCTTGCCCAACTGGGGCAAGGCGTCTGTGGTAGACATATTCCTACTTTATAGGAATGCGTTTATACTTTGCTTTCGAGTGGAATACTAAAAAAGTAAATTCAATTCTTTCATATTTACAGCGTCGTATTTCAAAAATGAATTTGGGAAACATCATTTCACCATCAATCTCTTTACTGATCAGGAAAATTAGAGTTACATAGTAGACTGAGGATTCAATGTCAACGTTCTATTGTCATTCAATAACAATATATCAACAACATGTCAGATTGGGAAAAAATACTTTTTTAAAATGAATTCGTCTACAGATAGACGAATTACCAAAGCTCGAAAAGCGTCATTTCTTATTAAGAACTGTCTCGTTTCGCTGTCACAGAACGCATTTAAATCTTTATTTGACGCATTAGTCAGACAACATATTGAATACAGTATACAGGCATTGTTTCCTATGACCAAAAGAGAAATCGAGAATTTTAAGAGGATTTCGGCGAGGTAGCAAATTGTGTCTGAAATTATATCGACAAAATGATGGACAGGTTGTCAATTCTTGATATGCAGAATATCCGCGCTAGACTGTTTTCATTAGATATGACAGCAATGTGGCATATGGTCAAAAACCACGATGGGTACCCATCCAAATACATTACGTCAAATGACAGTCTCACAGGGGTCATTCAATGGAACTAAAAACATTACCACATGGCCATTGCTCAATGTTTGCCAGACTATCACATATCGATTAGATCATGAAATTGTTTTCAATTTGTTTTCAAGTAGTGAGATCCTAGATCTCACTACTTCAAAATTTTTAATTCGAGATTTTTATATTATGAACAACAACTGCGTAAGTTTTCCTTGAAATTTGTATTAATTTGAATTTTATAATTTGGTGAGCTGGCAAAACAGCCATTTTTGGCTACAGTGCTGTATCAATAATAAAATAATAATATCGTACTTTTATTTAATGGATAAAAATTCTATTAAATTTGACAAGACTTTAAATGTGCAACGTCGGTCAATACGCCCCACAAATTATAACATTCGTTAAGGGTACATCATACATTTGTTATAAGATATTCCACATCTCCTGCGGGGCCTGTCATTCATCCTGCACGTGAACTTGGCGATTTGCAAGATTTGTGTTTAAATGGGAGATATTTCACAAAGAACATCTTATTTAGTGCGATTGTTGAATTTACGAAAAATTAGAACCAGGCAGGGTCATTCTACGTGTCTAACTTACCGCCAAGTTTTACGGTCCAAAACAATCCAAATTTTAAAAAATTAAATTGAACTGTTTGACTGTTAGCTTAATGACCTTTTGTTTTAAATTTGGATTGATTTTGTAACTAATTTAATTTAGGACCTAACTTAATTTTGGACCTGACTTTACCCTAAAACTTCATTTGGATGAACAAAAACTCTTTACATTTGGAGGTTTTGAATAGGCAAACTAATCAATTAGATATATGAAATATGAATAATTTAGTAAACTTAAACTATAAATCAATTTCTAAATGTACGATGAAACATTATGAAACTAAATAGTGTTAAGGAAGAAATTGATAAGAACGATATCGCTGTTTGTGCATAAGGAAGTTTGTTTTGTCATTTTGAGAAAAACTGAATACTTAACACCGGGTCAATCACTTTTGAACGATTAATTTAAGAAACTAAGAGGTGACACTACTTCAGAGAGGCAAGCTCAATATAATGGTTTTATTAGATGATTATTGGAGAATGGAAATTAAGTGATTCATTGCTAAATAGATTTATTTCAAAAAACTCGAATCCTGGATTTATGTACATATTACCTAAAATTCATATACCGGTACATTCTGCCAGACCAATAACTGCAACGTGCATAACCTATTATTATGTGATTAGCAAATATATAACTGAGTACTTAATGAAAAATTGAGTAATGATTATTTTTTCATGTAAGAGATGGTATGATGTTAAGAAAATGAATAAAGGATACTGGTATCTTCGGTAAAATGGGGATCACAATAGATGCTAAATCTCTATTCAAAAATGTTATTTTGTTGGAAGTTATACAGTTAGCATCAGAATTATTTTTAGATATATAATTTGGAAAACAATAATAATAAAGATTTTCTTAAACAAAATTCGTTCTGTTTAGTCCTCCAATTTATGGCCTCAGGTCCAGTAGGATCTGAGCCCACCAGCCAATCTAACACGCCGCCTTTCGATTAAATCACCCGGGGTGTTTCACCCCCCCCTGAAGAGTCGAATCGAGGCGGACTATACTTGGTAAACAAGAGACCATTGGGAAACAATTTGACTTTGGGGATAGTAAAACCTTGCTTAGATTATGTATCACAAAAAAATTTCTACTTGAAAATGAAATGTGGGCACAAGTAGACGGTTTATCAACGGGTAATCATCTTGCTCCAGTGCTTGTGGAGCTGTGTATGAGAAAATGGAAATCAACACATTTAAATGATATGAATAGAGAAGTCTGTTATGTAGTGAATTTTTTTCTTGGGGTATTCAAGTCTTGTTTCAAAGAGAACAACGTTACAACTAGACATTTAGGATTTCAACTAGAGACAAAATATATATGGATGTACCCTATATTAAATATAGAGTACCCGCCTCTGTATACTATATTGATGATATATGGAACAGTAAAATAGTAAAACATGCAAAATGTTTTGGTAATTGGAGAAATAATATAGTTCTTTATAAAAGAAAAATTTCAAAAATTAAAAATATATTTAAACGCTAACCACATTACAATAAAGATGGTATGATATATCAAATACCTTGTGATGATTATGATAGAGTGTATATAGGTCAATCGGGACAGGGTAATAAATCACAAGATTTTTGTTTATAATTGAATCGTTCATCACATAATCGTTTCGTTTGTTAAGAAAAAATAATTTTTCGCTAAAAAATAAAAGAAATAAATTGTACAAGATAAATTATACAAAGCCTACAACGAGTTTCAACGTTGAAAACTAATTTCAATGACAACGAAAACGTACTTTCATTGACATCTTATTACGGCAAAGATAAAGCTAATGAAGCATGACCACTCAAACGGTGGAGACGTTCTGAAAGTTAACGAAACAAAGTGTGTTCAATAAATGATATTGATAATGTATATCAGTCGATTCAGACTACTGTCATACCTGGGCTATCAACAAACAACAAAATATCTTTCAAGCTATCGTCGTCATCTGTTTGATTACTAACTCCTTCGCCGTTCAAATGTACAAAGACATAACTCGGGAGAGCTAGTCTTATTCGCATTATTATCAATAATAAGCACTAACGGATCTTCAACGTCAAGAAAACTCGCTGACGAGAAACGGTCACTGTATCAAGGATCTATGTTCCATGGATAATTTCGACAAACCAAGACACAAGCTGTTGACAGTAATGTGTACAATATACGAACTCATCAAGGTGTTACTTCGACAGTGCCTATGATTACAAATTCGAAACTGACTGATGATGGTGACGGCAGCGATTCGTTTAGCAACAAGGTGTATTTTGATAAAAGCAGAAGTCACATAGATCGCAATCATATATTACATAGGGGCTGTCACATACTTCTTTGTGGTTTAGAGGAATAATCAGCCTTTTGTGCACAGGAACGGCTTGACGACGATATTGTTGGTTTACGTGTGTTCTTTTATAATTTGTTCGTTTAAAGTGAGGAAGACGCCACGTCGTCTATCGTAATGGGACAGCTCTATAAGTTGGGTAAGAATAACGATAAAACACGATTGCTAAAGGTCGTGTTAGGATCGGCAGAACAAGCAAAGTGCCTGTTAGAACGCGGTTATCGACTGAAAGGTAACAAAATACGGATTTTACGTGATCTTTCTATTAAAGGCAGGCAAAAATTGAAGAATATCAAGGCGGAACTTAATGACAGGTTACAAAACGGTGAATCGAATCTGTAATTCGAAATTTTCGGGTTATGATGAGGCGTGCTGTAGTTCGATGGAGATCGATCAATATTTCACTAGACGCGACAACGCCATGATGTTACCTAGTGGATGCCACAACTAGTGGCATCAAAGTGGTAGGTTATTCCAACCTTAGAAGCTCACCTGCATAATTGTCTGAAATGCAACATTTTATATTTTAAAGATTTTGACGTATTTTGCAATCTGAGTCATGACTTCACATGACTTCACATGATTTTTGATGACATTATGGCTATTCCTGGTATCGACTTTTGAGAGCAAATAGAGTAGCTGGTCGAAGTGACGGGGGTGTTGCTGCTTATATTAAAATCACCTTATTAATTACGAAGGCCACTGAATTGTGCGATGATTACTATTTGTTTGAGTTATTTTAATTCTACGTTCATATACTCATTGTTTAATAGATATTTGCGCCATATACCGATCGCCCTCGGTACAAATACAGTTCGATCTTTTGAAAAATTAGCTAAGATAATTCTGCTTCTCACATTACTTTTTTTGTTCGAGACTAATCTTTCTCAAGTTAACTGGATTAGTAATAGCCGGTATTACTATAATGTCGAAAGTTGCGAGCTTGTTGAATTCTTACTGGCAGAACTTCTCCTGATTCAACACATTAATCAGCCAACTTGTATTTCGTCTCAACCGAAGACAATATTATATCTTGTGTTTATCAAGAGCATTAAAGATGTCATCAGAGTTGATTTTGAGTGTCCATTAGGAACCAGCGATCATTGTGTGATTTCAGTACAGATTGCTGACACTTTACAACGACAATCTAAATGCCGTGGTATCGGAAAGCGTAATTGGATTCGAGTAAACGTGGAAGATTTCCAACTTTATAGTAATCAGCTAAAGTTCGAATCTGCCGATCTTCCAATTGGTGTTCACCTATCGTTAGTGACCAGAAATCTTATAACCATTTCGAATACACTTGCAACAATAAGAAGTAAAGCTGACTGGACAACAACGCTACTGTGGTTCGACAATGAGCTCAAGATTACGATCAAGGAAAGAAATTGATTATGGTGAATATATCAACGCACTACTGTAATGATCCACGAGTATAAAACTCTTCGTATTCTCTGCAACCAACTAAAGAGCTCAAAAGAAAAGCATTTGAGAGAATATTAATTCTGACATTAACATAACTCCTAAACGTTTTTAGGCATATGTTAGACATCGCCATACCCTACCTTCCACGATTAATTGTGCTCATTTGGAATCCGCTGATGTAGTTGACAATGATGCTATTGTGGAAGCTTTTGCTAGCAGTTTTGTAGTATATCCATCATCACAATTAAATATTGACCAGGTACAGTATCCGTCCAACTTTTAATCTAACTTATCAATATTAATGACATTGAAGTTCAATCTGAACTCCATAAATTAAATAGGTTTGGCTGTGTAAGACCAGATGGCATATCCCTTTTTCTTTAGCGTATTCTGTCACGCATTATTGCCCCAAGTCTAGCGTCCCTATTTAATTGAAGTTTACAGCATTTGTTGATTCCTGATGATTTGAAAAGTGCAATTGTAGTGCTTATACCAAGGAAACTTACTTATTCTTCGCCTTTTCCTGGCAGGCCAGGGTCGGCGGCTTTGATCAGTCTTCTCCATACTTCTCGGTTTTGTGCTAGAGCTGGCGCTATGTCACATGTATTCAGATCTTCATGGGTTGTATCCATCCATCTTTTCTTAGGGCGGCCACGAGGTCGTACGCCTTGAACGATTGGCTCGGCTCGGCATACTGCTGTTTTGTCAGCCCTGTGAATGTGTCCGAACCATCGTAGTCCATGTTCCCTCGCCTTGAGGTTTATTTGCGTTACACCGAAAAATGGCGGATGTTGGTATTCGGAATCCTATCTAGGCGTGTTACTTCATAGGACCAGCGCAGCATATTTATCTCCATGGTGTGCAATTTTCTTTTGGCGTCTGAATTTGATGGCCAGCATTCTGTGGCGTACAATGCAACCGGTCTCACAACTGTTTTGTAGATTTTGGCTTTAAGCTTTAGTGGCATTCGTCGGTCACATAATATTCCTGAAAGGCTTCGCCATTTTAGCCAAGCTGCGTTAAGGCGCCCATTTACATCTTTATTTATAGTACCATCCGATGAGAGGTAGGACCCCAGGTATTTGAAGGTAGTACACTTTTCGAGTGGCTGCCCGTTGATCTCGATGGAGCCAGGTGTTTGATATCCCAACTCAAGATACGCAGTTTTACCAATGTTCAGCCGCAGCCCGTATTGTGATAGGCGATCAGACCAGTTTTGGACTTGCTGTTTCAGGTTTTCGCGTGTTTGGGTAGCAAGCATAACATCGTCTGCATATAAGAGGGTCCACGGGACATCGTTGTACAGTTTATAAGTAATCGTATCCATACATAAGATGAATAGCAGGGGTGACAGGCTACTGCCCTGATGTACGCCAACCGTGATCGGATATGGTTGAGAATCGCCGGTAGCGCAGCGTACTATGCTGGTTGTGTCCGAGTACATCAGTTTAATCCAGTCAACGTACTCCTCTAGGACACCGTGTTGTCGCATGGAGTACCAGATAAGAGAATGTGGCACCCGATCAAAAGCCTTCTCCAAATCAAGGAAGGCCATATGTAAACTCTGCTGCTTTTCTCGGTGTTTTTCCATCAATATCCTTGCTGCTTGTATGGCATCTGTGGTTGATACATTTTTGACAAAGCCACACTGGTTAACGGCGATATTAGTCAGAACCCTTAGTCTTTTGTCCAGGACATGCTCAAAGATTTTCATTGTGTGGAATAATAACCGAATAGGGCGATAATAGCTACAGCTAGCAATGTCACCCTTCTGTTTCCAGATGGGGATTGTAAACGAGCTTTTCCATGCTTTAGGTACTTCGTGCTGTAGAACTATTTTGTTGAAAAGATGCGTGAGAAAAGCTATGCCCGCAAGTCCGGTGAGTTTCCAAACCTCGCCAGGAAATCCATCTGGTCCAGTAGCTTTTCCGTTTTTCATCTTTCTTACTGACTCAGCTACTTCTGCGGTTGTGATCTCCGGGACTGGTCCAGAGGTGCATATACCCATAGGTAGATCAGGATGGGGGAATTCTATGTTACATATTTCGTTGTAATGTTCGCGCCATCTGTCCTGAATTTCTCTATCATCTCGCAGTATAGTTTCATCTTTACTCTTGATTTGGGCAAAGTGAATGATGTCTTTGGCGGCATTTGATCGAGACATTGCAAGGCGATATATATCACATTCACCTTCGGGGGACTCTAGATTATTGTACATGTCTGCGATGTAATTATTTTTGCTCTATGCTACTTTCGTTTTGGCAATCCTATTTTGTATACGGTAACGTTCTTTATCGTCTGAGAGCTGAGACAGTTTCCACTTTTTATATGCGTCCTTTTTATCTCGTACAGCTTGTTGGACCTCTTCATTCCAGAACCACGTTTGTTTGTCAATAAACTTTCGACCTGGCTTGGTGACACTGAGGATTGGTTGCGCTGCATTGGATATATTTCAAATGGCAGATTCCCAACACTCGTTTACATCCTCTGTTAATGATGTGGTCTGGATAGCCAAATGGAGAGCAGGGGTTAGTTTATCTCCGCATTCTCGATGTTTCCACCACTTAATATGCGCATGTTTAGTCGTTGGGAGTCTGTTAATTGGCGTTGGTATTAGGGTATCCATTACCAGTGGGAGGTGTTGACTAGCAACTGGTTCGAAGGGAATCACTTTGGTGTTCTTGACTAGTTTAAGATGGCATGCCCAAAAATCGATCTGCGTCTTGTGGTTTCCACTGGAGTACGTGACTAGGTGAGAGTTTCGTTTGGCGAAGAAAGTATTGCACAGTGCAAGGTCTTGTGCTTGCGCCCAGTCAAGGATCCTTGCTCCATCTTCATTTAGAGTTCCGATACCCAGGCCACCGTGGTTTCGTTGGAACGAAGGATGTTCGGAGCCGACATGGCCGTTTAGGTCTCCGCCTACGAAGACAATTTCATCTTCCTTGACAGATTGGGTTGCGTCACTGAGTATTTGCCAAAAATCGTCCTTTTCTTCGTCGGAGCAACCTTATTGAGGAGCATATGCTGAGATTATTACTACTTTGCGTGTTTTGATATCTAACGCGGCTAACATAATGCGGTATGAGATTCGTTGTATCACTGTAATAGATTGTTGTAAGTGCTCAGATAATATGATCCCGACTCCATTTCGTCCTTTGATAGTGCCGTGGTAATAAAGTTTATACCCATCGCCGATCTCTTTCGCTTTGTAACCTTTCCATTTAGTTTCCTGAACAACTGCAATATCGACATTGCCTTGTTTGAGGTTGGCAGCTAATTCTCTGCTTTTTCCGGTTAGTGTACCGATGTTTAGTGACATTAGACGTAGGTTTCGAGGTTGGACTTGCTTCTTTATCCGACTTCGTCCGTGAGTCGGTAACTCTTTGATATTTGTCACGTTATGCGGGATATGGCCCGCGTCGCTTGCAGGGGACGCCCTAGTAACGTAGTTTGAGATTTTGTAGACTTTTCATTTTGTTTGTGGTTGGAGCGGAATTTTTACGAGTGGATGCCTTTCCTAGCCTCAACCCTCCTCCTTTTTCATCCGGGCTTGGGACCGGCATTGGCGGAGCTTATACCAAGGAAACAGTTGATACTAACTAGTTTAGATTTTATACCAATTAGTCTTACCAGTGTTATTTCTAAAATTACGGAGAGGCTCATTGCAACGAGAATACGTGACCATCTAAAATTACTTCAAATGCTTGATGATTCTCAGCACGGCGTCCGACCCGGTCGCTCGTGCTAAATAATCTGCTGAAGGCTCGCGAACATTGGGCAGTTGCTCTTAGTTGGGGTTTAACAGTTAATGTAATATTTATTGATTTTTCTAAGGCATTTGACAGAGTTCCGCACACTCGCTTAGATTCATTATTACGTCATTACGGTGTTCCTACTGCAATTTACAACTGGATTAAGACATTCCTTGATGTCCGATTTTTCGTTGTGAGATTAGATAAGTTTTGTCAACATCTTAAAGTGTTCATTCGGGTGTTCCTCAGGGCACGGTCCTCAGGGCAAGGTCCTCAGGGCAAGGTCCTCAGAGCACGGTCCTCAGGACACGAATCCATTTAATTGATCTTATTTATGTCTTGTGCTATCGGCTTAAAGCCTTATGGCTAAGTCTGTATATATATTATTGCAATGCAGAGTTAAAACTAATAAAGGTTTATTTACCTGATCACAAATCATTGATAAATCGCTTTATTAAACGTTCTCCCAACTCACACCAAATCTCCGTGATTCCTACTTTTCTCTACGCCGTTCACATCTCATTCTTATACGTAATAAACGTACTCTCTTTTTGCGAAACCAACTCGAGTCATCTTCCAACTCTAAATCTCATTGGAAAATCTTTAACTCAATTCTTTCACGATCATCTGCCCCTTGAAATATAAATCCTGATGAATTTTCTTCTTATCTACAAACTAAGCTATCTAATTTACTTGTCCTACTACCCATAGCCCCCTTGTACCCACTCTTCTCTTTAAATACTTCCATCCCAGAACTATTCCACCTTCTTCCCGTTTCGTCTGATAAAGTTTCTTCGGTTCTGCTGTCATTACCTAATAAAACCTCTCCTTCTGACCCAATTCCCACTCACTTGCTTAAAAATATCTGCTCCTCCATCTTACCCTTCCTAACCACATTGTTCAACTCGTCCATCCGTAGCCGTACATTTCCTTCCGTCTGGAAATGTGCCACTGTTCGTCCTCTAATTAAAAAGCAATATCTCGACTCCTCACTACCATCTTCGTACCGTCCTATCTCACTTCTCCCAACCCTCTCTAAACTCCTTGAATGTCTCGTTCTTAAGCAAGTTAATACATATCTCTTTTCCTCCAACTTATTTCCTCACTTCCAAGCCGCTTTTCGCTCTAATTACTCTACCGAAATTGCCTGTCTTAAAGTTTATAACGACTTACTTATATCGCGCGATCATAAATTATGTAGTGTCATAGTTTCTCTTGATCTATCGTCTGCTTTTGACATCGTCGATCACTCGATTCTTCTCCATCGCCTTCGTCATGATTATGGATTCTCTTTACCCACTGTATCATGGTTTTCTTCATATCTATCAAACCGTACATTTCGCGTCTATTCTAACTCTTATATCTCCCATTATTCGTCAATCCTGTCCGGTGTTCAATAAGGATCCGTATTAGACCCTATGCTTTTTTCTCTTCTTCTCGGTGATTTATCTTCGATTTCTCATAAATTTAACTTCCATGTTATGCAATATACTGATGACATTCTCATCTATACTTATGCACCTGTTTATCGTATTCAAGATCTTAGTGTTTCTGCTTCCGACTGTCTTGTCTCAATTTCCAACCATCTTTCTTCCCTTCGCCTTTCTCTGAATCCTGATAAATCCAAAATTATGTGGATACTACCTCGACGCCTCGGCTTAGAACCTCCCGCCGTATCATTAAATTCTACAATTCTTCCAATCGTTGATAATCTCGTTTTCCTAGGCTTCCATTTCGACAACCGACTTTCACTTAAACCTTTCGTTAGAGATAAAGTACGCTCATCTACCTTGATACTCCGCAACCTCCGTCAAGTTCGTAGATTGATCGATCTCCTTTCTTGTATGACTCTCATATCGGCAACATTTCCGAAAGGCGGACACAACTAGGCAAGAAAAATATTATAAAAAAAGAAATACCTTTATTAGACATTTAAAAAACATCTTTCATTTTTTTTGCAGCATAGTGTAGGTAAAGTTTGAAATTAAAATTAAATTTTTTTCAAAAAAAAATTAAAATTTGAATATTTTTCAAGTAAGTGTTCGGATTAGTTAAAAATTATCACACAATAATAGCACATTATGTATCTACACCACATATAAGTTTTAGCTCGATACGACGTATATTACGCTTCAGAGAAACTTTTCAATTTTTTGAACTTAAAAATATTTTTTCCAAAAAAAAAATCGATTTGATAACCCATATTTTTTTCATCTCACAGCATCGACCATATATCAATTAACATTTACACAAGAACTTATGAATTGATTTATTCAGTATGTTGCAAAAATTTTAATTTTAATTTTTTAAATTAAAACAAAAATAATTAAAATTTTATCATTGCCCTTGTTAGTAGTTTGTTTACTGCAATATTGTTATAATACGATTACAAATCATATATCTACATTATTTTCAAGTTTGAGATTGATTTAACATGCATTACGTTGTAAATCAAAATTTAATTTTTTGAACTTCAAAATAAAAAAAGGATTTATTTTAACGTGGCAAATGCGTGCTAGCGCACGCTTACATGACCACAACAAAACAAAACTGTGAATCAGGTGTCGAGAAGGTGTGAACGGAAGAGGTGTTTGAATGTGATAAAGGAGGGAGCGCGGCGGACGTCGAGAGGGAGTTGATTCCAGGCGAGTGAGGCGGCGACGAGGAAGGATTGGAGACCGTAGTTGTTGGAGTAATTAGGAACGTGGAGTAAGAGGGTATGACAGGAACGAAGCGATAGCGAGGTGGGGCGAGTATCGTCTAAGAAAGGAAGGTTGATGAACGATGGGGAGCCGACAGCGATGAGACGAAAAGTAACGAGAAGAAGGCGGAGTTTGATGCGGATGTGGATGGTGGGCCAGGAGAGTTGGGCAAAATATGTGGATGTGTGGTCGAAGCGACGGAGACGAAAGAGCACTCGAACGGCGGTGTTGATTATTCGTTGTAAGGGTAGGATGATGGATTTTGGAGAATTGGCGAAAAGGCTGAGGCAGTAATCGATTTTAGGGAAAAGAAGCGATGAAAGAAGAGACATACAAGAACGGAAGTCGATAAGGGGGCGGATACGGCGGATGTCACGAAGAATTAAGTTAGACGAGCGGACCTTGTCACGGACGAAGGGTTTAAGGGAAAGGTGATCATCGAAATGGAAGCCTAAGAAAGTGAGATTGTGGACTATGGGGATGATTGATGAGGCAAAATATACAGTGGGAGGAGATATGTTTGGTTTACGGGGGAGGATCCACATTATTTTGGACTTTTCGGCGTTTAGAACGAGATGGAGATTGGAGAGACGTTTGTAGATAGAAGAAAGACAGTTGGAGGCAGAAATGCCGATATCGTGTATGCGATGTGCGGGTGCATGAGCATAGATTAGAATGTCATCGGCGTATTGCATGACGTTAAAGGAGTAAGGTTTGATAAATGGAGAGAGATCGCCAAGCAAAAGAGAGAAAAGCAGGGGACCTAGGACTGAACCTTGTGGAACCCCGCAAAAAATAGGGATGGGATGGGAGGATGATGAATTAGAACAGACGCGAAAGGAACGGTCGGATAGATATGAGGCGAACCAAGCTACGGAGGAGGAAGAAAAGCCGTAATCATAACGAAGGCGAGAAAGGAGGACGGAGTGGTCGACAATGTCGAATGCGGAGGAGAGGTCGAGGGAGATGAGAACACTATATATAGCCTTGTCTCGAGAAATGAGTAAGTCGTTGTACACTTTTATGCATGCGATTTCTGTCGAGTGATTAGAGCGGAAAGCGGATTGGAAAGGAGGGTACAGATTGGATGAGGAGAGATAAGCGTTGATTTGTATTAAGATGAGGCGTTCTAAGAGCTTTGAAAGAGTAGGGAGTAGTGAAATGGGGCGATAGCTAGAAGGAAGGGAGGGGTCGAGCGATTGTTTCTTAAGGAGGGGACGAACGATTGCGGATTTCCAGTAAGTTCAAAATACTTTTTAAGCACTTTGGTATGATATCCTATCATCATTTTTAACTTGTTATTTCGAACTTACAACAAATCAAAGTATACATAAAAAATTGGCATCATTACTTTATTATCTTGAATAAAAATAAATTTATTTTTAACAATTTTAAAAATTTTAAACGCTGGTTTAAAATTGGCGAAATTCGCGCGGAGACATTGGTGTAGACATAATAACGTTGATTTTTTCGACCAATTATTAAGTGACATCTCTGATATTTATTAAAAACTGTTTTTTTTTCTGTTACATATTTTAATTACAATTTAAAATATCGTTTCGAGCCATTTAACACATGCGTTGTCATCACGTAGCGGTCCGCTGATCAATGCGTGAAGATTCCAAACCATCTGAAAATCGTTCAAACACATTATAATTTCAGTTTTCTCATTATTGAAGAAATAAAACCAGCGTTTAAAATTTTTAAAATTGTTAAAAATAAATTTATTTTTATTCAAGATAATAAAGTAATGGTGCCATTTTTTTATGTATACATTGATTTGTTGTAAGTTGAAAATAATTAGTTAAAAATGATGATAGGATATCATACCAAAGTGCTTAAAAAGTATTTTGAAGTTCAAAAAATTAAATTTTGTTTTACAACGTAATACATGTTAAATCAATCTCAAACTTGAAAATAATGTAGATATATGATTTGTAATCGTATTATAATAATATTGCAGTAAACAAACTACTAACAAGGGCAATGGTAAAATTTTAATTATATTTTTTTTAATTTAAAAAATTAAAGTTTAAATTTTTTCAACATGCTGAATAAATCAATTCATAAGTTCTTGTGTAAATGTTAATTGATAGATGGTCGATGTTGTGAGATGAAAAAAAGTATGGGTTATCATATCGATTTTTTAGGAAAAAATATTTTTGAGTTCAAAAAATTAAACATTTTCTCTGAAGCGTAATATACGTCGTATCGAGATAAAAATTATATGTGGTGTAGATACATAATGTGCTATCATTGTGTGATAATTTTTAACTAATCCTAAGACTTACTTGAAAAATATTCAAATTTTAATTTTTTTGAAAAAAATATTTTAATTTCAAACTTTAACTACACTATGCTTCAAAAAAAAGATGTTTTTTTAAATGTCTAATAAAGGTCTTCCGTTTTTTATAATTTTTTTCTTGTCTAGTTGTGCATGTCTTTCGGAAATGTTGCCCTCATATCTTCTCTCCTTTTTCTAGACTCGATTATTGTATTAGTTTATTTTCCAACTCACCTAAATCCACTCTTCTTCCACTACAACGCATCATCAACGAAGCCGTCCGAATTCTCCTCCGTATCCCTCGTATTGATCATACATCCTACCATCTTGCGTCTCTCGTTTTGCCTATTATTTATTTTCATGTTCAAATTCGTTTTCTTCTCGTTGCTTTCCGCCTTATAACTTTTCATGCCCCTTCATTTCTCAACCTTCCTTTTCTTGATAATTCTCGTCCTGTTTACTGTTCCTTGCGTTCCTGTAATTCCCTTCTTTTACATGTCCCAAACTACTCTACCTCCTTTGGTATCTGCTCCTTCCTGGTGGCTGCTCCTCTATCATTGAATCATCTGCCCATTCATATACGCCAATCAACTTCCCGTCCGTGCTTCAAACGCCAAATCCGATCCCATTTAAACAATTTATCTGCTTGACTTTTTCATTTTTGTTAGTGGACTTGTAAGCGTGCAGCTTGTACGCATTTGCCACTTTAAATAAATTTGTATTATTAAATAAAATAAAATAAAAAGTTAGGCGATACTCGAATACATTGGCTTCTACAATAATTAAGAACAGCCCATCGAAAACTAGCCACGGGCAATGCAACCATATCGCAAGGAAGGCCGTTCCAAGCTCGTAATGCTCTGTGAGATAATCGAGTAAATGTGTTACTTTACACACGTCCACAATTCATCAGATTAAACGTGTCCCTTGTGGCACCGTCTTCTATTTGTTATCACATATTGTTCTGGATACCCGTGAATTCCTGTCACCATAAAGTACATGGCTAGCATATCTAGGTACATTAACCTGCAACGGATACTATTAACATTTACCGCAAGTCGGCGTTGCGAGTAGCTCAGATTTGAAATTTAAGTGCATAATTGCTACCACATCATAAAATATATTCTAAACTTCAACATTACCCTTAGTAATTGAAAAATTCGCTTGTATACTGTATTCTAAATGAGGACGTACTAGATATTTATATAATACGCCAAAACATGAAGGTAATAAGTGAGAAATAACACTTTTAATAATGTAAAGTTTCCTCTTCGCTTCAGCACATCTACGATCAATGTCAACTTTAGTTCTCAAGGTCCGATCCTAAAGTATTCCCGAATCCCGAACACTCACAACTGTTTCGATTTCTTGTAACCCTAGCATATATGAAGATATAAGTGAAGACCCTTCAAAGCGCATGTGAGAACATTTCGATAAGTTAATTAATAGCCCGGTCTGACAACTCCATTCATAAATTTTATTAACTTCCATCTGAAATTTCACACGGTCAGCTAATGAATCAATTTTGGCCCATATTTTCAAATCATCAGCGTACGCAAGACATTCACAATTAATTTTATTCAAAAGGAGTCAACGAAAATTGTAAATAAGAGAGGTCCCAATACAGTACCTTAAGGAACACCGGTATTCAAATCTCTAGGGTCAGATAGGCTTTTACCAATACGGACATAAAATTGATGATCACTAAGGAAATTGTTGACTTATAGTAATAAATTATAGTAACCATTTCGGATACGCTTGCACCAATACGCTTACAAAATTCATTGATGTGAATTCCATAAGAAATCAATGCGTAATTTAGTAGGGAATGAGGTACTCGATCAAATGCTAGGATGAAGCCAAAGAATATAACATCTACACAATGCCCAGTAGAGATCAAGTCTACCCGAGCCTCACGTATACACGGAAGATTTAATAGGCAATATCTGCATTTTCGGAACCCATGTTGTGCAGAACTTATAAGGTTATATGTGTTTAGATGGGAAATTATTCTACTATGCACAATTCACTCTAAGATTTTGCTTACGCGACTTCTTAGACTAATCAGCATGTAGTTATTGGGATTCGACTTATCGCCTTTCTTATGGATAGGAACAACATTGGCTGGCAAATCCATTTATTAGGAACATTACAGGAATCTAAAGATATTTGGAATAAATCACAAAGCGGCCCCGCGAGGTGATTAGCTAATACACGTAGAATAAACGGACAAATGCCGTCAAGACCATCAGCAGAGAAGGAAAGGAGACTTAGCAAGTGCCCCGAAACTTCTTCTTTATTTACAATAATCGGAGTAGACAAAAATAAAGTTAATGTAAGAAAATCAAAATTGTTCAAAACAGAAGTTGGTGCGTACAACTTAAATACATTTGCTAATTCATTCGCAATATCAAATTGAGAATTGATTAATTGAGAATCTACATTGATAGATGGAATAAAGCAATTGACTCGCCTACTACGCCGAACATATGACCAAAATTTCTTCGGGTTTGAATAAATCGAATTAATGACAGCGGACTCATAAGCACGGCGTTTAGCGATTTGAAGTAGTCGATAAGCATTCCGAGTAGCCTTATATAAAGGATCAATTGTTAGATCACTTTGATATGCCTTAAACAGTGTGTTACGATGCCGCAAAGAGGCCCTCAGAGTAGAATCAAAACAATTAGGTCGTAAGCATTTTTCTTATAAATTATTTTCAATTGTGCAAATTCATCTGCGATTAATATAAATTTTTGCTTTAGTGAGATCCAACAATCATCAACAGTAGAATGACAACGTAATGAAAAATCAACAGTATTCACGAACGACAAGAGTCTAGAAGTATCGAAAAGATGTCATAGTCGCTTACGAACTATCGGTTTGGTATCGTTCTAAATAACTTTAGAGCATAAAGGAATCAAAAATGAGTACCTCATGATTACTAGACCCTACAGGAGGGAGATGCTTAGATCACAAACTTGGGTTTCACTTTTCGAAAATATCAAGTCTAGCATAGAAGAACTCAATCCACTGAAGCTAGTATCACTACACACGTCTGAAACAAAAGTATTTATTGTGTCAAAAATCTCAAAAAAATGAGCCAACATTCCTAGCATTACATGTCAAGTTATCAGCCATCCCAATAATCTCAGAAACTATATTTGGGATATTAAAGTCGCTAACAAGAACATTTGGGCAGCTCAACTTGCATAGACCCTACAATAGTGTCTTTATTCTGTCATCGAATGAAGTCGAGTTTTGTGACATGTAACAGACACCTAATGCAAATTTGAATCACCGTAACATCGTCTCTACGATTAAACATTCTAAACTTCTATCATTACAATAGTATCGTTCTATCTTTAAAATTGTAGCAAGTTATGTCAAACAAATAGCCACGCCGCTACTACGGCGTCCTTGTAAACGATCAGTCCTGATTAAGTTAAATCCAGATATGCTTGCTACACAATCGAGGATGTAAACATGCAGCCAATATTCAGAGATAGCTATAGCATCATAATTGTAAGTAGTGGTCAATAGTCTTAGATTTTCGAGATTAGTAAGTAGGCTACGAATATTAGTATACGCAACACGAGGGCCAACCGAGTTCTTGAAAACATTACGCTGCTGGTAAACCTCCGTAAAATCCATATTATTGGAGTGAGAGACACTTGTAGATTCTAATATATAAGAATAGGATCCCATCGAACAAATGGCTTTCGATGGCAAACACGAAAATTTTTTATAGTTAAGTTGGTCTCATCAGCATTTAACCTATTTCCTAACCCAGTCTTAGAGGTATATAGTAAAGAGGGCTTTTCAACAGCTAAATCTTTCAATATTCGAACAATATTTCCTTTAAGCCTTATGCCTCATGCAAAGAGGCATTGTGCGTGATCATAAGAATCAAGAACAAGTTTTTAAAGATGAGCTCGACCATCAGTTGTGCGGCGCCCTAAACGAAACATTTCTAGAAATATTATTTTAGAAGCAACAACATAGTCACTAGATACAAGCATACATCGGATTACATTACGAACTACAATAACATCATCATCTAATCCACTCTGGGCAGTAGGACTAGTTGACTGTTGAATACCACGAAAAAGAACACAGCAAGGCCTATCAACTTTACCACGTACTTTAAATAATAATGATTGTTCACAAGAGTTAGTATAATGGTTATTACGAGACTTGTCATTATTAGGTGGATTAATTCAATTAGAAAGACGGTGCAATAAATCATGAACCCTGTTCTAGTTCACTGGAGAAACGATATTCGTAATCGATGATGCACTGTCACTTTTGTGATGAGACACTACTTTCACGTCACACAGAACAATCTTCCACAGTACATTTATCACACACTTGTTTGCTTGCTATCCCATCACACTTTGATGTTGGAAGTAATAAAGAGTTACGCCAAACTTGGCATTTGCTAGTAGTTGGTGTAATTTGCTCAGCATTGTTCGTTATCCCTTGTACGACTCTCATATCTTCTCTCCTTTTCTCAAGACTTGATTACAGTCTTAGTCTATCTTAGGCTAAGACTGTCTTAGTTGATTTCCCTTCTTGTATGACTCTTATATCCCAAGGACGTTTTCCTTTCTTGTATAACTCTCATATATTCTCTCCGTTTCTCAATACTTGATTTTTTTAAATAATACTTGATTTTTGTTAAGTAATCAATACTTGATTACTGTCTTAGTCTATTTTATACTAAGACTGTTAGTCTATTTTAGACTAAGACTGTCTTAGTCGATTTCCGTTCTTGTATGACTCTCATATCTTCTCTCCTTTCCTCAAGACTTGATTGTTATTAATTATTAATTATTATTTAATTTTTAATAATTAATAATAAGCATTAATAATTATTTTAAGAAGTTTAAACATAGCTGTGCATATTATCATCGTCAATTTAACTCCTAAACTGATATAAGTAGTGAATTCACAGATTGCCTTTTATACAAAAATACGTTTTTTTCAAAGAACACACCTTATAAAACGATTTACTATTTATTATTGAAATGTTTAGCATTTCTCTTTAGGACTAATTATCAACTATTCGGAACTTACACATTACCAAAATAGTCTGAATTGTAAATTATAGGGAATGGAAACACGATTTTTATGATTTAATGTAATTTTAAACAAATTGACCTTTTTTTCTGAGAATTTGAAAGAGAATCGTAGAACTATTTCCGGGCTTGCTGAAACATTGTAAAGAAAATAATTCACAAATTAACGTTGTTATTTCAAATATGAAAAACGCTTTTCTGTTTGATTTTCAAATATTTAGAAATTAGTTTTTATGAGAAAAAGTTCGGTGCTTACATATTAACATTGAATTTTTTCTTAAATATTAAGATTCACGTTTTTAATATTCATTGCAATTGTAATAAAAAAGAATTGCGAAGGTCAAAATATCAATACCTAAATGTTAATTTGAAATATATATAACAAACCTGTTCTCACATCGCAGCAAAATTCGACTGTTTTGAAAAACAGGAGGAGGGATCTGCTAAACTCACATTATAAGCTAAAAATCAAGTTCTCGTATTTTAATTTTGATTCACGTATTCATGTATCAACCTTACGCTCCAAATCTTGAATGTTATCTTTGAGAATTGTTCAACTATATTTTAATTTTTTCCTTTTTTTATATCATAGGCCCTTTGATTCTATTGTTTTATTCAAGTCAAAAAATGCCAAGTTTCTGCAAATGTGGGATAACCCCATAATTTAATATTAACATTTTTCATATATAAGGAAGCAACATTTTGCATTTATAGCGATGATCAATATCATTATGATCAATATCAATTCAAGCGATGATCGATATCATCGCTTATATTATAGCTATTGTTTCTCTCCAACTATTTACAAATGGAAAGTTCAAGCAGACGATTCAAGCAAATGTCACAGAAATCAACGAAGATATCGGGGCACAATAGTGTGATAATGAGCATTCGACGCATTTAAGTCTTCAGATAGAGTACTGAAGACATAATGAACTTTGTGAGTGTGGACGACTGTCAGTATTTTATCTAGTAAAAGAGATTCATTGACTGATAAAATTTCCATTGCGATTTTTGTTGTAGACATGTGCTCAGTAAGTTTTCGTCACCCGATACTTACATCAACGAAGAGTATCGTCATTTAATTTTAAGAAATTAAATAGGGGGTACGAATGACTATTAAACGGGATTATCAAGTGAGCCGGCAGATTCTATGAAAACTCCAAAGGTCTTTGCAAATCCAAGAGTGTTGATAAGTCATAAATTGGTTGTGTCTACTGATGATTATTACTATAATGTCAGCGAGCGTAGCTCAATAGACACCTTTACAATTTAAAATATAATTCATCATGTCGCACTATGCGACATGATGAATGTCGCATAGTGCATGGTGACTGGTTTAGGTCGCGCTTTCTCTCATGTAGTAAGAATATTACTACCAAGTCATTTTACTAACAGATGCGTGAGATAATAAATTTTTAAATAATAAAAATAGATTTGTCACAATTTAAGATCAACCTTAAATTTCGATTTAAAATACACCGGTTTACTATTCATCTAATGTTACAAATAATGTTAGTGATAGGTCAATTGTGTTGTCATCTCGCATTATCGCTCAAAAACACAAATTTAGACAATTAAATGGCGATATTAGCATGAATTATATATTTACAATAGTTATTGAGTTTTATGGGACGGATCCTCAATACAGATTAGATGACGACATAAATAGCATACATACAATTCTGTCTAAAATCCTGCAGAAAGGAGATAAAGCTACCGGTACAAGTCTTATTGTTAGTGGAATATTTACATTGGGGCCTAAAGGTACCGACGTACTTAGGATTTTGAAGTGTGTGCTTTATTCTACCGAACATGCCAGCCGGCTGATTAGAACGTTCATAGGCTGAAAGATTATCTCGTCCGTATTTTTCGAATTATGAATATAGTCACATTTCTGTGCACGAAATTTACGTGTTGACAGACGACATCCAACAGTTCGTTGGTACTCGCTTCTGAGTTTAGGTGTATATACTTATGCTGGTTTCAGAATGGATGATTTAGATGCGGATTGCTAAGTATTAAACGACATAATCTCCTCATTGACTATTTGGATGCCAGGAGTACTCACAGTTTCACAATGGAAGACATCTCTTAGGATTTGTAGAATATTCAGATTAGAACAGTAAGGTACATGCATACTTAGGCTTTTAAAGGTTTGCTGGATTTCAACGAACATGCCAGCGGGCTGATTATGAATTGTCATAGACTAAAATCTGTCGCCGAATTTTTCGACTTATGAATATTGAGTCACATCTCCATGCATCAAATTTTCGTGTTGTCATGTGGCATCCAACAGTTCGATAGTGCCGTTTATATGAGTTTAGGTATATCTAGTTATGATGGTTTCAGAATGGATGATTTAGTTAATTTTTCAAACATTCGATGTGAATTGCAAAGTATTAAACAGCATAATTTCCTAATTGGTTATTCGAATGTCTGGAGTGCTCACAGTTTTATGAAGTGAAACATCTCTTAGCTTATAGTATGTTTGATGTATTTCATCTCTGTCTTTGTTTCGTTCTTGCATTATTGACGATAGTGTTGAAATATCGAATTATTACCTGCTATGTTGTGATCCTGGATATGGCATACGCTGTAATGTAGAAGCTCATGTTCGTCATGATGTGGTCTCGTCGGGCATATCTACTTTTAGCGACTGCGATTCTTAGTTTGAAATTTAATAATTCACTAGTATTGGGCATGTTGAAGATGTTCAAATTTGTGTACTACAGCACTCGTCTTATATGCTTCTAAAGTTGGAGCTGCTCAAGTCATTTTTGCTAACCTAAGTTTATTCAATTTCTTAATTTTACTCTGTTATTTATATTTTTAAATATAGACTAGACTAACCAGAGTACATAAAAATGTGTCGCGAAAAATCGTCACATTATATATTTCTTCTTCCACAAAATACTCTGCGTAGTCCTACTTAAAATCTTGGATCTCAATCAATATTAGATCTGGCATTCACTAAGTATATATATGATGATTTAAGTTAAGCTCTCTTTGATGCTTAACAAAACAATATTTTAATTATAAATTTTTTTAAATAAATTAAAATTACATATTATATATGTAATATTCAACTTTTATTTGACTTTTGATAAATAAGACTTTTAATTAACATGAATTTTTAAAAAATATTAGTATAACAGTAGAGATATGTGATATGCGCAAGTTGTAAATAGAATCTTGCAGAAATGGCTTATGGTCAAAAACATTTATATGTAAAAGGGCGGATTGTCCATTAAATCAATGTGTTAGTAGAAACATCGTTTTTAACTTTCTATAATACAAAATAATATATATATTCATTGAGTTGACTCAGTCATTTTTTAATATAAACAAAATGTGATCCTACTTGGCGTAGTTAAATTGTTTTTCTAGCATAGTAAAAGGCATTTCTGATATCAAATTAAATCGTAATAATTATCTAAGTTGTGTGTTTGGGATATCATATTTTGTAGAGTAAGCATACTGTAAAGGTCACATCCCATCCTTGATGTGATAGTTTTGCCATTTATTTTTCTGTATTTGTTATGCCCATTTTGCGCAATAACTTTAAATAATACCCACTGCTAAGCTTACATTTTTTTCATGCATACCATATAATATAAAATATAATACTTTAAATAAATTTTAAAAATTGCCATATGTAATTATATCGGTTTTCTTCAAAATCATTTAATTTCCATGATATTCTAAACTAAATTTATATGAATAATAAATAATATACTTCATATTAGAATAAGATACACTAGATAATCATAAGAAGGGTGATTTCAAAAAGGATGAATAAAGTGAACTCGATGAACCGCTCTTTAGTCCACGCTTTTCCCGTAAAGCAGTTCATCCTAATGGCTTATAATCTTAATTCTAGTACGTGGTATATTGTCTATTAATGATTCTTAACTAATATCGCAAATATGGCATGCTTATCCAGGTAGCCTCATTCTTAATAAAAATCGATATTAATGATAAAGACGGTATATATCTAGATATGAACATTAAATTAACATTAACTAAAACTACTATTTATTTATATCGTAAAGATGACATTAAATTTACAATAAACATATTTTTGCATGAGCATTCATGCATACCATATAATATAAAATATAATACATTAAATAATGAAATTTTAAGAATTGCAACAATTTGTAAGGAAATTGGCTTTCTTCAAAATCATTTAAATAATTTAATAGATACATATTTTAAACTAGGTTACTATAAAAATAACATCAAGCAGAAAATAGTAAAATATATAAATCAACACAATAATATAAAAAATAAATATTAAATCATTAGCGGAACATTTTTATGGATGGATAATAAATATTATACTTTGTATTAAAATAAGATACAATATAATCAAATTTAATCAGAAGAAATAAGTCCTTAGCGTGTGTTTGGCCCTGATGCAATGTTATGTCGATAAATAGGGGCTGAAACCTGATAGCATAGCAGTTCCTCCTGATGACCTCTAATTCTTATTCTGATACAACGTTTTTATTTATTAGTCAATACATAAAAATGACTTTTATTTTAAATTTTAATAATAAATTATAGTGTTATATAAATATTAATCGTGTAAAATCTTATATAATTATAATATCAGGTTTCGGCAATTGTTTCTCAATTTAACATAACAGCGTCACCAAATGCGTGCTACTGATGTGTTTTATTTTACGTAATTTGATTATCTGTTATGTAATATCTTACTTTAAAACAGAGTATATATCATCTACAACCATTTTTGTTGTTGATTCATATATTATAAATTTAATATTTTAATAATATTTTGCTGATTTATACTTCTTCGCTATAAGAAATAGAAAAATATTCTGATTTATTTTATAATTCAGATTTCTAAAATCTGAAGTATAGAAAATCTTAAAATTAAAATATTTATTTTTAAATTTACGTGTAGTACAAAATACGTAAACTCAGCTAACTGATCTAATTCAAACAATAGCGTCAACGTTTTATTAATTTTGTTTTGTATAAAATTGTTCGTAATGCTAATTTGCCTCTCACGATGGACGAAAACATTTAGTTCTAAAACCGAAGTTTTCCATACTGTTGTATAATCATTTTAGCTTATTGTTGTGATCAGCAATAAATTAATTGTGAATTTTAAACTGTAATTTTATGGTTTATGAATATGACTATGAATGAGCATATAAATCAATCATTTTCTCACAAACATAGCTAATCGTATAAACTAAACATATGAATGAACCTATAAATCAACGCTTTTAGCACAAAAGACATAAAATATGTCTAGGATAAAGTATACATCATTCGTACATAGTTTTAAATTTTTGATTTTTTGTTTAAAAAAGTATCTAAGCTTATAAAGTACACAAAGTCAGTTTAAGAAATAAAATTTCAATTAAATTCCGTCAACAATGTTCGGATCTTTCAACCAAACACTTAAAGCAGTGTTCAATTCTTCCGTAGAAACTCGGGATTAATAAAACTAATATGTTTATTAACTAGAGAAATAAATTTGTTTCATTTCGGTGAAATAAAATTACAATCGAGAGTATTTATTTAATTTTACAATTTCTCTTTATTTGCAAGCTTTCGACAATTTGTCCTTTTCAAGCATATATTGTAAAGTATATGTAAAATATATTGAGAAGTATATACTGTGAAGTATATATGCATACAATACTATATATAAGTATGTATACTTACTTCTAAGCTTACATATACTAAAAAGTATATATAATTATCATATATAGAATATATAAATGACGATAAATAAGAGAAATAAAAAAAATCTAATACATTAATTGAATTCATATTTTTCGTATACAAAAGGTCTTAAATGTCGTATTGCACATTACAATCGACCTATTTGTATATTTTGATTGCTATTTTATTTTGAAGATACATTTAAAGTTAAAGTTGTCTATTAAAATCCGTTTGCCTATCGTCATTAGCAATTAAGCTTATAAACTCATTTTTACCATCCTTAAACGAAACTATCATTATTTTAAAACACTTATAATTTATTTGTTTCTGTTACATAATTAAATTAATTAGCTTATAATTAATTATAAATATAAATTATAATAAATATAAATTATTTTAATCATAAATTATAAATTAATTATAAATTAATTGGCTTATCAATTTATTAATTCATAATTGGTTTCTATTAACAGATAAATCGTATCGCAACCGATAAGCAACAAATTTTCAAATGCATCATTGCTACATATTACCATAATTAACAGATGAATCGTATTGTAACATACGTATTGCATCATATTGAAAAATACTGTTGCGCAGCGAGTTTTGAAGTAAAACAGGATATTTAAGAACGATTTGTGAAGAATAAGTTTGGAAGCTGACATGATTTGAGTTATTTACACAAAATATTTGTTAAATATATTTAAAAATGTTTTTATTATTTCAGTCAATTAGTTATTTTTTACAAATGTGATCCGTGGTTGCTGCTAATATAAAACATTAATATAGTGTTGTGTATAAGTTGTTTACGTTTTTCACCACCTAGAAGTCGATGTATCCAGCAGCGGAAACCATAGCCTACTGATGATCACAAATGAAAATGTAGCATTTGGTTTAATTGTGATATAATGATTATTGATATAACAATTTTAAAGTGTTCACTTTTTTATAATTCAATCATAAAGTAGATTATATAACTGTCAATATCTAACTCTAATTATAAATAATTTGATAATATAATATTATATTGTTTTTATTATATAATAAATTATATTCATGGAATTCACATATAGCTGGCCAAAGTGAACTTGAAATTCGGAGTAATTCCAAACTTTTTGAAATAAATTTTACATTTTGATTATTCAGCGACACTGACTTTCGAGTTCATACTTTATTAAATATCTGACGTGTTAATTTGTTCTTTGAATTGGCAAGACTAATTCCAAACTTTCTTGAAAGAAATCATACCCTTTGATTAGTCAGCGACACTTTCGAGTCTTTCGATTTTCATTTTTTTTAAATACTTGATGCTTTAATTTGATTTTTTTGAATTGGTCAAGGAACTGTTCAAATTATTAAAATCACTATTTTTCTACACGTTTAATTTATACTATCTAATAATTTTATTTATTTTTTTATTAATTTTCGTTTATTTCTAGGAACCTCAATAAGCACATATCACTATGGGATGCATTTAAATCAATTACTCGTAGTATACCATGAATCGTAACAATTCAAGTAGTTCAATAGTATCGTCTGATTCAGATTCCGACTTTGATCCGAAAAAAGACCTTGCAAGTCAGCTATCAGAAACGTTCTGGGAACGATTCTTGGCAAGTTTACAAGACGATTCAACTGTGAACGCCCGTAATGGAGAACAACAACCCATTGAAAACGAGGATGATGATGTCAATGACCTGGATTTCGATCCCACAACACAAGTGTCTGACCAGTTTGAAGAAAGTGTATGGTCCGGATTTGTAGGCAATATTCTTTCGCATAGTCCGTCGCAGTTGCAGAATAAAACATCCGAGACAATTGTTAATTTTGAAGCGAACAGTAAATGTAAAGAGGTAGTATCTACAAATAAGGCAATTAAGACAGAATTAAAACTTCCTATCAGTAAAAAAGAGCTGTCCACGTCGATCAAATCAAATCACAGTAGAAATGACGGGTACACGTTTGGAATTTCATTTGCACTAATAGAGCAAATTCGATCTGCATGTCAACTTATTTTACAAAGTGTAATCCTTTGCTATCTTAGCCCTTTACATGAAAATCAAATGAATTCGATGATGCAATTAGTAATTAGTCTAACAGAAAAGGCTACAAATATGAAAGTTCCTATTGATTTTAGTCTAAAGCAAATACGTACCTTTATTGATAATTTTCCTAGTCGTATACAGGAATCTATATGCAAGGATGTTAATAGATCACTGCTAAAATGGGACCTACCTCCTGCAGTGTTTTCAATAATAAACGAGAACCGATTTCTGTTTCCCGATAATCAAATCTATCCGAAATGCCGATATCAACCTAAGTATTTTCCAGGTTGTAGCCGTGCTGATTTTAGCTCCTATGAAGACACGCTTTTGTTAATTGCCAATCAAAGATTTAAACATTTTGGTGTCTGGAGCGATCGCATCTACATGATACATCGATTTATGATGAGCGCTAGGCAGGGAAGTGAAATTAGTAAGCGCTTGAGACGTCTTTTGTCCTCTTCGTCACAAAAGAAACGAGCGGTAAAGAAAACGTCATCCGATAAAGCATCTCAGTCACCGTCTATCGCGACGAAAAGTTCAAATGAACATCAGCAAATTAGCACTGCCCAATCATTAGAACAATTAAAGATGAAACAGACAACGTTAGCAAGGCGTAGAAAACCTGTTAAGTCTAATAAAAGAAAATAAAAATATGTAATTATTGTACAGAAAGGTCAACGACATGTTTCTAAAACAACATGTAGATATTTTTGTTTTTGTTTATTTTGGCTATAGCTCTACAGCTGCTTTGTTATGGCTAGAGGTGGCTTGCCTTTTCATTTCTTCATTATTGGTGGCATCATGCAAAGTAGATAGCCAATTAGCTACTCTGTCGTATTCAGGGGCGTTTTTATCTACAGTTACATAACAGTTATCAGCTTCTCCGTTCTTTGAATTCGGCATGTCGGGAGGCTTCAAGATCGATGAAGCAGTCATTGCATATGAAGAATCAGGCGAGTGCCAACTTGCAAGAAGATACTGATCCCGAAGTCGAATACCCTGCGTTATAACCTAAACAGAGAAAATAAACTGTAGTTAATAAAAATATAATAGGGAAAAGTAAAAGATGGCATAAATCAAGATTAAATCAGTATTAATGTGTGTAATCGATTATTTCGTTAAACGAAATTTTTGATTCCACAACAAATTCTTCAAAGAATTTTTGATTTTTTGAATTCTTAAGCAAAGACGAGTTGAGTATTAAATATAGCTCATATATTCAACAAATAATGTGTATTTAAATTTTCAATTGAAATTTGATAAACCTTTTTTAAGGTGTATTCAAATTATACCTTTTTAAAATGTATTTTCTATTGATTCAATAGTTTTAACTGTAATTTTTAATTCCATTTCATTATATGATTAGTGGAACCAATGGATATATAAAAGTCGAAAATAACACGGTTGTATTAGCATAATCTGATTGAATATTATTCTTTAATTAAATATAATTTCTACAATGTAAGAATCTGCTTAAAATCCATAAACCCGTGCTAATTATAAACGGTGAAAATAATGTGCTTCAAATACTCCAGTTTTCGAAGACACAGGTCGACTTTGAACAACAATCGCAGCAATTTTTGTTGGTTTGCCATGCTAATGTTTTATGGATTCATACGTGAACAAATAAACTGATATTTGTTTATTAATTGAATTTAACACATTTAACAAAAAGCCTTTAAAATCTACAAACTAAAACTATCCACTTTTAAAAATACCTACGCTAACTTGGGTTTTCTATGTTATATATAACTAACTTAAAAATCAGTTTAAAGTTTACGATTAGGCTTTCTGTAACATCTGCATGTACATAACGATATCATTTATTACAATGATCCTTTGGAATCAAATCAAACGATTTGACTATCAATAATTAAATTGTAAATCAAAACTAATTGAAAGCAGAAATGATTTTAATAAAATTCGAAACATTTAAAAATTTTAAATTTTCTGCTAGTCTGTTAAATCAGTAGACAAATCAAACGAAAATCAGCTATCATGAAAAGAACGGAAACGTGAAATGTAGGTATTAAATCAACAAAAATAATAAATTCAAACTAATAAGTACAAAGAACGATTAACTTCTTATTTTTTTGTAAGTCGCGGAGTCCACGCTTAGTTGAATTCTGCCTCTTAGTCGAAGAAACTACAAGAGGAACACCAGCAAATAAATTGCACTGTTAGCTCAAGTAGCTCGAGTTTAATACGACAAATTTCGTCGTGATTTCTAAAACGACAAGCTCTAAATAGCAAGCAGGGTATCCAGCTTTTGACTGCGTCTATTATTTTTATTAAATCGGCAAAATAACCTAAACAATATGAAACATTTTGACTTTTCAACCATTTTTAACAAGATTTTTCCTTTCAAGCACTGGTCCGGGTGTTGAATCGTGGAGGCAGTGCACGAACCAAACTACTCCAGATATCGCGATCCTGGACGACATACCAGAGTTCTCTTTCAGATAGCCCAAGGAGGTCTTAGGCCAGTTTCGAAATTTGATCTCTCTAGCGCTACCGAGGTTTACCTCGAGGTCTCTTTCCCAGGAGTCCGGCCTGGAAAACCCTCCGAAGAAGGCGATCCCTAGACATCCATTTTTTATGAAAGAAAATTATGTTCGTATAATGACATCGATTCGAGACTATTAAATATGTATGAATTTCGAAAAATGCTTACCGCTTCTGCCTGGTGTCGTGACGCAAAAGTTGCAATAACTTCATTATGTCTGCCACGATACACATCCTTTACATGTAATTCCTAAATTTAAAATGTAACAATTGAAACATATAGCTGAGATAAAATTAATTGAATTTATTGTAAGATTCCGCGATGAAGCAATTTGAAAATTCTAATATTGCAAGTTTTTGTTATTAAGGAACAAATTATTTTGTTCGTTAAAAAATTTGTGGTCTAAATCAGTTTATCATTGAGTTGCAAATTCTACTCCTAGCATTGGGTAATTTTATGTGAAATCGATACTTTGATATGCAGCTAAGAAATTAAATGTAATTTTACCCAATACTTCACATTAGGCAATTTATAAAAAAAATTACCTTAGTAAAAATGATGTGAACGAACTCGGTAAAACCCGAAATTTTGAATAGCATAAGAAACAAATATATTTTATCTATTTTTTAACAGTTAAATCTGTTATGAAAACACAATCTGAAATATCACAATCTGCACTATTCACACCTAAGTGATATTTAAAATTGATTTGTAAATATATTCTAGTATTTAATTTAGTCACACAGCGAAATAAATACAGACAACAAATTAAATTTGTTGAATTTAATTTAATATGTTGAACAATATTAAAAATATTATATATTATCTTTATATATTAACTACATATTTATTTTATACATAATAAATAATATAATATTTAATAAACAATATTTTATTAATAAAATATTCACATTTAAGAAAATTAATAATATATTTTAAGATTGAATTAAATATAACTGTGGTATCGATCAAAATGCCAATTTAGCAACTCGATTAAATAATGACAATGTGTAGGTAAAATATAGTACATATCGAAACGAATGTTTCAGGGATTTGTTGTGTATGAACGAACACACTGCAAATGTATGGCAATGACGATTATCACTGGCAGCAATGTGCTTGGCGGTATGCCTTTGTATTTTGACTATATATGTCGGATAGCGACTGTTTCTGAACGCTGGTGTTTTGTTTGTACTAAAAATTAAAAAACGTTAGCGTTTGCTTTGCAATGTCTGAAAACACAACAATTGGCGACGAGGGTGGTTCAAAATTTTCGTCGAACGACATTATGAAAATTGTATGGGAACAACAACGTACATTGACGAAGTTGATGGAAAGTCTGCAAAATCGTGAAAATCCCAATAAGGATTGCAATATACCGGCGTTTCAGCATTTCAATGCAGATCACGATAAGTGGATTGATTACGGGATTCAACTGAAGAATTTTTTGGGCATGCACAGAGTTGATTCACAGATGCGACAAAAACAATTCTTACTGTCCAGTTGTGGTCAAGAAATTTTTCGCTTGGTTGGACAATTGATTCCGTCTTTCGAAAAAGAGGACATTACTTTCGAGATGATTATTAAGGAACTCGATCGTCATTTTAAAAAGCCGATGCATATAGTTGCAGCCAGATTCGAATTTACGCAATGTCGACAAAAAGCCAATCAGTCACATAAAGATTGGATAGCGGAAGCAAGGGGCCTGGCTAGTAAGTGTTCGTTTTTCGATCAATCCATTCAAACCGAACAGCAAGCAATCGACGACAGATTGAGAGATCTGGTAATTGCATATACTCCAATCGAGGAAATACGTATGAGTCTATTACGATTAGACAATCCTACGTTAGACGATGTAATTAGGATTGCTTCTAATTGGGAAATGACACAAGCTACTAAGCACTTGTTAGCGACGGAAACCAGCTCGAATTATGCAAATGACTCGAAAAAGGATGTTGAAATTTCGCATGTTAATAAATTAAGTGCTGGACGTCGATCACAATGGAATAAAAATTCCATGCCTCGTTGTACACGATGTAATGGTTCAAATCACGTAAATGAGCAACAGTGTTGGGCTAAGAACGTAAAATGTCACCGTTGTGGTAAGATAGGTCATATTCGTCGATGCTGCAAGGTAGCACTACAAAATATTCATCAGTTGATATCAGACGAGAATGGTGATAATAAGGCTGTAGAGTTGGCTTTTCTCGAAATTCAAAACGTTTGTCGAAGGGACCATATCCTGGGACCGACATTGGAAGTGAGAATAAACGGAGTTCAAGTGGAAATGGAGTTTGATACGGGAGCAATGTTGTCTGTAATATCTCAAAAAACATGGTCAAGTTGTGGTTCGCCTGAGCTAAGAGCGGGAAGATGGCTGAGAAGTTTTGGTGGAGGGTTGATAAAGAGCATAGGTCAATGTCAAGTGACTGTAGAACTAGATAATGTAGCCAAATTGTTGAATGTCGAGGTCGTATACGAAACAGAAAAGAGCTTGTTTGGACAACCGTGGATAGAAGCATTTAACATGTCCTTGCCACGTCAAGTAAGATCCCGCCCACGAGCTATCAATCAGTTAAATTTAAATCAACAAGGTGCATCCGATTTAAACCACATGTTACTCAGATTTAAGGAGTTATTCAATGAAGATCTTGGGAACATTAAGGATTTGGAGATAAAGTTACAAGTTGATCCATCGGCTATTGCACGATGCATTCCGGCTCGTCGCGTACCACTGCCATTAAAGCCAAAAATCGAAGAAGAGTTAAAGCGCCTTTTATCGAATGGAACATTAGAGCAAGTTGATTCAAACTGTAATTATATTGAATGGGCGAGTCCAATTGTTTCTGTGCTCAAGAAGGATAACTCAATAAGACTTTGCGCTGACTTCAAGGCGACAATTAATCCGTATCTGAATTGTGATTGTTTCGAATTACCGACATTTGAGGAGATACTGAGCAAAATCGCAGGAGGCACCTTGTATTCAGTATTGGATTTAAAGGATGCGTATTCACAAATGAAAGTTCATCAAGACTCTCGAAAGTATTTGACCATATCGACACCCTTCGGATATTATCAATATCGTCGATTACCATTTGGGTTATCCATTGCACCAATTTTGTTCCAGCGTTATATGAATCAATTACTCGGTACGATTCCGGGCGTCGCAGTTTATCTGGATGATGTTGTAGTTGCAGGTGAAACACGTTCAGAACATATAGACAGACTTCGAAGTGTAATGACAAGATTATTGAATGCGGGAATACGAGTTAAACGTGAAAAGTGTTTATTTCTTCAAGAACAAGTCAAATTTCTGGGACACGTGTTAGATAAAGGAATGGTAAAAATTGATCCAGAGAAAGTTGATACTATTCAAAATATTTGTCCACCGTCAAATCCTAAAGAACTGCGAACGTTCTTGGGAACCATAGGGTTCCTTGAACGTTTTATTCCTCATTTGCGGTCGCAGTGTGCTGACTTGTATTCGTTAACGGGTGTACGAGCGAATTGGAACTGGACAGATCGGCATCAAAGCCAATTTGAATTGGTCAAGCAAAGTATGCTAAAACCGAAAATTTTAATACCATATGATGGGAAGAGTAACCTGAAGCTGTATTGTGATGCTTGTGAGAGAGGCTTAGGAGCCGTACTGCTTCAAGAAACTAAAAACAACCGTTATCTGCCGATTGCATACGCATCAAGAAAATTGAGCAGCGCGGAAATAAATTACTCGCAAATCGACCGGGAGGCACTTGCACTTATATTCGGTGTCAATAAGTTTCGATATTTTCTATTAGGTAGAAAGTTCGTACTCATCACTGATCACAAACCTTTGAAATACATATTCGGAAATCAACGTAATTTGCCAAAGATCGCGAATCAGCGTTTAGTCAGATGGGCATTGTTGTTGAGTCAATTCGACTACGAACTCGAATGCATTCCAGGAAAAGATAACATAATTGCCGATGTCCTCTCCAGATTTCCATGTCAAGGCCTTGACTGTGCAGAAACGTCGGGAACAAATGATATCTGTGTGAATTTGTTATGTGAGGACACACCTTTATTATCCGCAACAGCTATTCGCGAAGCTACGAAACAAGATTTGATTCTAAAAAAGGTGACGCAATATGTGTCGATCGGTTGGCCAAACAAAGTTACAGACTCGAACATTCATTATTACAGCACAAGACGCAATGAGTTATCATTTGAAAATGGAATTTTGCTTTTAGGAGCGCGTGTATTAATTCCGACGAGTCTACGGGAGACAGTTTTGCGAGCTTTGCATGCAGGCCATCCGGGAATTGTGGCTATGAAGTCCTTATCACGATATTACGTATGGTGGCCTGGATTGGATGCTGATATCGAGCGCTCAGTACAAAATTGTAACGATTGTCAGCGTTTCCGGAATAACGAACCTAACCATCCACTTCACAATTGGCCTGTACCCAGCGATATATGGACTAGGATTCACGTAGATTTCGCCGGACCATCCCAACAGGAGTATTACTTTGTGGTTCAGTGTGCTCTATCAAAATGGCCAGAGGTTATTAAGATGCAATGTACAAGTGCTCACTCAACAATAAAGGTATTAAGAGAAATATTTGCCAGAAATGGGGTTCCGGAAGAGCTGGTATCAGACAATGGTCCCCCGTTTCAGTCTTCCGAATTCGCGAATTTTTTGCAGTCTAATGGAGTAAAGCATGTAAGAGTATCTCCGTATCACCCAAGATCAAACGGTTTAGCGGAGAGGTTTATTCAAGTACTAAAGAATAAAGTGATCAGACCTTACAATATACACGATCGTCCAAAGCGATTGCAGCAATTCTTATTGTCGTATAGAAACACACCGCACAGTGCCACAGGAAAACCACCATCAATTGTCTTTACCGGTCATCGTTTGACTACCTTATTTGATCGTTTGAAACCGAATCTACGTTCTACACTTGAAGGTTATCAAGCAAATAACAAAATACATTTCGATAAGAAATCCAAACCGAGGGAGTTTTATTCAGGAGAAAAGGTGTGGTATCGGCAGAAAAGTAACGAACCGTGGTCGGCGGGGGAAATAGAAAAGCGCTCAAACTGGACATCGTATGTCGTGAGCAACGCTGATCAAAACTACAGATTACACGCCGATATGCTTCGTAAAGGAGAAGGTATAGAGAATCGAGAAATTACCAATGATGCAGACAATGATCAAGAGAAAATGAATTCAACATTGTCACAGCGGATTGAGATAACTAGTGATCAAAGTCCACTTACCATTACGAATTCGGCGGATGAAAAAAATCTTGAACATGATAATTGCCATCGCCAATTACCTAGACGATCAGAAAGAGTCCGTAAAGTACCTGTTCGATATGGCTGGAATGTGGCGTACTAAAAAGACCACATTTATATGGGGAAGAGGAATGTTGTGTATGAACGAACACACTGCAAATGTATGGCAATGACGATTATCACTGGCAGCAATGTGCTTGGCGGTATGCCTTTGTATTTTGACTATATATGTCGGATAGCGACTGTTTCTGAACGCTGGTGTTTTGTTTGTACTAAAAATTAAAAAACGTTAGCGTTTGCTTTGCAATGTCTGAAAACACAACAGGATTAACATATTTTATCTGTCAAATTCAGATTTCATTGCATTTACTCCTTTACATAACTATACATTATATATATAGTTAATATATAAACTTTTGCTGTCTTCTCTTCTGCTTGTAATCACGATGCTTGCACGAATGTTGGGAGCATATTTTAAGAATATTTATAGTCTCCGAAAAAGACACGTGACTAAGTGTGGGAAAGTAGCTGTGCTCACGTGCTAAGCATTTTTAGGAAGGCAGTTGAAATATATATTAAAATAATGCAGTCAAAACATAAGAGACAATCTAATTTAGCTTAAGATTATCTCATAAACAAAAGAATTCTGATAAGAATTGCAATTGTAAGTAAGTCTAATGTTGTATTAGAGCTTTATGACTCTTAGTGAGGAAAATAATTTGAATTTCCTAAGACGTTGTATCTTGCGTAAGGAAATACATAAAACTATTAACTTTTAGCGACGTAAAAGAAATAATAGTTAATCAATGCATGATAATACATGTAGAAGATATCCTGTTCTGGATGTTCTTCATATCGATCATGATATTTCATCAAGTAATCTATTTCAATTGTTCTTAATGATATAATGACCAAGGTTGGTAAAGATAGTATTGTAACTAGAGAATGATATACAACATACTTTCGAACCTATAGGAGTGTAAAAACATATTATATAAAGATAATATCAAATTATTATATAGCATGGTATTGAGTATTCACGTATCAAGTATATGTCACAATTGATAAAAAAAATGCTGTCAATTCAATTTTATGATATGATCGTAATTTATGATATACAATTCAAAAATATTCTTTTCTGTTTATTGTTGATCTGGAGCCCATAAAAATCAAATTGCAAGATAAGATAAAAACTTAATATATAAAATTTATTAAAAACTTACACGAAAGAACATTTCAAGGGACTCAATTAAATTTGGTGGTACTTGAGATACAGCTATTGTACATTCATTAAGCTAAAACAAGGAGAGACAATTGAACTTTCGTTCTTTTATAATAATTTATATTTGTTAATTAATCATTTTAAAACAATCATTTAATTTTTGATATTATAACTAGCAATTATATCATAAATGTTACAAATCATTTCTAGTGTGCAACAACAGGATTAGTCAAAAATAAGATAAAATTTGATATTTTAATAGAAATATCAAACAATTAGGATTTAAGGTACCAAGTATATGGATAAGGATCACACTGAAACATTGAATAATAAATACAAAATAACGTTTTGATTAATTATAATGTAATATTATATTTAAAAAATATTTAAAAACAAATTGAGTACGGGAATGAAATTATAAAAATCCTGATTCAGCAGGCATCTAGCAACACGAAACAGTAATAAAAAACAGTAATCTTATTTTTGACAGAAGGAGAAAATAATACGCATTAAATAATATTAATTACTCAAATACAATGTCAAACAAACTGTAGGTAAATACGACAATTGAGCTATGTGTATCTAATTAATTCTCCGACACCGTAAGTTTGCAAGAAAACTTAAAATTTTGAAATTTAAAGAACTTTTGAATAATTAGTTGCTAATTATTATATTAAATTATAATTTGTTGTTGTGATCATGTAAGCGTGTCCAGGCACGCATTGGCCACTTAAAATAAATCCTTTTTTATTTATACAAGTTTTGATTTGGCTAATCTAAATGAGCGTCATAAATAAATATGAATAAAAATAAACCGTCTTTTTAAATCTCACAGTTAAAGATCTTCCTTTTTCACTAAAAAATTGCGAATTACATTCTTTTTAAGTCGTTAGGTATATAAAACTCGCAGTCGTTCAAGTATATAAATATATTACCAATATTTATTAAAAATTAAAAGTTTTATGCGAAATAAAAAAATATGGCGACGTTGATATTTTATATTTCTTACACACAATTTATCATCTAGCAACAGAAAATTATACATATGTACATATAAAATCATATTTACTAATAAAAATATATTGAAAATAATTTAAGCTTTTAAATAATTCAATTCATTTTATCTTTAATAGTTTTAGGTTTTACTAGATTAACATTTTTATTACGAATGTAACGAGTACATTATGTAAATAAAAGATTATAAATTAAAATTTTTAGTTCAATAAAATTTATAATTTTAATTAAAAATTATAATAATCGGATAGATAATTCTAATTACTCCACACTTTCCTAATCTCTAATCATTTATTTAAAAACGTTTACAATTCAATTTCTAGAATTATATCAAAATTATATCAAAGTATTGTTTAATATCTTAGAGATAAAAATCTTAAATTAAAATTAAATAACATGTTGCCATAGAAACACGTTGTCTCAAAGATACATGTTCTGCACAGCTTAAGTTCTCCTATTGCAATCTAACCACCTACCTCTGGCCTGATATATTTGTATCTCGAAGGCTCATATAAAGGATAATCATAGGGATCATGATGTGGGCGTGGTCGCTAAATTGCAACACAATAAAAATAAAATTGCAATTAAGTCTTAAACCTTTCGCTTTAAAATTGCCGACTTAATGTAATCGTTTTGTTTTGCAACCACTGCAGCGACTTCTTTCAATGCCTATAAAATAAGATTAAGCATTTGAATAACAAAGTTATTAATTTTGAAAACCTTCGCAATAGTTCTTTTTTCATCAGATGATTTAGCAGAATCCAACAATGAAACTAATGCTCGTTGTTTCACTAGCAATTCATCCAAAATCTGATACTGCAATGTGGTTGCTTTATCAGCCGGAGAGCATATCGTAGGCTGTAAAAAAAGTATCATGATTATTTTAAAGCAACAATTTGTTTAGTCCAAGAGAATAAACAAAAGACAAGTATCAGCTACTATTTGTTATCAAAGTGTATTAAGAACTCTGAAATAAATTAAGGAGTACTTCTTCTTCATATCGTACATAATAAAATACGCATAAAATAGCCATTCAAATATGACAATTAAATATAATATTATAATTAATATACTATTATAATAAATATTTATTTATAATTATAATATAAATATTATTAACTAATAATTCATGAATATATCAAACATAATGAAATGAATAGTAAATACAGAATTGTCCTAGCGCTTTTAGTAAGTGGATTTTTAAATGCAGTGATTTAAGCTATAACTAGTTTTTAAGATGTTATGAAATTCTAACAAACATCATGAAATAAAAAAATATAGTTACTTTGTGAGAGTCAAGGGTTAACTGAAACCATAATATTACAAAACAGTAAAAAATAAAACTGTATTTTATTAAAAATATTTTTAATAATTAAGTTTTTATTTATAAATTAATATTCAATATATTCTTTGTTATTATAATATTCTGATGCAAGAAGCAACCAGGAAAAATGTACAAGGGCTTATTTTTAGAAATATAATTTAGAATCTATTTCAATATATTTATTTTTTAGAGTCATAAAGTTCAAATATATTATTACTGCATAAAGTTGTAATTACAAAATGCGTGCAACAACAAAAGCGATAAGTTAAAATTATAAAATCAAAAAATAAATATTAAAATTATAACTTATAATGCAAACTTATTTAAACTAATCACTAATTTTAATTTACAATGCGCCTTAAAACCCTCGGTACGCTCAGTAAGAACTCTGAAATAAATTAAGGAGTACTTCTTCATATCGTATATAATAAAATATGCATAAACTAGCCATTCAAATATGACAATTAAATATAATATAATTAATATAATATATTAATTAATATAATATAATATATTATAATTAATATACTATTATAATAAATATAGTATACTAATAATTAATATAGTATAATGTAGTATAATAATTAATATACTATTATAATAAATATTTATTATAATATACTATAATAATAAACATGGCAGCATGAAAAACGGGTGATCCGGCTAGCGGATCACACACATCGGGTAGGTTTCTAATAGATCGTTAGAATACGATCCCCTACCAAAAGTAATATACAGAAATGTATATCTACACCACTGGAGCAGCCAGCTTAGTGGATGTTGCGTTGAATCACGATACAGACGTCCTGAGTTCAAATCCGATCAGCATCAGTCAACGGAGAAAGCAGATAATAAGGGTCGAAACATGAAATGTAGGTCTGGGTCAGCAGCTGATGAGACCCACCCAGACTGATTAGTAGCGTCCTGCTGTATCAAAAATAAGATCAATACCTGTGAGGATAATATGGTACCACAATCGGAAAAAAATTTCAGCTCACAGATGCAATCAAATACAATTATAATAAATATTTATTTATAATTATAATATAAATATTATTAACTAATAATTCAAAAAAATATATTATATATTGGAAATAATATTACATTATATTAATAATGAAATAATACAATATTAATTAGCTTGATTTATATTTATAAGCAATAAAGAATTACAAACTTAATTTAAATATACGTAAAGTTAAGGCTAACATAATATAATATTCTTTAATACTGAATATTAATGTATATTTAGCAAACAATTATATTGCACTCGAATTAATAATTATTTTAAATTCACATTTAAAATAAACACTGTAATTTATATTAAAAGCTTTCAAAGTGAAAACTTGTTAAGCACAATTATTTAAGCTCATTCATATTTATTTTACAATGCACTCAATTTTAGTCTGCTATAAAAAATGTTACGCGTAAAATTCATCAGATTATATTTTTCTTTTTAATGGAGAATAAAATTTGTTTTTAATAGCTCGAATGTCTTCATCGAGATCTCCAGTTTCTTAAGCAGAGAATCTGCACAAAGAAAACCGAAATTTTATTTTAGCTTACAAATACATTCGCAGGTATTCCGGTTTTATTAGACTATGAGGATGAAAACATTTTTCAGAGAAGGCCAAGTGTTTGAACACTAATTCCACCTGAGTATTAAGGTACTACAGGAATATCGCTTTGTTCCATAACTTCGATACGTTGACTAACTTGGCACGTAAAACAATGTTAATAGGTGATATATTATTAGTTGACTATTGGAAAATTTAAATATTTTCAAATTTAAATATAATTGGGAAATTCAAATACTGTTGTTAATACGTATATCAATTTGGGCACGTGATTATATTCTCAGTTTACTATACTAAAATTAAGATAGTTGTAGAACAATTAATTTCGCAATTACTTAATTTCAGAATTTATAACAACATAATTAGCAAAAACTAATACCTTTATATTATGAACCGTTTTAAAAACACCAGGATTAACAAAGCTATTATAAGGCACTGCCGCATGTACTCGATTACCCTCACAGCTCTAATAAAACAAGAAATCACGATTACCAATCCAAATTACAATTAATTTAACATACATTCGACCTCCTCTTTGCGCGATTTGTAGATATGTCATTTATATCGAATAGACAAGCTCCAATCGTGTCTACATCGAGTATGCTGTTGGGAGAGTTCAGTGCAGACTGAGCATCTGATAGCTTTGAGAAAGCAACTAAAGCCGATTTTGGATTCCCATCAAAAGAAATCTAAAAACAATATAAACATATAGTTCACAGCCCAAGCAAGTTTAGATGTAATTAAATGCTAACGAACTAAATAATTGAAAACTACTGTTGACGTTTTATAAATAAGAAGACTTCCAATACAACTTTTTTAATTAACACGATCAGGAAAGTATAACCTGCATGCTTTCTTTGCAACCTTCGTCGGTAAGCTTAACCCAGAATGAGCAAACTACATTGTTCTCTAGTGCTTTGTAGCTAGAAAGCTTTTGCTAGTACATTGTGCCTCAGATATATACCAGCGTGTTGCTTGTTCAGAAACCTTAGTAAGCTGATGAAGGAAGGAACGATAGCACACGTGTTGTCCTGTGAAGCCAATGTTTAGGCAAACCATACCAGATGTAAGGATGGTCACCGGTGGAGGAGATTGCGCTTAGTTAATTCCTTTTAGAGGTTTACTTTGGTACTGCCAAAGTTGTGTAGCTACAGGGCCACACTGATGAGAACACCCTGTGGTGATAAGTAGACTAAGGTCTAAACGCCCCATTGGGTGCTAGGCGTCTGTGGTAGGCGCATTCCGGGTTAAGCTTCTCGACGAAGGTTGTAAAAAAGCATGCAGGTTTATACTTTCCTAATCGTGTTAATTTAATAAGTTGTATTGAGATTTATATATTGTAAATTACGAAAAATACAAATATGCATTTAAACACAAAAAATACAAATAAGCAACAATTTATTATCGTTATAACATTTTATTTAGTCAAATATCAATTGGTATGCTATTTAAAAAATAATTAATGGAAATAAGGCCTGATTTCCATTATAATATTCTTTAATATCTAATATTAATGCATATTTAGCAAACAATTATATTGCACTCGAACTAATAATTATTTTAAATTCACACTTTAAACATTTTTCAAAGAAGGCCAAGTGTTTGAACACTAATTCCACCTGAGTATTAAGATACTACAGGAATATCGCTTTGTTCCATAACTTTGATAAGTTGACTAACTTGGCACGTAAAACAATGTTAATAGGTGATATATTATTAGTTGACTATTGGAAAATTTAAATATTTTCAAATTTAAATATAATTGGGAAATTCAAATACTGTTGTTAATACGTATATCAATTTGGAAACGTGATGTACTCAATTTTAGTCTGCGATAAAAAAATTTTCACATCAAATTCATCAGATTATATTTTTCTTTTTAATAGAGAAGAAAAAAAATTTTTTTTAATATAACATTACAATTAAATATTTATAAAAAATTATCTTATATTATTAATTCATTTTTCAAAAAATATATTATAATATTGTAATGTAATCAATAATAATTTATTGATCTCTTGTTAACAAATATGGCTACAACATTTCGTTTTTAAACATCAAATAATCTGAATTAATACAAGGTTCGATTCACAACTAAAATTGTAGGTAAAATTTATTAAACGCAGTACGGGCGATGGCGCACTAGAATATTGTCTTTTGGTAACCAAGACAAGTTTATATAAAAGTATACATTTCAATGATAAATACGTACATCAACATTCACTACGGTACCAAATTTGCTAAAGTATTCGTAAAGGGTTGCAATGTTGTTTTTTGATTCAGGTACATTAGCCACCTTTAAAGTACATCCCATGCGGTTATGCTTGCTGTTTACAAGACTTGTTGCTAAAACATTTAAAGAAAACAAAAAATATAAGTTTAAAAATTTAAACTCTTGAGCGGAAAATTTGTATGAAAGAATAATAAAAAATAAACTTTGTATTAGAATAAGATACACTAGAAAATCAAATTTCATCAGAGGAAAAACGTCATTAGCATGTGTTTAGCCGCGTTGCTATGTTGAGTCGAGGAGTCGGGGCCAAAACTTGATAACATAGCAGTTCTTCGTGATGATCATTATTACTTATTCTGATACATTTATTAGTCAATGCATAGCATTGACTTTTAGTGATTTACTTTTATTTCAAATTTCGATTTAAAATTTTAATTTTATATAAATATAAATTGTATAAAATATCAAATAATTATTTATTATTTAATTTTACTTTTGATTTATATATAATATAAAGTAAGCAGACGCGGTTATTTGATCTGATTAAGTTTTTTGTTTACAAGACATGTTGTTAAAACATTTAAAGTTGAATTAGTTCATTTTGCAAATAAAAATATTGATCAATTGAAAATTATATAAAAGTGAAATATGTAAATACGTGATAAACATGTTTAAGGCTACAAAGTAGTTATGCAATACTCTTAATTGTGTAATATAAGCACATATCCTTGTCATCGTATCATTGAAATAATTTGCCCTCGAAATATCGTCGAACTAGGAAGGTATTTTCTTTTGACAATTGTGTACGGTACTGTAGCGAATCTGGTGACATCGATATTTCAATTTTGGAAATGGTTATTCGACGCAACTGTTTGCATGCGATACGCCACACGAATTCGACATGTTACTGGGGTTTGATGCTATACAAAATCTCTTTGAGCTTGCTGTTACATAAAATGTAAGAAGAAACGTTTGTAATATAGTATCGTGTTCTAGCTCAGAATTGTTAGAAAACGTGGTCAATGACGAATACTTCGATGTTTATTTTGACAAAAGGAAATGGACTGTTCAGTGAAAATAATCGGCGAGTAATCATTTAATTTCAGATAATGTATCGAAATAGTATTGTACCTTAACTGAGAACTGCTATAAACGGGAAATATAAAAATGGATTACGAGTAGTGTAATGCAAGAATACTTTTTGGAAAAGAAAACAGTCTCGCTTACTTTTGCGATTATTAGTTTCAACAAACTAGTCCGCCATGAGCGCAAAAGTAAATTTATCAGAGTTTGAATGCATTCGATGAACTCTGCATTTGAATTTGTTAATAATTTATTATATTAATAATTTATCAATTATTTGAAAAATAATTGATATATGTAGATTGAGAGTTTGCGATATTTTGTGAATCGAAATTTTGCTACATGAAAGGCGTGTTATGTGTTCACAAAACATTGTATATTGACACTTTGTAAAACAGTGTCGAATATTAAGAATAAAAAGGTTTCACATGATTAGGTTTTTAAACCTATTCGAAACTACTACTATTTATATATTTGTATATTAAAAATATATATTTATATATAAATATATATTTGTATATTTATATATTTATATATTGAATTAATATTAAATGGTTTGTATTATTTAATTAATTGACTAAAATTTTTAATTTAAACGTATCAAAAGTTTCCAAAATGGTGTCTGCTAATATATGTATAATATGTGATTACAAAGTACAAACCTAAAATTGCTAATTAATTACATTTAGACAATTCTAAGATAATAAAAATATCTACAAAGTTTTATAACGTATTAAAATATAAAATAAAGAATAAAACATATATTTTAAAAATATCTGGATTTTATAAAATTAAAACATATAATTACATCGACGTCGACGAGCAGGGTACTTATTATCATTGTCCGATTTAGGTAAAGTCCATCGTCCAGTTCCATTAGCCAGATTTTCACATGTAGTCGGATTCACAATAGTGATAATATTTCTGTGATCTGGTTTATTTTGTTGCTTTTCTACAAAAGGCGATTCTGGATTATAACAATCACTAAGATTATCTAAAACAAAACAATTTCTCATTTTTATATTAGTTCCGTAACCTGTGAATTCAGAAGAACAGGATGAGAATATAAGTAAAGACTTTACAAATGCTAACGCTAAGATACGTGTAAAATTACAAGCGTTTCATAATTATGACAATTTCATATAAAAATTGTTTATTTCAATTTATATTAAAATTTAATTTTATTAAAATCGAAGAGCAACTTAAAAATATATTAAAAATATATGATTTTGAATTATTTTTTTATTTTGAATATTTAACAGGATCAACAAAACAGGATAAATGCATTAATATTTCGTAAGCTATTTCTCGCATCATAGGAAAAAATTTCTCGGCTAAAATTGTTTTCTCTCGCTATAAGCAGCTAGCGAAATATTAATAAATTTATCCTGATTAATTGATTCTGCTCAAAATTCAATTATTGAAAAAATACTACAAATCATCCAAATAATTTAATTGATACATATTTAAAACTAGGCTTCTATAAAGATAAACAGAAAATCGTACAATATATAAATTAAAAAATATTATAAAATTTAAATTTATACTTAAAAGTGAAAAGTTTAGCTACTCAAGTGGAAAATGGTTGTGGATGGATAGTAAATAATATACTCTGTATTAGAAAAAGATACACCAGATAATCAAATTTTATTAGAGGAAACAAGTCATTAGCATAGACCCCGCTGCTATGTTGGGTCAAAAATTAGGAGGCGAAACTTGATAACCTAGCAGTTTCTCCTGAAGACTTCTATCCTGTGTTTGAATACATCATATATTATTTATTAGTCAATTCATAAAAGCTGAGTTTTATTTTAAATTTTAATAATAAATTTTAACTATTTTAGTTAATTGAAAAATGATGATTATCATTTTAATCATTTCTATTATAATCATTTCTATTTATAATCTAAAAAAAAAAATAAAAAAAAAAAAAAAAAAAAATTTCTATTATTATTTTTCAATTGGTTCATTTAAAAATAATTAAAATTGATTTTGGCTTTCCCAGTACAAAACCGCAAAAAAATATTGTAAGATAAATTTAAGCCAAGTGTTTTATTAGTAAACGCGTTTCGATTTTTCAAATCTTCTTCGAATCAATCTTTTTGCGGTTTTGTACTGGTTACAATCTCAATACAAATTATATATATTATGTATATATGTTATATGTTATATATATCTATATGTTATAGATTGATATGTTATAGATTAAAGGTAACTTTATTAATGACTTTAATAAGATATTATTCTAGATAATAAAATTTCATAAAGTAACAACATAATTAGCATGTAATTGACCACAATTTTCATTCAAATAAATCATCTTGCTGATGACCTCCAATTTTTATCCTAATACATACAATATTATCAATTCACAAAAAAAATTCGTTAAAAGATAAAATAATTCATTTTTTAAATATTTTCAGAGCAAAAAATATACAGACTATTTCGATATAAATATTGTTAATTTTTGAAAAAACGTATTTTTACTTTATTTTCGTTCCTTTAAGTTTACACATCTATAAAGACTAATTTTAATTAGTTGTACAATTCATAGAAGAAAGAATTCTTTGCTAATAATAATTCTCCTTGAGTACTGAAAATATATTATTTAAGTATTTTACAAAATACATGATTTGGTCAATCGATGTAAATCACTTATCGAAATTTTCAATTTCGCTGTTATTCTCTTCAGTAAATATTTTAATTTTAGAGCAAGATCAATAAAAATTATAAATATATTTATATTTTATAAGCTTTTGCTAGCAAAATATAAATAAAGAGTATTCAATAGCATCGCAAACTTTGTGTGATAGATAATATCACACAAATAGTATAACAATAGTTTCAAATAGTATTTCACAAAAGTACCACACAAATAGTATATCCAATAGTATCACAACTTTGTGATAAAATTGTATTTTTTTCTGATGATGCTAGCAGTAACTAGCGAAATATAAAAATAAATTTATCATAATGTATTGATTCTGTTCTAAAATGTAAAAGATTTATTTAAATTTTTATATGCTACAAAGTTTATTAGAAATAAAAAGCGTTTTCAACAATATGAAGAAATTGTCAAAAGTTTCAACAAATGTATCTAATAATTCTAATAATTAGTAAACGATGCGAAATATCACGCAAATTAGATCAATTTAACAATACTTCCAGTAAATTCTAAACCACTAGTGAAGTTCAAATTAACGAGAAAATATATCTCTTTCGTATTAAATAAAATTAGCATAAAAGTTTGAATTAGGATAGTGATAATAAACAAACCTTGCAGTGATCGAGCATTATGACCGTTATTACCAGGTGACACTAATGACTGGATTTGCTTAAGCTTATGTAAATTATTGGTTGATTCAGAGCCCTTTGGTTTGATATCTTCTACGGTCAATGGATGCAGTCCGTGATCGTAAGGGCAGCAATCACCAAGCAGACAAAATCCAACTTCTTAAAATATCCACAATTAATTAAATTTTTTAAATTTTCGCATTACTTAAAACGTAATGCGAAAAACGACTAAAATTTGTTAAAAACTTATCCAATAAAAAAACTCATCAAAACTTACGAAATTATTATTTTAATTTAGTTTTGCGAAAAAAAGAACGTCTATTTATCAATCCGAATTTAGAAAAAAAGGTAAGATAATAGATAACATTAAGACATTCAGTAATCTTTAAATAAACATTATAATTTAAACAAAACGATAAAGTTATAATTAACAGGATAATTTAAAAAGTATTTTAATTACTAAAACATTGACGTATCAAAGTATTCTACCTATATATAATGAAATATGTTGACATATTTAAAACAGTTTAATTTTTCAAATGTGTAAAAGTTAAGCATGATCTTAGCAGCCATTAGAAGTGAGCAATGTGTATTGCACCGCTTTTATAGTTTGTAAATCACATTGTGTTTTAGTTTTCGAATGAGTCATTACTTGACTAAACTAATAAAATCAAATTTGTAAATTAAAATATTAAATAGTTAAATTAATATTTTTAATTTATAACAATTTTTCAAGCGTAGAATTTGCTATGGCGGATGATGAGCATAAACTATAATTTACTTCATTAAAAAAAATAAGATGGAAAGTTAAGCAAAAGTACTTTATAAATAACTAAACATTGCTATTAATAGTTAAACAAATAGCATATAAATATATAACTAAGTACTAGTGGGATAATAACTAACATTTGCAGGTTATCCAAGTTAAATTTTAACATTCTTTAACCAAGTCGTCATTGTATACACAATTACAATCCATTTTAGAAGCCATATATATTTACATTTATAAAGTTAAAATTAAGAATGTGTAAATATTCAAAAATATTAAACTTTTACATAAATATTTATAAATTTAAATAAATTGTATAATATATCCAATTGAATATTTGCACATAATATATGCAATTGAATATTTTGAAACGTACAATAAACGGACAAAGTATGTTTACCTTCGAAATCTTTACATCTTTCTTTGCTATTAGATAAACGAGAACTCTTCCATTGTGAATTTTCTACAAGAGAAATTATATATAGAGAACAAATCGAAATATTAATAATATACCTGTTAACATTTGTACATTTTCACATATATTTACATCATTTGTACTTAAAAATAAAGTTCAGAGATTAAAAGTTTAAACAATTGTAAAATCGGAAATTCTTAATTATTTTTTAACGTATTACCTTGAATTATTCTCGCATGAGTTTCGTTCATTTACAATATTTATATCGATCTAAAGTATAAAGGCAATGTTATTTAATTTATAAACAAAACTTCTTTACAACTTCAGATCAACTTGTTGATAAATTCATTATTCCATCTGAAGATAACTCTGCATGCGCCGATACCGAGATAGTAAGGATTTAAAACTTACGATTGTCAAAGCAATTTGTTACAAGGCTATTTAACTACATAGGAAATTATCTAATGTTCGCATATTCAGTAGTACAAATTAAATTTCAATATAAATAAGCATTACTGATCAATGTTACTTCATATTTTTGAATTATGATTTATTATAAATTAAAATAAAACACGTAGTAGTAAAATATCTCATAATGGGCAACATCTGAGTTAAAAGTAAAACATCAATTTGAAGCTTCCAGGTGACTTGATGGAAGACCCTTCGGAGGATGAAATGCGGATCTTGATCCTCTAATGCGTCGCGATATCATCCCTGCATGATGGATTTCTATTCTGGAACGTAATGTTGATATAACGTTCGAATATCTTGTCTCTGTTCTTCCAGACTTAATTTTTGCAATCCGTTTTAAGAAACTCTTAGTTTGCTTGCTAGCACCGCCGGAGTTTGAAAGTATGGAAGAAATGAAGGATTCACGTTCGATTTATGTTATTCGTTCGATATATTTATTCTTTTTGCGGCATTCGTGATATTTAAAACATGATTCAGGATCCCTTGAAGAGTTGGATGGTGCGAACGCATTAAAAATGCAAACATCAATTAGAGTGCGTTCCATTCTATCGCCAAATAGTCCATTACATGAAATTTCTAATCTCGCTTCTCTGTCGGTAGTAATGGCCAGCTGCTCAAATGTGACATGTGCGGGAACGGGCCTAAGAACTGATTCAATCTGTACAGATAAGCATATTTCAGTGAGTGTATTGGCTAGGAGATCCCCTACCATATGCCGCATTTATGGAAGTCCGCCTAGAGGACATGAGAGCGAGTGTGCAAGCGAGTTTTACATGCCACACTGACAATGTATCGGTGCGTATTTTGAAAGCAATCCGTATCTTGCAGCTATGACATCGCGGAACTCATCATTGCTTAGCCTTGTATTTTTGTCATGTGACGGATATACTGATAACCACGATGACGCGCACCTCAGTGATGCGTATTCTATTGACCTCCCCATTAACTGGTTGCAGCAATCGAAGACGCTGATCCGATTTGCTTTCCGAATATAATCCTTCCGGTACCAATTTTTTTTTGATTATTTGGTTCTGTTGCATTATAAGTTCATCTTCGGAATGTCCCTTAAGACAAGGAGCACATAATATAATTGACGATTCATATTCCGATTTTATCAACGTTGTAGGGTTCCGAATACATGCGCCACCTTCACTGTATTTGAGACAAAAGATTTCCCACAGAAATTGATCATCCGACAGATCGAAATTAAATAGCTTGGATATCATAGCTTTGATCGAACCAGATAGCGATGAAAACCATTCATTAGAGCAGGCGCATGTTCTTAGTAAGTGTGACCATTTGTGTTGTACGGATCTGATGAATGCCGCATACGCTACTTAGATACGACATTACTCATTTCCCTCATACGTTCTATCAATCTTATTAATGTAGACACAAAAGATATCACAAATTGTTCTATGTAAGTATCACTACCAATGAGAGAACCAAGGATTTCCAATCCATCTTCAACTATAGCAATGTTAGTTACATCAAATTCTGCTTGAATTGACAGTGTCAATTTCATTCGAGTACAGTTGTTACATTTTGCTGGATTTATGTAAAACCACATTTCGGAGCCAGCTCCTGTATATGCACAAAGGCTGCCTTTACCAGATTAGGGGGTCCAACCATCTCACCATCGTCGGCATACCACGAGCATACCGACATCATAATTAAGTGCTGAACCACCACTACCGCTTCACCAAAAAGAATAATTAGCAAAATCACTGACAAGTATCAGCGCAAGGTATCTTGTATATCGGCTAACTTCTTTTATTAATATCTCAAAACCAGTGATATCAATCCGCGTGAATTTTGTTTGTCATTTTAGTCAGACGCAGAATAACGACGACAAACACTGCTAGATGCCGTTTCGTCATCACTATGACTCATCACCGTCAGAATCAACGAATCAAGTGAATGATATACCAGAAAACCTCTAGTAACATCATCATTTAGTCCTGAACCAGCACTACCGCTTCACCAAAAAAGATCACTAGCAAAAGCACTGGCAAATGCCTAGTTATCGTGTATATAGGCTTAATTTGTTGGATATCGGCTTGATTCGGCTTGTATTCGGATGATTCGTTCTTATTCACTTGATTCGTTGATTGCCGTCTACTAATCCTCCTCTGCATCCAGCAGTGGGAGGGAACTAGCACTGATGAGTCATAGTGATGATGAAATGGCATCTAGCAGTGTTTTTCGTCGTCCTTCGGCGTCTGGATAAAATGACTAACAAAATTAACGAGGATTGATATCACTCTCGTTTTGAGATATTCATAAAAGAAGTTAGCCGATATACAAAATACCTCGCGCTGGCATTTGCCAGTGCATTTGCCTGTGCTCCGAAGCTAATAAGCTTCAGTTTCAGAATTGTAGATGTGTCAGAAATCGAAGTTCGATTAAATGCAGAGCAGACTTCCCTATCATTTCTAGACGAGCTGATGGTAGTCGGCAGCTTTTACCAGTAGGGTGAACTACCATAAGCTCGTCTAGGAGTGATAAGGAAGTCAGCTATGCATGTAATCGAACTCCGGTTTCTGGAACATCTAGAATTATGAAACTGAAGCTTATTAGCTTCCGGAGCACAGTTTTACACAATATGATATAAAATTATAAAAATGTATCCTTCAAAAGGATGCTGTGAGAAAACAAGCAAGTCCAGTAATTAAAATTCCTGCCGAATAAAATTAGGATAATCAGGAAAGCACATGGTTAGTTTAAAGAGGCTATGCCCATGCTATCACGTTAGAAAATTCTCGAAGATGCCTATTAAATATATCACAAAGAAGCCGAAACGACTGATGGTAGCTCACCCTACAGATTAGTGCTGCCGACTACCATCAGCTCGTCTAGGAGTGATAAGGAAGTCAGCTATGCATGTAATCGAACTCCGGTTTCTGGCACATCTACAATTATATATACTTATAATATAAATACAAATTTATATTTTGTTATATAAATTTTATATTTTATGAATATATATAAATATTAATAAGATAAATATTATTGATATTATAATATTTATAACATTAATATCTATAATAAAATCTCTAAATATTAATGGAAAACTTTTTTATATTTATCGGCAAAAGTTAGTTCCTAAAATCATTAAAATATGTTTAAACATTTCTTCGGAAATATCTATAAATTTCTTTGTAATTAAATATATCACATAATGATAATTAACATTTAATAACCGTAATTAATATTACATAATGCATACGTAATATTCGAAAAGAACTTATTTGATTAACAAATTATCATAAAACCAATAATTGCCAACATGCAACTAGTTATTGTTAGCACATTATTATACTATCGTATCTTATATTATTATATATAATAGACGTTAGAAAAAGTATTGGTTATTAAAGTTCTTAAAAGTTAAAACTATCTTGTTATACATATTAACTACTTACAATCTAAAGTAAATACAATAAACATACAACAATCTGCAACGAGGCTAATATCAAATAAAGTAACATTGGAATTTCGTAATACTAACGAAGCACTTTACAGCTACTTACAATCAGCCAGGAACTTACAGAGGATCGACAACAACTAGTACAACAGGCAATATTCAATGCCTCGCGCAAACCCGAGCGGTTCCGGGACGCATTGTTGCCCATGCAATGGTTCGAACGCAGTCTGCAAAAATTGTATGTGCGTCAAAGCAGGGAAGCTCTGTCTAAACTGCCTTCCTGGGTCGAAATGTACAAATCGAAATGTTTCATTGGCACAGGACAATAACCTTCCGTCAGCTTTATCTGATTCGTCAATGCCATCCTCGAACGAAGACTCAAAAAGCACACATATTGAGTACGTCAGTTTGGAAATCGGATGTACTCAAGTTGGATGTCCACTGCACACTCATGTCAGAGTTCCCAAACAGGTAAACAGAAATTTCTTTTTGCAGGACTTTTTCTGCGGATCCTGTGCGGCATTTCACATTAATAAACTACGTGTTGATCTTGATGCCACTAAACAATCTTTGAACTCTCTTGTCTCTGAGGTAAATGAAATGAAACACATGCAAGCCATATCTACACCTGCTAGTGTTCAGCAATTGACATCTAATATAACTTCCCATATCCCACTTAAACAAACGTTCGCCAGTATAATTAGAAAAGAGGTATCACGCACTGTTCTAGCTGCCTCACATGCTACGAGAATTGACTCTACTCCTTTAAAACTGGCGCAAACGTCTAGTAGGGATTCACAGAGATTTTCAAATGTTATTATCCGTAGTCTTAGGCAGTCGGGTGATGATCTTCGATTAGTTAAGGAAATTTGCTCTTTGCTAGGTGTGCATTTGCCTTCTGATAACAAGGTAAAACTACGGCGTTTCTCAGCAAAACGAGTTGATACACCACCGTGGCTCTTAATGACTGTCGACGAGTCCACTGTTACTCAGCTGCTTTCAAGATCTCACTTATTGAAAGATTCGACGAATTTCCATGATGTTTTTGTGAATGCAGACTTGTCCCTCCCAGAGCGTGAGATTCAAAGATTGTTACGGGAAGAACTTCATCAGAAGCGTGTTGAAAATCCTAACATTGTTTATCGCATTAAACATTGTCGCGTAGTGCCAAGTTATTCCAAAAAAGGCTACCGATGAGAATAAATCTGGGGCTGAAGAGATATCCATATGACTAGCCCAAGATAGTATTCGAACTTACTTCCAGACCAATAAGTCAAATTTACTCCGATTACTCCTATTTAATGTTGAGGGACTAAATTATTTAATATCAGCGAGCATAACTTCCTGGTTTTCTTCGTTTGATTTAATAGTCCTTACTGAAACTCTTTCAACTCAATTGGTGTCTTTACCTAACTATTACACTTTTAATATCCCAGCATCATTGGGTAACCGTGGTCTACCCTTCGGTGGCGTGTCCATTGCTGTTAGTTCAAGCTTTACAAACTGGAAAGTTAAAAAGTCATCTAACGTAATATGTATAGTTTCATGTGGTATTCTTTTAATAGGTTGCTATTTTAACTCATTGATATCGGCTTGTGATATCATCGATGAAGTTTCGCCTTTTTTAAGTGATTTATCTTCTGAAAATTCCATAATCGTTGCGGGAGATTTTAATGCACGTTTCATGAACCCTATCCCATCTAAACTTAAGCAACTGTTATACTTTTTTAGTGAGTTTGGTCTTGAGTTGCAGTACCCGTAGAAGGATTGACTTATGAGTCTCACAATGGGCGAAGTTGTATCGATTTCATATTTACAAATGTTAGCGTCAAAAAGGTTAAACTGGAGATTGCATCCGAATGGGCTCTACTCCACAAACACAAACCTGTATCTTTCATTCTAGAAAAGCATATTAACACGCTAATAGAGAAATCCTTGCCTTCACAAATTAGCAGAAAACTTTGTTTCAGATATTTGAATCATAATATGATTAAAGACGCAGTAGATCTTCTAAATGCATTTGAAATAGAAGCAAGTTTCTCCAAAATCAGTGAATGCCTTCTCACCGCATGTCATCCACTCTCTAATCGCAATTCTCAACATTACGGGAACAAGATACATCGTAAGCCAATTAACCTTGTACAGCTACGGAGAAAGCTCATATTTATGGGCAGAAGCCAGCGGTTTGATCATGATATTAATATGAATTTTATTTTCTTACGGCGTGTGTATTGTACGATGTTATCAAAATTTCGCGAATCAATATTATTAGAGGAAGAATACAAACGCTTGCGACAAGCAGAACGATGCCCCTGGAAACTGCAAAGAAAAAACAATGTTAGTACCTCCGGCATCCCGATGAACCGTTGGTTTAGGACTTTAACGATATTCTCGTTAATTCACATGACCTCCCAATGTGTCGTAATAATAATGCGCTGATAACACTGTCATGCTTGGACAGTGACAATGACCAACTAAATGCTCCATTTTCATTGCCCGAATTGGAACTTGCTCTCTTTTCTATGTCTAATAATAAGGCGGCCGGCCCTGACCAACTTTGTGTTGAACAAATTAAAGATTCCTTTTATTTATTATCGAGTTATTGGCTACATTTATTCAATTGTATCTTATACGGTTATCAAATGCCGGTGTCATGGAAGCAAGCTGTAATAAAAATCCTGTATAAGGGTAAAGGGGATATAAGTGATACCAACTCGTACCGTGGAATTGCTCTGCTAAATCATACCTATTAATTTTTGTCCACTCTTATAACCAATCGATTATCGAAACACCGTGATTATCTGTTGCCGCCAGAACAATTTGGTTTCCGACCTCACCGATCAACGGTGGATGCAATCAAGGTAGTTCGTGAACAAGTGTTATTACAATTCGAACGCAAGAGTCATTTATATGCTATCTTTGTTGACTTTAAAAAAGCCTTTGATTCGGTTAATCGAGAAATACTCACCCGTAAATTGTCGATGGATTTCCGGATATCTGGTCGTATGTTGAAACTCTTAGGCAATATCCTCTATGTCAATTCATTAAATGTCTTCGACGGACTTACTTCATCAGACACAATAATTGCTAGCCGCGGTGTGATGCAGGGAGATCCGCTCAGCCCTATCCTTTTCTCTGTTTATATCCATGATTTGCCGTCTCATCTGAGAAACGAATGTCAAACTTCAAGTTCTGTTCTTTACGCGGACGACTTAGTTATTCTAACGAAAGATCTGGAATCGGCTCAAAACGTAACCACTGCTCTAGCTAACTACTGTTCAAATAATCTAATTGAAGTCAATATCGATAAAACAAAGGTAGTAAAGTTTCGTAAAGGTGGCAGATTGTGCTCACATGACGAGATTAGTTTAAACAGCAGGAAGGTAGAGTTCAGTAATCAATACACGTACTTGGGGATGTTATTGACAAGTAGGTGGTCTTTTAAGCTTCATATCGAAAAGAAATGTGCGAAAATCGTCATAGCCACTTCGCGAGTTAAATGTTTAGGTAAGCTTTCCTTTGGTGGTGCTCTTCAGTATTTTCATGTCATGCTTCTACCGATTTTGTCGTACACGCTTTCAGCAATCTGGACGGACCTCACGACGGCTAATTTTGCGCCGATCGACAAATGTAAAGGCAGATTCATTAAGCGTGCTGTAGGCGTCTCTCCAAAGTGCTCGACGACTGCGGTTTATGTTTTATCTAAAGTCGAGTTATGTACGGAGTATTTACGAAATATGATCGGAGCACAAGATACGGTACATTATATTCAAAATAAAAAAGACTTTACAGATAAGGTTAGCAAGCTAGATCATCATCTGTACACTTCACCAGTTAATACGCAAACAAGTTGGCAGTCTCCGTGTGCTTCTAAACGCCCCCTCGTTTGGAGGGTTTCTTTACACGGATATCACGACAAGTTTTGTCGCACTCGCATACCTGTCCATAAACGTGGAGTTTCGTGTGTGTGTTTTTTCTGTGGTGATAGATGTGAGTCTTTATCCCACGTATTTGAGTGCCCGGTGTTAGCGCAAAAATCTTTGAAGGAGATCGATAGGTTAAGTTTACGGCTAACCTGATAAACCTGCTAAATTTCTTTTGCCTGTTGGGAACTAGCGGTGGACTATCAAATATTGATATTATCTCAAATGAAGTCGTTGCACAATGTTTTATTTAATTTCTTTCATTTGGCCAAGTCGAAAGACGCAGTGCCCTAATAAATTTCCTCTACATTATTATATATAATAATATTATATAAAAAAGCGGAGCCAATTACAATTATCTCTTAATAGACTAAGACATTATTACCCGATTAATTGATGAATTAAAACATTATCATACTATCGTATCTTGTATTATTATATATAATAATATTATATAATAAAGCGGAGCCAATTACAATTATCTCTTAATAGACTAAGACATTATTACTCGATTAATCGATGAATTAAAACATTATTATACTATCGTATCTTGTATTATATATAATAATATAATATAATAAAGCGGAGCCAATAACAATTATCTCTTAATAGACTAAGACATTATTACTTGATAAGTTTTAATTGTAGAAAATGTTTATCTAACCTGTTTATTGACATCATTAGCAGTACCTATATATTCTTTTGTTTTTAAAACACGAAAAAGCTCCTCTACGAAGTTATTTGTGGAATCAGTCAGAAATATACGTAATTGTGATAAGCAAGACTGTTTGAGATACTCTTCAGGTTTGTTTTTACAAATTAGCGCAACTATATATTTCGATAAAATCTTAGGATCAGCAGAGCAACTAAAAAATAAATTTTGATTATATTGCGTCGAATATTTAATTAGATAAATAAGCCGAAGCAAATTAGCAAACGCTCATTTAAGAAAGTACTGTTTTATAAACTAATTTAAAGCAATAAAACGAACAAGATAAGTTGAAGGGCTAAATAATTTTCTTAAACTAATAACCGCATTTCTCTGAAAAGCATCTCGACAATCTATCATTATTATCAATGTAACCCAGAACTAAAATATTTAAAATATACAAAATCGTGATTAAATGTAATTAAAAATAAAATATTTAAAAAGAATAAAGAGTTAAAATCGACGACGATGATGCAATAACAAAACCAGGTAAGGGATTTGTACGAAGTAAGTGTAATAATTAATTATAATTAATTATAAATAATTGTAATTCAATCTAAGCTAATTTCGTGTAATTAGTCGTCATAATTTACATAAGTCATGCCATATCTTAGTCAGTCTTATCCGCAGACCTAATTTCGACAAATGACCAAACTCAAATTTATGTAAAATTGCGTGCAGAAGTAACAACAATAATGACAACCGTTTTAATTTAAAAAATGGAACTGGGCTTAAAATTAGAAAATTATTATGAATTATTTATTTTATATAATTACTTTTGACTCTATAAACCGGAATATACTATTTTAAAAGCTCATGAAGAATATTGGAGTTGTTGGACCTTTCCTTCGTCTTCTCTACAATATCCTACAACCGAATTCAATAAAAATTTCGAACGGGCTAAATGAGTCTAAAAAGTTCGAGGCGAATAGAGGAGTGTTACAAGGCGACCCCCTCAGTCCGTTGCGTTTTTCGTTATTCTTACATGATCTACCAGAAAGTATAAAGAAGTACTGTACAGGTATAAAGTGTGTTTTATAAGCGGACGACCTTGTAATACTAGCCAACGACTTGCTCCTGCGTTTACTCAGCCAAACTTGAGAGAATCTAAATCAACAAAACGTCCTTTGATTTGGAGAGCATCTATCCATGGCTATAATGACAAATCTTGTATGATAGGAATATTACTGCATAAGAGAGGTCAGTCTTGCGTCCGTCGATTTTGTAAATCTCAGTGATCTTCTTTACTTCATGTATTTCATTGTCATGTTCTTTCAAAAATGTCTCTCACGCAAATTGATCAACTCCATCACATTTAGTAAATGACAGCTAGCTTTTACACATATTGTGCAAACGTTTGCCGAAACTATCAAAACAACGAAGGAAAATAGTCCACAACAAGATTTGAAAACACATTTTATATTTATTAAATGCATTGTATATGATTTTGTATATGCCCAATGTCGAAAGACAAAGTGGTAAATAAATTTATCTCTTCATGTAATTAATTTAAGCATTAAAAAATACAACACAAAATAGAGAAAATTGAAATTTCATTGAAAAGTCTTGATTATAAAATCGAAATATCTTTTTATATAAAAAAGCTTGTGTATAATTACTAATATTTATCAATATATGCAAGTATTTAACTAATTTAACATTAGAAACTAATTAGGTACGATATATACAGAAAAGCCAACAATATAATTTTAATATTTAAAGTTTTCCAATTTTGATATTTTACAAAATAAGACTGTTAAACCTATACAATCTCTAATATCTTCAACTTGGTCATATTACACTAGCAAAATAAATTAAGTATAAACACACTTACAGTGATGGAAGAATTCGAGCTAACCATGTATTTAATGCTGCTCCGTTTTCTAGATGCATCTAAGCTGCGGCGATGATAATATCGAAATTCAATCAATCTGAAATATCAATAAAAAAATAAGTTACAAATTGTAATATGTAAAACGACTAAAAGGGATAACATGAATCCAAAAATTGAACAATAAATTAAATTTAAATTGCAGTTGAAAATATAATTTGCATTTAAATATAATTTGCGTGTAATTTACATACAGATATAATTTACATTCAGATGTAATTCTCATTCAAATGTAATTTGCTATTAAATGTAATTTGCATGTAAAGTGAAACGAATTTTATGCTTAAAGTTATTACTATAACGAAATTCATTAGCGGTTTTTATCGATACTAATCTCAAAGGTTCAAAAAGATTTATTCAAATGCTAAAACGATTGAATGTTTATAATGTAACTAAATTTAGGCAGTTACAAAAAAGGCATTTTGTTCATTATCTAATTATTCTTATATTACTCTTATAAAAAAGTATTTTTGACTAAAGAAACAAATATTTTAAGAGCTTAAACACACAATCAATCCAGTTCCAGATCAATCCAGTTTCAAATCAATCCAGTTCCAGATCAATCCAATTCCAGATCAATCCAGTTCCAGATCTATCCAGTTCCTGATCAATCCAATTCTAGATCTATCCAATTCCAAATCAATCCAGTTCCAGATCAATCCAGTTCCAGATCAGTTCAGTTCCAGATCAATCAAGCAAATTTAACAGTTTTAAAACACAAGTACGTCGATGGGAGGACGTAAGAAGACAGCTACGACCGACACTAAATGTGCTCAACTACAATTACAGTGCTCGACACACGACTGCAGCGTCTGGACCACAATCGCATGCGAAAACAGTAAATCTAAAGAAGACTTCCTATGCGGCTTTTGTGCAGAAAAACTCATACGCGACCTCTTCCATAAGAACATATCAACATCCAACGTGTTCACTAAAATCACCCTAGTCGTTTCTGATATACTTTGCCAACCCACTGATCCTGTCACTACATGCACTTACAATCCCATGTATTCACTTCCCGACACCACCGTCTCTACCATTCTGTCTCGTTTTTCAATAACCTACATCCCTCAATCAAAATAACCTCCACCAACCTCCACAATCCTTGAAAATGGATGGTTTATCCTGCGAATAAACCATCCATTTTCAACAACATCTCTCCTGTCGTATTCCGCTTAAAAAATCTTATCAATCTAATACTTCCCAGCCCCTCTCCTAAAAATTGTTTTCAAGCATTGCTCTCACGCGTCGTCTGTCCTTTCCCGACAATTCAAACTCATGTTCGCTTCAGCCACTCGCATTTTCCCCGATAGCACCCTCTCCGAAATCGCTAAACTCTCATCTGCCAGCATCGAAAAACGCCGTCGAGAGGAAAACGGCGAAACATCTCTCTCCATCCGAAACATCGACGGAAATTTCCAAGTTGTCCTCACCCGCCCGAAAATCCGATGGCGCTCCATCTCCCCCATGTGCCTTCTCCACTAGCCCCTATCACCACCACACACGGTTTCCGCCTCGGCCTTTTTAACACTAGATATATTCTCAATAAATCCGATCTCATCCTCAACCTATTCACCAAGAAATCCATCGATCTCTTCTGTCTCACCGAATCCTGGCACTCCAATTCTGACGACCTCTCCATTCGCCGTTTGCTCTCTGCCGGTTGTTCACTAGTCGAATCCGCTTGCCCACTTAGCAAATCCCATTCTAAATTCTCTAATCATGGCGGAATTGTCGCATTTGTCCGTCGCCCCGCGTCTATTCCCAAAATCACTTCCCCTTTCAGTCCTTGCTCTTTTGAACTGCTCACTTGTCGTTCTTCTAACCCGATCACTCTAGACCTCGCCGTTGTATACCGTCCTGGTTCATCAGCTCCTACCTCCTTATTTTTTACCGAACTCGCTAGCCTGGATTGATCTGGAACTGAATTGATTGTATGTTTTTTAGATTTATGTTTATTAGATCTTGAACTTTTTTAAGATTGTTGAATAAAGCCATTCACGTGGAGATTCTCATAACAATTTATTTAACAATTGTTTTGAGTGGATTCGATGCTGCGTCCTGCGAAATTCAGAGGTAAATCAGATACCACTCCAGCTCAATTTAAACACTGGATTCAAACGTTCGAAAACTGCATCGAAGAAATCGTATCAACAAATGCGTCGCGTCTCCTAATAAACTTCATCTACTCATCAATTATATATCCAGCGAAGTGTATGATCTCGTATCTGACTGCGCTACATATGAAGAGGCGAAGCTCATTCTCGAAAAGACTTTTCTAAAACACGCAAATGCAATTTTCGCGCGTCATCGACTGGCCACGCGAAAACAGAGTAATCTCGAAACTATTGGTGACTTTGTGCGCCAATTGATTTAACTAGAGAAATAATGCGATTTTCAGGAGGTGACGGCAAAAGTTCATGCTGAAGAAGCGATTCAAGATGCTCTAATATCTGGGCTGAAAGATTCTATTATACGGCAAAAGTTGTTAGAATACAATGATCTATCTCTTGACAGGGTGGTAGCAACTGCAAGAACCATGAAAACTGCTCAAAAAGATGCCCCAAGTTTTATATCACATACCTCGGACAACCCAGCGTATTCTGCTTCAGCTAAATAGGATTTCAAGCGTCCCGTAGACACTGAAGTACAGGTTAACAACGATTGTTCGGCAGTGACGAGAAATCGCTTCTCTGGACGATCTCGGAAGGGTTCTTCAAATGCAGCTTCCGCGGGAATAATTATCACTTACGAACAAAATGTCCGGCGAGAGATCTTTATTGCTACAAATGTGGTAAACGAGGGTATTTCGGTGTTGTATGTTGATCATCGCAACACTCATGTTCATCGATTGAGAATCCTAACCTTGTCATGACTTGTTCAATGCCAATACATGAATACAGTTTTATTTCCGTCAAGATTGGAGATGTTACAGTTTCTGCACTTGTCGATAGCGGAAGTGTACATAATTTCATGTCTACTCATACTCAGCAAAGGTGCAAGCTGCTCACACATAAATCTGTCGAAAGGATAAATTTAGCGTTTGCCTATAGCAAAGTAAAACAGACGGTCATTGCTTTGTGGATTTGAAAATCGGAAACAGGTTCTATAAAGATCTAAAAATTTCAATTCTACCGGGACTATGCTCGCCCTTAATTCTTGGTCAAGACTTTATGAAACGAAATAGAAAGGTGGCTTTCACGTACTAGGATGGTTCTTCACCAGAGCAAACTGTACGCGCTACGACTTGTCTAAAAATTACCCCTCCTCTCCTATTCACAAATTTGACAGAAGATCTTCATCATATTGCCACTAAGTCTATAAAGCATTCGAAATCTGATTTAAACTTCATCAAACAAGAAATTGACAATCTGCTCAAGTCGGACATAATCGAACATTCGAATTCTTCACGGAGAGCTCAGGTAATGGTAACGAAATTCGTAAGAAGCAAACGTCGTATGGTCATCGAATCATCAAAATATCAGGTTTCCTCGAAATTAGACCTAGAATCTTCGTATTACCAATGTCCCCTCAGAGAAGAGGATCGATGGTACACGGAATTTGAGGCGATATGGCAACTATACCAATACAAACGAATGCCATTTGGTCTGACGAATTAGTGGCGGCATTTCATAGAGTTATGACGAGGATTATAAACTAAAATAACTTACATTCAACTTACGCTACATCGATGATATTGTTGTGGCTGGAGTAAATCAAGGGGATCATGATAAAAACTTAAATAACTTTCGTAAAGTACTTTATAAATATTGCATGAAGCTGAACGAATCGAAATGCATGTACTCGGTTACGCAATTAAGCTATCTCGGATATCTTATCTCGTATGGGAAACTAAGGCCTGACCCTGAGTGGTTGCTACCCTTGAAACATTTACCTGCTCCTATTTCAATTAATTCACTCAAGAGAACCTTGGGGCTACTTTCGTACTACAGCAACTGGATATCTACTTATTCTTCTAAGATACGTCCGCTACTTGATGTCAAATCTTTTCAATTTGATTTCAGTCAAATTCATTGCTTCCGAAAGCCGATAGATGAAATTAGCAATGCAGCCATGGCAGCTATATACGATTATCCGCCTTTTACTGTTGATACAGATGCCTCTGAATGCGCATAAGCAGCAGTTCTCTCACAGTGTGAAAGACCCGTTGCATTTTTCTCCCGTTCATTAAAAAAGTTCGAGCAATCGCAGTCGTCAATTGAGCTTGAAGCAGCGGCAATAAGTGAGTCAATACGTAAATGGAAGGATCTACTAATGGGAAGGAAATTCACGATTGTGACAGATTAACAGGCCATTTCGTTTATCTTCAATAATTATGGGAAAAGTGGAGCCAAAAACGACAAACTGTGGCGTTGGAAGTTAGAACTATCAAGTTATTGGTACGAAATCGAATTCAGGCCAGGAAAAATTAACACCGTGGCCGACGCTATATCCCGTCCATGTTGCGCCATAAGTTGTACCTCTTTTAAATATCTACATGATAAATTATGCCATCCCTGAATGGCACGTTTAAATTATTTTGTGAAACAGAAATCTTCCGTTCTCAATCGAGGAGATAAAACGACTATGTGCCCAGTGTTCCGTGTGCTCTCAACTGAAACTTTCGTTCTATCGCCCAAGGCAGATGCCCTTGATCACTGCTAGAAGAGCCTTCGAACGGCTTATCTATTGACTTTGTCGGGCCTAAACCCTCAATAGACGATGATAAATACTTATTAGTGATCATCGACGAATGTTCAAGATACCCTTTTGTATACCCCTGTCCAGACGTCCCCACAAGAAGAGTTAGACAATGTCTACAGAATTTATTTTCTATTTTATGTGCTCCCAAGGCCATCCATTCAGATAGAGGCGCTCAGTTCAAATCAAAAGAATTTCGAGAAATTCTATGGAGTCACGGTACGGTTATCACTCACACTACGGCTTATTATCCGAATAGTAATGGACAATGTGAAATACTAAATGGAGTAATCTGGAAAACGATTCTATTACCTCTTCGATCCGGAGACCTCCCTGAGAGGTCTCCGGACCTCCAAGTGAATAATTACGAGATACATTTGCTTATCTAGACGATACCGTCATCTTGAAAATTCATAATCAGAACACGATGCTAATCTTACAAAATTTATGGGAATAGTGAACGATTATGGATTAATTCAAAATGACCAAAAGACCATTATTTGGGCCGATCACATTACATAATTAGGCTATTTAATCCAAAATGGACTAATGAGGCCTGATCCAGTACGTATTCGGACACCTATTAATATAGAGCCATGACAATCCTAAAGGATTTAAAGCGGATCATCGGGATGTTAGCTCATTATTCGAAACGAGTCATCGATTTTTTCAAAGAAAGTTCATCCTACTCTAGAGACTTAGGAATTTCCCATAAAATAAAAAGCCGAGAACGCATTCCAATATCTTTAAAATAAAATAACTAAAGCAATTATAATATCTATCAATGAAGGGAATCCGCTTACTGTCGAAACGGACGCTTCCAGTCATGCAATCAAAGCGGTGTTGTCGCAGAATGGTTACAAGGTGTCGTTTTATTCCTAAACTCTTCGCGACGCGAGTATCGATTATTCTGCGGTAGAAAATAACCTTACTGGTGTAGCAGCAATCAAAGCGTGGATACATTATCTGCTTGGACGACAGTTCCGATTGATCACCGATCAGAAAAGTGTCGCGTATATTGTTTGACAAAGCACACCGAAGCTTTATAAAAACGATAAAATGATTAGATGGCGGATTGAACTAGCCTTTTTAATTATTACGACATTATATATCGGTCACGTAAGTTCAATATTTTTGCAGGCGTATTATCTCGCCAGAAAATTTTTGCCGGTGTCCGGAAACTCAATTTAAATAAAGTGGATGACTAGTGAAATTTTGCCATCCAGGGATAATTTGCCTTGCCTATTTGATAAAGGTGCGAAACCGTTCCTATTCAATTGATGACTTACGTACTGTCATTTCCGATTGTAAAATATGCGCTCGCCTGAAATCTAGATTCTACAATGGACTTGTAAGCGTACAGCTTGTACGCATTTGCCACATTAAATAAATTTGTATTATTATTAAATCGATCGGAAATTAATTACTAAAAGCCAGCCGCTTGGAGCATATATCAATTGACTTCAAAGGACCTCTTCCCACAAATTTGCTTAATCTTTTAATTTTTGTTGCAATGGTTAAATATTCTTGTTTTCCAATGGCTTATCCATGTGCTGGTATGTCAACGAACACGCTGATAAGATGTCTTGATAAAATATTTGTTATGTTCGACACTCCTTCGTTTATTAATTCTGATCGCGCTCGATACACGGAGTGTTCCAGCTTCCGTAGAGAAGGCTGAAGTAGTGTATGGCAATCCCAATTTCGCTCTCGTGAAGTTACAGAACGGAAGAGAGGTAAATATATCAACCATCATTTATCACAGTACATAAAAGCCAACTAAAACTTAAATATTAATCCGTCTGATGGAGATGTTCCTTTTAAGCTTTAAACTTTGAATTTGCGTATTAATGATAAACTAAGTGACCGGGCATCGGTGAGCGAATAATTTTATCCACAATCAGATAAGTGTTCTAAGGAAATCGATGCTAACCCTGGAAACTTTGATGCAGCTATTTATGATGAGGATACGCACAATTGCAACTAATAATACGAATTATCTTGTCATGACAGACCATCTACTACAACTACTATTGATAATACTTGTTAAAAAACTACCCGTGAGGTATTTCGAGCGTTATGAAAACAGAGTACTACAACCTGAGTGAAATCGAAGAAGTCCCGCGTACCTAAGGGATTATATCGTGAGGAGAATGTAGTAATACTTTTGTACATTACAGGGTGTATTATAATAATGCATTTACTCTCTCTAATTGCTTTATTACCATGCTTCAGTGTTTATCTAAATGTTTGATTTGATATTGATGAAGTACATTTTTAAATACTAATGTCCAATTTAAGATATTTAAATTGTAATAATTAAAATCTAATTATTTTTATCTTATCTCGATTTAAGTACATATGCATGATATTTAACACATCATTTAATTATAAACACAGTAAGATAAATTAGTGTGCATGTTAAACAGTAAACAATGAGTTAGGGAGGGGTAAATGGCATAGAAAGTTATGGAAGGTACCGTTCAAATTTTCAGACTATATTTAGCTCATATATCCTTTAGTGGTTAATCTACATAGATTACTACTATTTGGAATAATAGGCGATTGGTGAATTGGTCATGTAAAGCTCAAACAAATTAAGATGAATGATACAAGAGCTGGGTATTCTTGAATTTTTAAAAATTTTAGAAGTGATGATTTTTAGATATAATCAAAAGATAATATTTATGTTAAGAATATAGAAAAGAAGCAGTGTTGTGTAGGGGAATACAATGCGCGTATTCGGTGTTCCGATAGATGTTGTCATAAATTATAAAATTCTATCAACAAACTAATAGAAGACATTAAAAAATTACATTACACTTAAAATAAGTGATATTACATTTGTATAATTTGTAACAATAAAACATTTCATAGGAATAGATAAAATCATAATAAATTATTGTTATTATTATATATGAAATAAAATACGAAAAGGAAATTACAATTAAACGACGCCGCGATCAAATAATTGAAGTCAGTGATGTGACCACATGTTCATCTCTAGAATTTGGTTCAGAGAAAGGAGCGTCGAATTGGTTGACGAGAAAACCAATCGAAGCAGACGGGTTCCGTTTATCCCCCTACGAGTTTAGGGACGCTATGAATGGTCGATATGGACTAACGCATACGGATGCATATGCGCATTGTAGTTGTGGTTCTAAGAATAGCACAGTTTACTCGCTCTCGTGCGGTAGAGGCGCACTCACAATCATAAGGCATAACCTAATACGTGACACTTTTGCCAACCTCTTGACTGAAGTCATTCAGTGTGTCGCAATTGAGCCCGTGCTGAGTCCTATAGATCCCTCTATTCAGTTTGAGTCAGCTACAACTTCACGTGATAGTGAAGTGAGACTTGATGTCGTGTGCACAGGTCTGTTCGGAAGACGAAGCGAGCGCGTCTTTATGAACGTCGCTGTATTCAATTGTCATGATGTTTCTTATTCTGAGAGATAGTCTTCATCAGTCCACAGCTATCACGAGTCGCGCAAAAGCCCGTTACCTTGAACGTATTGTAACTGTGAATAGGGCCCAATTCACACCGATAGTGTTTTCCTCTTCTGGAGGCGTTGGAAAGGTCGGAGATTGTGTTCTGAAGGCAATAGCCAGGATGTTGACCAATAAGCGCGAAACAGATTATGCGACGTGTATCGCACTTATCCGACGAAAGATAAGTTTCTCCCTTGCACGATCAACATCTATGTGTCTTCGCAGCCCCCGCTCAGTATTTCACCGGTTAGAGCTAGTGTGAATTTAAAAACACGTAATTAAATTTATAATTTAATTTTTATTAATTTGTAAATAAATTTTTATTATTAAAATTTAAATATCTTCTTAAATGATGCTAATTGAACCTTAATATTATAGTATGTACTTTATCACTCCATTATGGAATGTTTAGATAATAAACATAAATATGGCACAATGTCAAAACTTTGAGAAAAAATGACTTTTTAAAAACTTATTTTTTCCAACAAATAATAGTCGTGAGTATATATAATGTGTATATTGGCACTTATACAACTTATGCCACAGTATTTAAAAGCATATCCCCTTCAACTGCAAAATTCAAATTTTTAACTTAAAAATATCATTTTAAATAATTTTTGTAAATTTTGAACAATGGACAGAAGCATCTTTGGTATAAAAAAGGCCTTAATGGAAATAACTTTCCAAGTTTTCATATTTTTTATCGAATATATCTTAGTCTCTTGGCACCACTTCGATAACATACGACTCACACTCTCGAATACTGGCGAATATCAACGTCCCTATTCATTTATGTCATTTTTTGTATTTTATTCAATTTGTATTATCAATTTAAACCTAGGGGAATGCTTACTAAGTGTTATTCTTAATATATACATGCCCGTGACGTTTTACGGCTGTTTCGACCGCTCATCGAGAAAGAAATATAATATAATCAGAAAATATGTAGTAAACAGTAACCACGGATATAAAATATAACCACGGATATAGTAACCACGGATGTATATAACCACGGATATAAAATTATTCTATTCGTTCTGTTCGATTTATTGAGGCAATGAAATATTATCCATCGGAATTTTGTTTGATTATGGACGCCGATTATCGCTTATGGCAAGATATTTCACGTCATTTACTGCTTGACGTAAAATCCAAAAATGATTAAGGAGCTTACCATGTTTTTGAGCATTTATTTTTTAAGAATATTCCCTAGTCATTGTCGATTATTGATTTCAACACTATCACTTGGATATCCATCGACAATTTAATACATGGTCGCTAAATCAAGTATCCGAAGCCTAGTTTAACCAAAGTACATCCAAAAGTTGCTATCAAACTTTATATGATATGCTACTCAATTGTCTACATGATTTGGTCAAACATCGACCAATCCATTCAAGATCGTCTTCACCGAGTACACACGGGAATGAATTCACCTGTGTACATGGAAATATAGCTGGTGCAGATTATTCTATTCTCAGTACAATTAAATTATTTTACAAAATCGTATGGAATATAGGAGTTGATAAATTGAAAGCGGTCTTTATAGGGTATGCAATACACCTAGCAGATTTACATGACAGTCAGTATCGTGACGCGTTCTAAAAATGTCCGATGCCCAAATCTTTAGTACTATGTTATGTAGTTATAATATTGTAGCTTAGAACATATACATTTTGTAGATTACTATGTGACAATTTTAATCATACACTAAATTTAAGGACTTTTATAGTTCCTGCGTATTATTCATTTTCTTAATAACCCTCAACAACTTTAAATCACCAGCGAACGCTAGAGTTTTACTTTTACGCTAGAGCTTCAGATTTCCCATTAACTCATTGATGGTTGCATTGATAATGCATTGAACGATTAATAAGAAAGAAAATAATTAATACAATTTACAATTTGTAACTCAACTCTATAACATTTGAAAATATGCAATAACATATAATGTGGAACTCTATCAAACGTACGACTTAAGTGAAATAAGTATTTTTGTTTTAATAATTTGCAACAACAAAACATTTATTATAAATAATTACGAAATTATTGCTTTTAGATAAAATAGTATGAATTTAAAAACATTGTAATTAAATTTTTATTATTTAAATTTTAATATATTTCTAAATAATGCAAATGTTACCTTCATATTTTAGTATATACTTTACCACTCTATTATCGAACGTTTGGATAATAAACATCAATATGGCACAATGTCAAAATTTTGAGAAAAAAATAAATTTTTTATTAAAAATTATTTTCCGAGATTAGTTATGAATATATAAAATGCATATTGTGTCGCTTATACAAATCATGTTATAATTCCTGAAAGCATCTGCCTTCTAGTTGCTAAATTCGAATTGATAATAAGAAATATTTTTATATCATTCTCGTAACTTTTGAATAACTCTGTACAGGAGTTATTGCGTTGTAAAAATTACCTAGTGCCGAGTGCACTAGATAAAAAACGTTACCTTACCTAGAGTGCACTAGGTAAAAATTACCTTATCTTGAGTGCACTAAGTAAAAAAACTAAATGGGAAAGAATTACTGTTATTTTACATTAAAAAGTAACATCAAAAGCTGCTTAGTCCCTGTACCCTATCCTATAGTATATACTCAATACTTTTAGAGAAATACATTTAAGAACAATTATTTAACAATTAAGAACAATACTTATAGTAACCAAACCGGAGTTAATTGGCACCATGTTATCCACGAAAATCTAAGGAGATGTGCAATTATGAACTTCTTATGAGTTTAAGAATCTAATAATACTTAGTAGTTTACGGTAAAATTTTGAATTTACTCTGTCAAAAAGCAAATAGGGATATTGATCCTTATGAATGCAATAATAATAAAGTTTGTACATAATAGCAGAAAACTATGAATGATCATATACTATGATAAAACACTTGACAAAATATATCAAATTATTATATTAAAGATTATTATATATTAATTTTATTAAAGATTATTTTATTAAATTTATAATAATCATTTAAACCCGTAATTTACAATTTACTAAGCGTTCTTTATTAAATTCTTATTCTTGACTGTGAATCAAAGCTATTTTACATCAAAATTGTATTATTGCATCAGTTTAGGATAGGGATGGGCAAGCTTGAGCACTTCGGTGGCCATAAGTTCATATTATTCTGATTTGAACGGCCTGGACTAATTTATAAAATGTAGTAAATTTGTGATTAAGTAAAAACAGACTTTTAAAATAGAAATAAAGGAAATATTTATTTTGAACTTTAACAACGACGTCATCAATATTAACTTGTTCATTTATAGGAACAAAGGAAAATCAAATCAAATACTAAAGGAATTATTCAATATTTCAATGGCAACTGCCATCATCATCAGAAAAAAACTGCCACTGATGATGACACTTGCCATTGAAATATTGAATAATTCCCTTAGTCTTTGATTTGATTTTCCTTGGTTCCTATAAATAAATATATATACTAAATTCAAGGAAATGGATAACTTAAATATCTTTTATCAATATTAACATTTATTTCTGTTAAAATTACATTAGTGTGCTACCTAATTTTATGCTTAGGTATAATAAATTAAATACACGAGGAAAATACTTACAACCTTTCGGTCATACACAGTGACCCTTTCACTATCTTGAAAAGGGCCACTGTGTTTGATCAAAACGTGCTTTCCTAAAATTTTTTACAACGCTTGGGTCATAAACAATGACCCTTTTTAAGATAGTGACCCTTTCATTATCTTGAAAAGGTTTATTGTGAATGACCGAAATGTTGTAAAAGTTTATATTAAAGCACGTTTTTGTCATACACAATGACCCTCTTCAAGATAGTGAAATGGTCACTGATTATGACCGAAACGTTATAAAAGTTTTTATATATGCATTGTTCTCGTGTATATTATTTATTTATTAATTTATTTTTCTAGCTGCGGGTCGGATGAATACGCTCGGCGTTCCGGATCCGTCATACGGGCCGTCGGTTTTCCATACGTGATCTATACAATTATTTTAAATTGTTAATAAGCCTTTATCAAATTTTTTGATTCAAAGACATACGTTTATTAATTTTGTCACTTAATATTGATCTCCGAGCATATGATAAAAGCTTAGACGCGATAATCATTATGGTCCGTATTTCAATGTAAGAAAGACATTTCCGTTCTCTATCATGATGGGCAAAACAATAAATGTCACGAAAATTTAACAAATAGATCAACTAGACGTTTGATAGGCTTTATAAAACTCAGTTATTGTCTTTAAAATCAACGAATCCCGATGAAAACTCGATAACTTCCGAACCGATACTTTTTAAAAATTGACCAAGTTAATAAACAAACTCATACAATAAAAACAAGTAAAATTGTTGCATAATGATTTCATTTTTTTCATTAGCAATGACAATAAAATATCAATTTCATTGTGGTTATATTTTATGAAAATAAACATCAAAAACATGCAGTTTTCTAGCAATTCAACAACTGTAAAATAAGTAAGTGGATTTTTCTCTACTATTTTCGATTTCAGTATGGAGGGAAAACTCCCCTCAAGCGACACTAAAAGTGACTAATATTCCTACCTTCCTCTTAAAGGTTCACATTTTGCACTCGAGAGAATTCCAAGTAACTAACGTTAGATTTATTAATAGAAAAAATGGTTTTCCAATTCCTGTGGCTTTCGGCCACAGGCCAAGTTAGGAGGAATTGCGGCTGGCGAATTCAGCATCCAACCCTTATATGGGGCACAATTTACAATTCACACTTATTGAATCTGACTCGCTAACGTACCCTTAATGTAACAACTGTCATCGATGGGGACATTTGGCGGCTCGGTGTAATCACCCCCATAAATGTGAGGTCGGTGGTACGACAGATGGACACCCAGATAAGTGTGACAAAAACCTGTTTGGACGAATTTCTGAGGTGATCTCTCTGCCTGATCATATAAGTGCAAAATTTTTAAGTGCTATCATAAAGAACATCATGGGACGGTAGAGAAAACGACAAGCTTTGTGGAGGCATGTGGCTTCACCAAGACGAGCGACAGAATGTTAGAAGCTGATATTATGAAGTTAATAGAATCAAAACACCAAGCCTCGATGACTCAGTTGGATAATATGACTCAAAGTTTAATGGCAAAATTTATTGAGTCATCAACTTAGTCTGTATCTGCCAAGACCTCCACTAAGAAAGTACATAAATCGAAAAAGAGAACCGGCTCGATGCAGATTCTTGCTTTTCTAAAGTTAGCCAAGAAGGATCTAATATTAACAGTAGCGGCAGCGGCCTCAACGGGAGATGAAGATATTGCCCGTGTGTAAGCGACTTTATCTGGTACAGGCGGAGGCGGCAAGGACGATCTTTCCGCCCCCTAGTTCCGAACTCTTTAACGCAATGGGAAGTAGTCATGAGCCTTTTTTACTGGATACCCTTCAGTGGAATTAGGGAGGTGCTTCTGCCCGTAGACTTCTATCTTGTGGAGAATCAGATCTTATGGTCCTTCAGGAGACGCGGTCTATCCGTATCCCCAGGACATTATTCGATTTATCCCAAAGGATATAATCACCTACTTTATCACTTACATACCTCCTCCATACTCCTCTCCTTCTCAAAATCTTCTAACCTTAGTTAAATGCTCCTTAATGTCCTCCCTATTATTAAACTACTCGTGTCCAGCCATTTCTTGTATAGTTATATCACTAGTTAAGAACGGTAAGTGCATCATCATAGCCAATGTCTACATCCCGCAGGGGGAGATTCACAAGAAGCGTAACCCCTGGACCGTATTATAAGTAACGGCTATGACATGTTACTCGGTGGCTTTAACGACAGAACTGGTTGTTAGACTAATGCAGAAATCCGCAGATCCAGGAAAGATTATCTTATAAATAAACCACCTACGCCTACTTTTCATTGATCTACAAAAATTCACTCCTCGACATATTTCTGCTATAATAAGATGTGGTTGTTAATACCCATCTGTACTGAGCAGTCCCGCCAACAGCTGACCACCTTTCATGACCTAATACGCTGGCAGCTGGAGGAAAATACGTTGCTTAGGAAAAGTTTCCACTTTGATCCTATTAGAGTGACCTTCTTTCAGCCAGCTGTCCAACTCTTCCCCAGTATAGGGAATGAGAGTTTGACAAAATTTAATTTCTATCTATCTTCGCAAGTTACCGGGATCCTTTCTATTACCTTTAAAGGCCTCATTTACGATCCTATTCCAACAAAACTCAAGGTCTTAATAAAAATGTTGCACCTTCCTAATCTCTCTGCTTCCTTCAGATAGGTTCACTCGAATGAATACTGGAGTTATAGATATATGCTCCAACTGAGAAGGGACAGGATGAGTATTGCTGGTCTTGATTCCTCTCAGGCTTCCTTATGGAAGATGTTCAAGAAGGATAAGTTTGTCTGCTGGCGGGAGAGGGTATCGGATTGGATTGGAAGCGTATACGTTGATAGAGTTTTGGAGGAGTCACTAGCCCTACATAATTATGAAGCCACGCTTTCTACCCCGGGCAATCCCGACTTGGGGTGACCTCAGGAGCAGGGACTTATCTGTTAGAGTTATCCTTAACTCCTGTGGGCCCACTTTCGCGCATCTCCAAATCCGTCGCTATACACTCTTCTCGAGTGTGTCAAATTTTGACAGTCGATCAAAGAAGTGAAGTGGCCGTCACAATGCTTTTAACCTCGCCATCAACTGTAGCCGACGTATATTTTTACTGAAGAAATAAACGGTTTCATGTCCCAAAGACCTGATGCCCATTTCGATTCCAAATTCCCTCATCTCCATCTACAAAAAAGTGCTTGCGCGTAGAATGCGCAACCATTTAAGTATATGTAATTTAATCATGCCGGGTTTACACGGGTTTGTCAAAGGTCGTTCGGTCCATTCAGCAATTGGTGAAGTGCACCAGTTTTGTCGGGATAACAGTCATCAGTTTGCTGTGGATGTTTTTCTTGACTTCTCTGCTGCATTTGACCGCATTTCAATTCCCTTTGTTATCTCCTCTCTCAGGTCTCTTTGGTTGCATGCGAAAATTATTAACAGAATGGAGAGATTGCTATATGCCAAGTGATTCTTCTATGAAGACAACCCTGATGCACATCATTTCTAACCTATTACATGTGTGCCTCAAGGCTCCCTACTTTCTCCTGTCCTATATATTACTGCCTCCATTATATTTTTAAAATATTTAGCACGATCAACATCTCGTGGTATACGCTGATGATATCACATCCCTGTTTTGTGGACGCAGGTGCAAATATGTAGTCTCTGACATCAGGTTTTTTTTTCAAGATTAAAAGACCAGCTCCCCCGTTCCAATCTTATTTTAAGGTAGTCGTCAAATAATCACAGGTAGTCGTCTTTCATGGCGACCCTGCCACGAAAAATAAACTTAAGAGATTAGCACTCTCTGCTCTCTCCTCCATTTTTTCAGTTTCAGCCACTCCCCACCTTCACGAGACAAGTAACATATATGGGGTTCAACATTACGTGAACCTGTGGGCGAAAGCCGACCTGGATAGACTCAAAAGTATCCTGAAGATATACGGGCCTGAGCATATGTCATTGAATGGAAAAACCCAAGTACGCCTCTGGATTACTTGGGCTATCGCGGGATTAGTCTTCTTCTCTAGAGGACGTCTCCCAGAGCAAGGACTAAGGTTTCTAAAGCTCCTCATCTCGGAGAGCTGAAAGATCCCGCTGGACCTGAAGCCGTGATGATGTTAGAAGTTACAAGAAGTTGTTGAAGATGTTGATTTATCCTCAACTTAATTTGTTATATCTACCGGTTGTGTAAATTTTTAAAATCTTTATTTATTGCGGTTATAACGCAGTAATTTCGTTCATTTAAAACATTTGCAATCAAGGTGTCTTAGGTCGGAAATTGCTATTCTTACAAATACGAGGCTTTTCGTACAAAACGATATAACAATAAAATAAAAATCTAAATCCCGAAAAGTCCAAACTAATGTGGATCATCCCCCGTAAACCAAACATATCTCCTCCCACTGTTTATTTTGCCTCATCGATCATCCCTATAGACCACAATCTCACTTTCTTAGGCTTCCATTTCGATGATCACCTTTCCCTTAAACCCTTCGTCCGTGACAATGTCCGCTCATCTAACTTAATTCTCCGTGACATCCGCCGTATCCGCCCCCTTATCGACTTCCGTTCTTGTATGTCTCTTCTTTTATTGCTTCTTTTCTCTAAAATCGATTATTGCCTTAGCTTTTTCGCTAATTCTCCAAAATCCATCATCCTACCCCTACAACGAATAATCAACTCCGCCGTTCGAGTGCTCGTTCGTCTTCGTCGCTTCGACCACACATCCACATATTTTGTCCAACTCTCCTGGCCCACCATCCACATCCGCATCAAACTCCGCCTTCTCGTAACTCTTCGTCTTATCGCTGTCGGGTCCCCATCGTTCATCAACCTTCCTTTCTAAGACGACACTCGCCCCACCTCGCTATCGCTGCGTTCCCGTCATACCCTCTTACTCCGCGTTCCCAATTACTCCAACAACTACGGTCTCCGATCCTTCCTCGTCGCCGCCTCACTCGCCTGGAATCAACTCCCTCTCGACGTCCGCCGCGCACCCTCCTTTATCACATTCAAACACATCCTCCGTTCACACCTTCTCGACACATGATTTACATTTTTGTTTGTTGTGGTCATGTAAGCGTGCGCTGGCACGCATTTGTCACGTTAAAATAAATCCTTTTTTGATAAAAACTATTAAATTTGTAATTTTTAAATTATTTAAGTAAGGTACATAATGTAGCTTTTAACTTCACTATGGAACTGTATCAATTAATGAAACCAAAAATATTAGTTATTTCGCCATTTCATAGCGAAATTATTCTGCAAATCGTTTTTGAAATATTTTAGTATTTTCGGAACAATATTTTTAGTATATATTCAAAAGATTTGTTTTAGACTTCAAAAGAAATATAATATCAATATGCAATAATATTTGCTATGAAAATATAAATGCACGTTAAATTTCTACTTTGTAATTTTTTGATATTCACAATTTTTAAAAATATTGGAACACAATTCTTTATCAAAATTGAATATGAATTGACTGTCAAATTTTCTGAATCATAAGTTATTTGAAGTTATAGAATTAAATCTCTTTAATTCGTGTGATGTTTAATTTGCTGTAAATTTTGTTTTAGTTACGTGCATTCTTTAAATAATAATTTTGTAAATCATTCTTATAATGAACATTGTTTTATTTCTTAACTTTTTGTTGTTTTACCGCACATCTACTAGTTCGAAGTTAAGCTCAATGTTAATAAATATATAGCAACTTTCTGAAAACACTTTTATTATAATCTTACCTGGTAATATCTATTTGATATCAAAAATGTAACTCCTTTTTACTCTATCATGTTCAATTAAAAATTAAAACATATGAGTGAAAAGTCAAAATAAATAACGTAATCGAGTCCAAATTTAAATAAAAATGTACGAAAATAGAGTAAACGAAAATTGAAGTATTTGACAAATTAACGTAAAATTTTGCGTTTTGTAAAATATATTAATCCGGTAAAATGAATTCTATATAATTCAGTAAGAAAGAAATTGATATAGTAATGCTACAAATTGAAGTATCGAATCTATTAAATGTTTAAATAATTGCCCGGTTGTTAATTTACAAATATTCGCAAATATGTGCAAATGATACTTTTATTTTAAATTCATTTCGCGAAAAATGAAAATATCTAAAATATCATATTTCATAATCTAATTTACATGTAATATAAATTAATCATAACTTAAATTATGATCAATTTATTCATATAATTGATCAATTATAAATATATTAATATAATTGTTAATATATTGTCAATTATTAATAAAATTGATTAACAATATAAATTATTAATATAATTATAATCTTTATTAATATAAATTGATCAAAATATAAATTAATGTAATATAAATCGATCATATTTCATAATCCAATTTAATAATAAAATTTATATATATAGATAACTACGTCAAATTTAATTGTATGTTAAATCCTTTTTGTCGAAGTGACCGTGTTTCGAACAATGCGGCCGTTACAGAGTATTTTGTTGATACATAATACTTGAGAAAAAGGTTAACGAATTCGAACTTACTTTTAGCTCGCGTTAGTGACAGTAAACTTTAATTTTCGACTTGTTTTAAATTCGAACCCAATTATTTCTGTTTTATCTTCCACAATCTCATCGATCCATTAAATTAGTTTGAAAATCTAATCTTGCAAATTATATATTTTAAAATTTTAAATTATATGTCAGAAATGAATTTTTAAGCTATTTCAAGTTAATTAAAATCAACATGAAATGAATTTTTACGCGAAAATTATCCTTGAAGCAGGATCAAGAAACACGAATTTATTTTTATATTTCGGTAGCTGCTATAGCAAAATATTTCTGAATTATCATAAATATAAAATGCAGATTGCTCAGAATTTTACTTCGAAAACAGTATAAGTTTAAAAAAATTGTTTTGATTTTTAAATCAAAAAATAAATGCGATAAAATACATTAATACAAATTTAATATTGAAAAAATTACAACTTATTTGAACATATTGGGCTTGATTTTTCTTATGATGCAAGCAGCAGCTAGCGAGATATAAAAACAAATTTGTGCTTGTTTATCTTGCTCCAAACTTACAAAATATATTGAAACTATTCATTTGTAGCCATAGCGTTTTCATACAGAGTTATTAGAAAATTATTTAATAAAAATGTGTCCCTTATTTAGTAAACCATTTTTTAGTTTTTCATTAATGTTCAAGAAAAACGTTATTGTTATGATAGCAAGCATACGATCCAGTTTTTACCTGAAGCAAGTTATTATATTAACAAGCAATTTTAGCATTAATTGCAATTTCCGATAATTATTTATATACACTTATTTAAATTGTTGAGGTTGTAAAATCCGAAATTGTGCTAAAAGATATTAGACTTAGTTCGACATGAATATGTGTGGTATGACCTATTTCAATATTCATAAAGAACGGTGGATATTTTATTCTCAATGTATCCAGTATATAGCCTATTTTTACTATTTATTGAGAATTTGATCTGGATATCATAGTTTGCGGCATGATATTATTATTCGAATATGATATAGTTAATTATTAATTAACTATAATTAATAGATTAATTAATTAATAATTAATTAACTATACTCAATTATTAATTGTTAATTATTAACAATATTATGAAATAATTAATATTTATTATTAATAATAATTATTAATTCTTATTATTAATAAGAATGTAATTCTTATTACATTTGATGTATTGACTATACAAGGCAATTATCCATTAATCCAATATACTAAAGAGTATTTAAAAAAGTGGTTATATATATCGTTTATAAGGAATTTTAATGAAAAAATTCAAAAAGCAAACAGCTGAATGCTTATTTTCAGAGATTTCTCGTCTAAATATGTACTAGATGCACTTTATATTTTTAGATTGATACTCATCTATCATTTTAATCCGTCATATGGATGCATCAAAGTCTATTTTTAGCTGCCCATTTGGGACTTTATCTTAAACAATCGAATAATTGTATCGATTACTTGTTTTATCAATGTATTTATATTGTGAACATCGTGATCAAAAGATTATTTGCACTCTTTCCACAAAGATTTCATACTTGTCAAAGCCTTTTTGCCGTAGAGTTAGAAACATTTTCTATAACCAAAACTTTTTGAATTTTCTTAAATTCCCGATCATTGTTTTTATAAAAATTTCCAAGTTTTGAACGACACTGTGAAGTTATTGCAATATATTTAAACAAAATCATACGATTCGATTTTGTTTCTTCACACAGTTCCAATAGCTAAAATCTGTGAGGGACAACTCGTCCCAGACTCTTCTTTCGTTTATTTTTGACAACTCGTCCCAGATTTTTAAACGAATTTATTTAACGAAACATACTTACACTTATTTCATATAAATTATTCAATAACCATTAATCTATTCAGTTTTAAATCCTGTGTATTTCTCAATAAGTTCGAGATAACTTTCAATATTAAACTCCAAAAAATTGTTACAAAGAAGAAAGGAAGAAAGGGGATAATTTTTGAAATATACTCCAGTAATTTTCTGATTAAGTTTAAAATACATATTTTTTCTTCTTGAGGAAGGGTGACAATAAAAATGACCAAATTAGGATGCCTTCTGGTAAAAAAGATATTTAGGTATCTATGCCAACTTCGAGAAATTTTGTCTTAAAATTGTAAATTGAATTAGACTTTTTGTAAAATAAATAAAAATAAAAAAATTACAAAATTATAGGCATAATTTATGATATTTTCATAATTTTTTCAGTTTTGTTACTTCGAGTAACATAATTTATTCTGTATCTCAGAAACATAAAAGTTACTAAAGAAAAAGGGAGAAAGCAAAACTGAAAATCAATTAAAATTTATGCTTCTTAATGCATTTTAGGCCGTGTTTCCTCATTAGTTAGTATTAGATTGTTAGGATATTGCTAGAATAGTTAGTTAATACAAAGGTTAGTTACGTTTGTTCGTTAATTAGTTCTGGAACGAGTTGTTCTAAAATAGACGAAATACGAGTTTGACACATCTCGTCCTGGGACGAGTTGTCCCCGAGCCATGTAAAGTTATTGTAATATATTTAAGCAAAATGGTAAGTTTCGATTTTATTTCTACACCATTGTTAAAATTAATTTACTATCAAGCTAATTTTAGAATTTTTTAATTATAAAAAATAAACAAATAATAATTTACAGTATTGCTTTTGATTTCGTATCAGGATAGACAAAATACGAACTATTTTTATTCTATATACTTCGATAACATAAAATAGTTTCTATCTACCTTATGTAAATTAATTGTATTTTCTTGGAGATTTCTTTTACTTAATTTTCTTCCGTTTTTCCTTCGTAAGATTAAATCGTGCCATGTAATCATCCTTCGTAGCATACATCCTATTAATGAGTCAAATAATTTTTCATTACTTTTTCTTCTCCCTCGCATAGACTGCTACATCTCGGACTTTTTTCCCTTCATACACTAGTGACACTTTAACTTGCGTTCGTTATACTGACCATTCGCTTAGGTTGATGTAAAAGAGAAGTCCACACTATCAATTTCTTCATCTTATACTTTAATAGATGTTAAGATGCTAAATGTCATAAAAATCTTTAATTGCTTAATGCTCGGGGATCGCATTTTTTGTCTAGCTCTTCTAAAATTTCACATACTCTATAATCCCGTTTCCTACATTTCCCATACACCACGATTTACTAGAAGCGTCTTACTAACTGAGGTTCCACATCCTCCATTTGAGTAACATCCGAAAATTTGATACGAAAGCCTATGATCACTTGAATCTACGAGTGTTCCATAAGTCAGATCACCCACCCATGTCTCTGTGGTTGAGAATAAAAAATCAAGAATAGACGAGCTTTCGCTGTTAAATCTAGTTGGTGTATTAACATGTTGAAACATGGGCATGTCATGTATAAAGAATTTGCACAGCCCCATACATGAGGGTCTAGACAACAATCTCCTGCGACAACAATAAGTCTAAAGACTTCCTATGTGGATTTTGTGCAAACAAATTAATCCGCAACCTGTCCCATAAGCACATATCAACATCTAACACGTCCACTCAAACTACCCCCGTCGTTTACAATGTATTTTCTCCATCCACTGATTCTGTAACCATATACACTTCCAATCCAATGTCATCTTCACTCCCCGATATCCCCGTCCAGTCCCTCCTATCTCGTTTGTTAATAACATACATCCATTAATCAAAATTACCTCCACCAACCTCTACGATCTTTTCACTAATAACATTTCCGCACATCGCTTGCCACTTTCTATATTATCTTTATCTTCTATGTCTCCAGCCGTCAAACCAACTCCCTCCAAATACTCAACTATAAGCTCTCGTATCGTGATCTCACCCACTCACGTCACTCGTCCTCCTTTACGGAAACGTTTTCCTTCTCGCGATCGTTGCGTCATCATCACCAATATCACTCCTTCCACATCCTTATCTCCCCAAGCACGTCTCGACCACAATGTTTCCGCCTTCAGATCAATTCTCTCGTCTCCTGTCCCTGCGAATAAATCATCGTTTTTCAACGACATTTCTCCTGTCGCATTCATCCGCCTACACAAATACTCTCAATCTAATCCATCTCAGCCCCCTCTCCTGGAAATTGTTTTCAAGTATCGCTCTTACGCGTCCTCTGTCCTCTCCCAGCGATTTAAACTCATGTCCTCTTCAACCACACGAAATTTCCCCAATCTCACCCCTTTCGAAATCGCTCAACTCTCTTCTGCCCGCATCGAAAACGTTGTCGCGAGGAAAACGGAAACATCTCTCACCATCCGAAAAATCGACAGAAATTTTCAAGTTGTCAACAGGTGCCCCAAAATTCGATGGCGCTCCATCGCCCCCTATGTGTCTTCTCCACTAGCAGCCCCTTTCATCCCCACATACGGTTTCTGACTCGGCCTACTCAACACTAGATCTATTCTCCCTAAATCCGATCTTATCCTCAACCTATTCACTAAGCAATTCATCGATCTCCTCTGCCTCAACGAATCATGGCACTCCTATTCCAACGACCTCTCCATTCGCCGTTTGCCTTCTGCCGGTTGCTCAACAGTCGACTCCACTCGCTCTTTCAGCTAATCATCTTATCATGGCGGCATTGTCACATTCGCCCGTTACACCGCGTCTCTTCTCAAAATCACTTCCCCTTTCAGTCATTGCTCTTTTGAATTGCTCACTTGTCGTTATTCTAGCCCGATCATTCTGGATTTCGCCATTGTATACCGTTCTATTTCAACAGCTCCTACCCACATATGTTTCATCGAACTGGCCGGCTTACTTTCCCATTGTTCTTTGTCCTCCATCCATTCACTCGTTCTTGGCGACTTCAACATTCGCCTCGACCGCCCCTCTTCCACCGATTCCATCCGGCTCATCAACATTCTATCCAACTACAATTACAAACTCATCTCCACTGCCCCCCACACATATCCTTGGCGGGGCACCCGGCATCATCGCTGTCCCCGATCGTTTTGCTGCCTACACCTCACTGTCCATCTCTGATTCTGGTCTATCCGATCACTTTCTCGTCAACCTTGATGTCACCTCAAACCAGTCCCCGCTTCACACACCTACTATTCTACGTCACTATTGGAGAAATCTTGACCTCACCATTCTTCGCTCCGCCTTACTTAAATCGTCTCTATCTTCTCACACAATAACACCAACCTTTCCTCACGATCTTGCCTTTTTTGTTCGACATTTAATTCACATCAACTCTCGATCTTCTCTTGCCCTTCAATCCTCACCCTCACCGTCGCTTGCACCGTGCCCCATGGTTTGACATCCAATGCCTAATCTCAAAGCGTCGATTCCGTAATGCTTTTCGAGTCTATCACCGCTCTCTCACACGTAATATTTATTCGCTCACTCCGTCTCTCCGTGATTTCTATCTTGTTCTTCGCCGGAGACGAAGAACAATACGAATAAAATCAACACTTTATTAAACTTAAAGGCAACATCAATCCCAGTGATTATTCGTAATTTCTTCAGACCAAAGTATTCACGTTGCTCTCTCACAACCTCGTCTCCATTCCATATCACTGCTACTCGCCTCATCCTCCCGGAACTCTTTCATATTATCCCAGTCTCACCTGCCGAAATATCATCTGTCCTCATGTCCTTGACCATCAAAACCTCACATGCCGATCCCCTGCATACCATCATACTTAAATCCATATGCTCATCGATATCCTCTTTCATCACCACCTTGTTTAACTCGTCCATCCGCAGTCGTATATTTCCTTCACACTGGAAATCCACCATTGTTCGTCCCCACCGTAAGAAATAATCGCTCGACCCCTCACTTCCTTCTAGCTATCGCCCATTTCACTCCTCCATACTTTTTCCAAGCTCATAATGCGCCTTATCTTAATACAGATCAACGAATATCTTTCTTCATCCATCTGTACACTCCTCTCTAATCCGTTTTCGACTCTAATTACTCCACAGAAATGGCCTGCATGAAAGTTTGCAACGACCTACTCATTTCTCGTGACAAGGCTCTATATAGTGTTCTAATCTCCCTCGACCTCTTATCCGCCTTCGACATCGTAGACCACCTTATGCTCCTTTCTTGCTTTCGTTATGATTACGGTTTTTCTTTCTCCTCTCATTCTTTTTGCCTCCTATCAATCCGATCGTTCTTTTCGCGTCCGTTCAAATTCATCATCCTCTTCTCCCATCCCTATTTTCTGCGGGGTCCCACAAGGTTCAGTCATAGGTCCCCTGCTTTTCTCTCTTCTACTCGGCGATCTCTCTCTGTTTATCAAACCTTACTCCTTTAACGTCATGCAATACGCCGATGACATCTTCATCTATGCTCATGCACTCGCCTATCGCATACACAATATCGCAATTTCTGACTCAAAATGTCCCTATCAACCTAACATATCTCCTCCCCTTGTATATTTTGCATCGTCAATCATCCAAATAGTCTACAATCTCACTTTCTTAGGCTCCCATTTCGATGATCACCTTTACCCTAAACCCTTCGTCCGCGACAAGGTCTGCTCGTTTAACTTAATTCTCCGTGACATCCGCCGTGTCCACCCCTTTATCGACTTCCGTTTCTGTATGTCTATTCTTTCGTCGCTTCTCTGCCTAAAATCGATTACTGACAGGGCGATCCCCCGATCCGATTGGTTTGCTCTAGCAGTAAATCCTATTTCACACTCCCTTCAATCCACCTTTAACGCGTGGTACTTGGACGGCGCAACGTCTGGATGAGATTCATCTTTTGTGCTGCACGATTTGCAGACGATTTTGGCATCAGTTAACCGAATGGGGCTGGATCTCAATGCAGGCAAATGTGAGCTCATGTTCCTGAATATGGGGGAACATGAAATCGAACCGGTGACAACTACCTTTTCATCCGTAGCACCAAACATAAAAGTGATTGGTCGGGAAAATTTACAAATCCTTGGAAGCGTCGTCTTTGAAGAAAATTCACCGAAAGATTTGGATCAGAGCGAGAGCAATTGGCATTAATGTGCACAAGGGTTTGCGAGCTTCGTGCTCACGAGGCACTTTTCCTTGTAAAAAACTGTCTTTACATGCCCACACTGCTTTATAAGTTCCGTACAACTCCTTGCTTCAACATGTACGCTGAACTCTATAAGCTCGATGGTGTACTGAAAAAATATTTATCCCACATCACAAATTGCGCGATAATGAACGATTCTTGGCGTCAAGCTTCATTGCCCGTGCCGTTCGGTGGTTTGAGGATCCGCAGTTCAGCGAACATTGCTCTTCCGGCTTTTTTTATCGTCTGTAGTGGCAACGAAGGACCGCGTCAACATTCTTTTGACTAACTACACATTGCCCACATTTTGAGACTGGCTACTCAACTTGGTTGGCCAAGACGGGTCTCCGTGATGCACCGACTAATAGCCATAAAGAATTCGCTTGAGACACTGCCCTCATTAAACGAGCTCATGAATCTTTAATTAAAGGATCGGAGGACGAGGCATCTCGCGTGCGAATTATGGCGGTCTCCACAAGTGAGTCTGATTCTTGGCTAAACACTGTTTCGATTTGTGCCCTGGGAACTTTGCTCGATGACGAGGTTGTGATATTGAGCATTTCCCTTAGATTAGGCCTTCCTACATGTACTCCACACATATGTCATTGTGGAGCGTCTGTTGACGAGTCAGGACGACACTGATTAGCATGCAGAATTTGGAGAGGCAGATACCCAAGACACGCGGAAATAAATTCAGTGATAAGCAGAGTCATCAACACCGTCAATGCCTCAAACATTCTAGGGCCATCCAATGTATGCAGATCGGACGGTCGACGTCCTGATGGAGTCATCATTTTCCCTTGGTGTGAAGGGAAATGTTTGAGGTGGGACGCCACCTGCGTGGACACCCTTGCAGCCAGCAATGTTAGGAACGCAGCCAGAGGAGTGGGCGAAGCAGCTTCATACGCCGAAGAGCGGAAACGGCTGAAATATGCTAACTTGACCATGTCCCACATATTTTGCCCTTTTGGAGTAGAGACTTATGGATCACTGGGCTCTTCCGCTTTGACTCTTATTAAGGAGATATAATAAAGATTGAAGCACGTTACCGGGGATTCACGTTCTACTTCATACCTTCTCCAAAATGTTAGCATCGCCATCCAATGTAGAAATGCTGTCAGCATTCTGGCGATGGCTCCAAAGGGCAAGAACATGGTAGGCTGGTGGTAGCAGCCAGTCTTGCTAAAAGAATGACATTTCTCTACGAAGACAAACGTTCTCCTGTATTTATCATTTTTGATTTCATAAAATACAGATTGTGAAAAGGTCACCAAAATAAATCACCAAACTTTAATATTATATAATTATATAAGCATTATGACCGCATTTTGGTTTTGCCTCTACTGGAAATTCAGACAATTTAAATTCTACCTGCAATGTATCGATATCTGCGATTCGACTTGAGATATCAGACTGCAGCTGCAATTGCAGTTGTGCGTAATCAGTCTGAAATTCACTCAAGAGTTGAAGAACATTTATTTCAAACAGGTGTTCGGGCATTATTGCTTACTTAAGATCTAATCACCAAAGAATATATGATAAACACCGAATATTAGTTTTCATGATTTCAGAATATCTTTCATTCAATCACATAAATTTAATGTAATTAAATTAAAGTAATCTAGGAAAATAATTAAAATTCAATTTAATGTCAAATAAATATTTGTATTTGAAATTTATATGTAAATGGAAATTGATCGCATTAAATTAAATACTGATAAAACGTTAAAAATAAGATCAGATTCAGAACACGATAGGGTTCAAAATATGACAAGATTCAAAATACGATAAGATTCAAAATACGTTAAGGTTCAAAATGCGATAAGTTTACAAAGACGATAAGATTAAAAATACGACAAGATTCAGAACACGAGAAGGTTCAAAATACAACAAGATTCAAAATAGGACAAGATTCAGAATGCAATAATATTCAAAATACGATAAGATTTAAAATACGACCAGTTTCAAAATACAAGATTCAAAATACGATAAGTTTCAAAAGACGATAAGATTCAAAATACGATAAAAATCAAAAGACGATAAGTTTACAAAGACGATAAGATTCAAAATACGACAAGAATTAAAAGACGATAATAATCAAAACACGATAAGATTCAAAATACGATAAGATTAAACACAATCGCGTTTTAAATCGTGATAACAGTATTACTTAAATGTTGAACGTTTGTTAAACAAGTCAATATCTATAAGGTAAGATGTTATGGATTTGCAAGAAAATTAAAATTGCTAGACATTTACTAGACAATGTAAACTTTGTATAAATTTTGATATCGAAATAACCCCGTAGTCCACAATCTCACTTTCTTAGGCTTCCATTTCGATGATCACCTTTCCCTTAAACCCTTAGTCCGTGACAAGGTCCGCTCGTCTAACTTAATTCTTCGTGACATCCGCCGTATCCGCCCCCTTATCGACTTCCGTTCTTGTATGTCTCTTCTTTCATCGCTTCTTTTCCCTAAAATCGATTACTGCCTCAGCCTTTTCGCCAATTCTCCAAAATCCATCATCCTACCCCTACAACGAATAATCAACACCGCCGTTCGAGTGCTCTTTCGTCTCCGTCGCTTCGACCACACATCCACATATTTTGCCCAACTCTCCTGGCCCACCATCCACATCCGCATCAAACTCCGCCTTCTTCTCGTTACTTTTCGTCTCATCGCTGTCGGCTCCCCATCGTTCATCAACCTTCCTTTCTTAGACGACACTCGCCCCACCTCGCTATCGCTGCGTTCCCGTCATATCCTCTTACTCCACGTTCCCAATTACTCCAACTACTACGGTCTCCAATCCTTCCTCGTCGCCGCTTCACTCGCCTGGAATCAACTCCCTCTCAACGTTCGCCGCGCTCCCTCCTTTATCACATTAAAACACTTCCTTCGTTCACACCTTCTCGTCACATGATTTACATTTTTGCTTTGTTGTGTCATGTAAGCGTGGGCTGGCACGCATTTGCCGCGTTAAATAGATCTTTTTTAATTCTTAAAAGAAGATTTGGGAATCCATGACAGGACATTTGAAGTGGAAACCGGTCGTTAACATCTATATGGATTTTGATTTTTTCATAATCGTTTATATAAATTTGACTTTAGGCTTAAAGTCAATTATTTGCAAATAACATGATATACCATTTTGGACGTCAAACAGTCGTTAACATCTATGTAGGATTTGCTTTTATTCAAAATCATTCAGATAATTTTACCTTAGGTTTAAAGCCAATTATTTGCCAATCACATCATATACCATTTGGAACGGCAACCGACCGTTAACATCTATGTAAGATTTGCTTTTAATCAAAATCGTTCAGATCGAACGATTTGTAAGATTTGGGAATCCATGACAGGACATTTGAAGTGGAAACCGGTCGTTAACATCTATATGGATTTTGATTTTTTCATAATCGTTTATATAAATTTGACTTTAGGCTTTAAGTCAATTATTTGCAAATAACATGATATACCATTTTGGACGTCAAACAGTCGTTAACATCTATGTAGGATTTGCTTTTATTCAAAATCATTCAGATAATTTTACCTTAGGTTTAAAGCCAATTATTTGCCAATCACATCATATACCATTTGGAACGGCAACCGACCGTTAACATCTATGTAAGATTTGCTTTTAATCAAAATCGTACAGAAATTGGGCGCGATGCAATTTCATAGAAGAATTGTTGAGCTGTGGAACAACCTTGATGCAGACACCGTTGGATGCAGTTCACTTAGTGCTTTTAAAAGAAGACTACGAATGGATCAAGCAATGTTTCGTGTTGCATTTCCTTAATAATCAGTTCCAGATTATTCCTGTCAGTTCCAAATTATTCCTGTCAGTTCCAGATTATTCCTGTCAGTTCCGCTCGCTACGCTCGCGGATTGAGCTCAATCTATCGATAAAAGGTCATGCCTAAAAAAGCGCGATCTCAGATCCCTGTTCCTGATCAACAATCTTCCACATCTAAATGCAATGATGGTTATACCAGCTTTGAAGTTGGATGCGATTCCAAAGATTGCGATGTATGGACACTTGTTCGTGTTAAAATATCCGACCACTCAGTGTATAAACTTAAACATTTCACTTGCGGTTTTTGTACATCAGTACGACTACTACAGTTATCCTGCTCATCTACTCCTGTATCACACACTACCACTCAGACCAATGCTGTTTTAGATGTTTCCCTCGCATCAACACCTGACTTCGCATCATATAATCCCATTATTGAACCTACTCTCTCACACACTCCTCGTTCAACTACGTACCAAACTTCCATTAATCTTTCTCATTCTAACAATGCTAACGGCAAAGCTTTTCATCTCGTACCTCCTCTTTCCTATTCCTCCCCCAATCTAAATAAATCTCAAACTTCTTTATTCTCCTCACGAACTCCTTACTCGACCCCCCTGTATCACCTCTCAATAATTTACACCCTTCCATCAAAATCATTTCCAGTAACATTTCCGATCAACTAATTCAACACTCCATTCCTGTCACTCATGCCCCAACCTATTTTAATTCTCCTTACTCTACCTCCCACGTAACACTTCCCAATAAGTTACATCCTTCATTTAAAATCATATCCAGTCACATCTCTGATCAACCGATTCAACACCCCGCTCCTGTCACACTTGCTCCAACCAATATTAATTCTTTATCAAGCACCCCTGTCATTTCCACTTCTATCTGCTCATCTACCTCGACTCCAACCAGCTCTGTCCGTCCACCACTTCCACGAAATCGTTTTCCTTCGCGCGATCGCTGTATAATCATATCAAACTTAAAGCTTTTCGAATCTGCTTCTCCACAATCTCGCCTCGATGATGATGTATCTGCTTTCAGGTCTATCCTAGCAACCATTCTTCCTGATGATAACCCATCACTCTTCAATAATATCGCTCCTGTATCCTTTATTCGTTTAAACAAATCCACTAAATCAAATCATCTCAGTCCTCCACTCTTAAAAATCGTTTTCCGACATAGTTCACATGCCTCTTCGGTACTCTCCCAACGTTTTAAACTTCTTACCACTTCATCTACTTGCCGTATCTTTCCTGACCGCTCCCCTTCTGATATTGCCCAGCTCAATTTAGCTCGCATTGAAAAACATCGACGTGAAACAAACGGCGAGTCATCCTTATCTATACGTAAAATCAACGGAAATTTTCACGTTCTTCACACAAGGCCAAAAATTCGATGGCGTCCCATCTCTCCCCCTTGTCTTCTTCGCTAGTCGATCTCGCTCCTAAGCATACTTTTCGTCTTAGTCTATTCAATACTCGCTCCATTCTTCATAAAGCTGACATGCTTCTCGATATCTTCGATCAATTATCTATCGATATTCTCTGCATTACCGAATCCTGGCACACTGACTCCAACGATCTTGCGATTCGTCGTCTATGTCGCTCTGGTTGTTCTCTAGTTGAATCAGCTCGTCAAATTACATCTCATACATCTACTGCGTCTAACCATGGCGGTATTGTTGCCATTGCTCGTCACCCAATGTCTTTACGTAAAATCAACGTTAACATCCGTTACACCTCGTTCGAATTACTCATATGCAGATTATCAACGCCTTTCCCTCTGGAACTTGTGATTGTATACCGTCCAGGTTCAGTTGCCCCATCACGTATCTTCTTTAACGACCTTGCAGATCTAATGTCTCACTGTTCATTGTCTTATACTCCTTCTTTTGTTCTCGGTGACTTTAACATTCGTCTTGATCGCCCGTCTGACTCTGACTCTATCACTTTAACTAATCTTTTTTCTGATTTTAACTATAAATTACTTTCAACAAGCCCAACTCATATTCTCGGCGGTGCTCTCGACATCATTGCTGTTCCTAACTGCTTCAATGACTATACCTCCTTGTCAATTACTGATCCTGGTTTGTCCGATCATTTCCTTGTCACTCTTACTCTTACTCGTCCCCATCCTCCTTCTCCGCCTTTACCATTATCTACACCAAGTCGACCCTGGAAGCTTCTCGATATCCCTATTCTCTGCACAGCCTTACTCAATTCTTCACTCTTTTCACTTCCTCTTAACTATCTCTCTCCCGATGATCTCTGCATTCTGTTTGATTCTGAACTTACGTCGATCCTCAATAACCTTCTACCTAGTCGACTTCGACGTTCCCAGCGCTTGCGCCATGCTCCCTGGTTCGATTCTGACTGTAGTCTTTCTAAGCGTCGACTCCGTCACTCTTTTCGTATGTATAAACGCTTTCTTAAACGTTCACCCAACTCACTCCCTCCAAATCTTCGTGATTCCTACTTTTCTCAACGCCGTTCACATCTCATTCTTATACGTACTAAACGTACTCTCTTTTGGCGAAATCAACTCGAGTCATCTTCCAACTCGAAATCTCATTGGAAAATCTTAAACTCAATTCTTTCACGATCATCTACCCCTTGTAATATAAATCCTGATGAATTTTCTTCTTATCTACAAACTAAGCTATCTAATTTACTTTCCCTACTACCCATAGCCCCCTTGTACCCACTCTTATCTTTAAATACTTCCCTCCCAGAACTATTCCACCTTCTTCCCGTTTCGTCTGATGAAGTTTCTTCGGTTCTGCTGTCATTACCTAATAAAACCTCTCCTTCTGACCCAATTCCCACTCACTTACTTAAAAATATCTGCACTTTTATCTTACCCTTCCTAACCACATTGTTCAACTCGTCCATCCGTAGCTGTACATTTCCTTCCATCTGGAAATGCGCCACTGTTCGTCCTATCATCAAAAAGCAATCTCTCGACTCTTCACTACCATCTTCGTACCGTCCAATCTCACTTCTCCCAACCCTCTCTAAACTCCTTGAGCGTCTCGTTCTTAAGCAAGTTAATACATATCTCTATTCCTCTAACTTATTTCCTCCCTTCCAAGCCGCTTTTCGCTCTAATTACTCTACCGAAATTGCATGTCTTAAAGTTTATAACGACTTACTCATATCGCGCGATCATAAATTATGTAGTGTCATAGTTTCTCTTGATCTATCGTCTGCTTTTGACATCGTCGATCACTCGATTCTTCTCCATCGCCTTCGTCATGATTATGGCTTCTCTTTACCCACTGTATCATGGTTTTCTTCATATCTATCAAACCGTACATTTCGCGTATATTCTAACTCTTCTCTCTCCCATCCTTCGTCCATTCCGTCCGGTGTTCCGCAAGGCTCCGTATTAGGCCCTATACTTTTCTCTCTTCTTCTTGGTGATTTGTCTTCGATTTCTCATAAATTTAACTTCCATGTTATGCAATATGCTGATGACATTCTCATCTATGCTCATGCACCTGTTTATCGTATTCGCGATCTTAGTGTTTCTGCTTCCGACTGTCTTGTCTCAATTTCCAATCATCTTTCTTCCCTTCGCCTTTCTCTGAATCCTGATAAATCCAAAATTATGTGGATCCTACCTCGACGCATCGGCTTCGAACCTCCCTCCGTATCATTAAATTCTACAATTCTTCCTATCGTTGATAATCTCGTTTTCCTAGGCTTCCATTTTGACAACCGACTTTCACTTAAACCTTTCGTTAGAGATAAAGTACGCTCATCTACCTTGATACTCCGCAACCTCCGTCAAGTTCGTAGATTGATCGATTTCCCTTCTTGTATGACTCTCATATCATCTCTCCTTTTTTCTAGACTCGATTATTGTCTTAGTCTATTTTCCAACTCACCTAAATCCACTCTTCTTCCCCTACAACGCATCGTCAACGCAGCTGTCCGAATTCTCCTCCGTCTTCGTCGTTTTGATCACACATCCTACCATCTTGCTTCTCTCGATTTGCCTACAATTTATTGTCGTGTTCAAATTCGTCTTCTTATCGTTGCTTTCCGCCTTGTAACTTTTCATACCCCTTCATTTCTCAACCTTCCTTTTCTTGATAATTCTCGTCCTGTTTACTGTTCCTTGCGTTCCTGTAATTCCCTTCTTTTACATGTCCCAAACTACTCTACCTCCTTTGGACTCCGCTCCTTCCTGGTGGCTGCTCCTCTATCGTGGAATCATCTGCCCATTCATATACGCCAATCAACTTCCCTGCAGTGCTTCAAACGACAAATCCGATCCCATCTGAACAATTTAACTGCTTGACTTTCTCATTTTTGTTTGTGGACTTGTAAGCGTACAGCTTGTACGCATTTGCCACATTAAATAAATTTGTATTATTATTATTATTTTAAAAACTAATTAATTTATTTACGAACTTATTGTGAGCCAGCTATTTGAGCTAATGCTCGTATGTTGTTGAATGTATAATAATAATAATTTTACCTTAGGTTTAAAGCCAATTATTTACCAATCACATCATTTACCATTTGGAACGGCAACCGACCGTTAACATCTATGTAGGATTTTATTTTAATCAAAATCGTTCAGATAACTTTGACTTTAGGCTTTAAGTCAATTATTTGCAAATAACATATATCATTTTGGATGGAAACAGGTAGTTTACATCTATGTAGGATTTGCTTTTATTCAAAATCGTTCAGATAATTTTGACTATAGGTTTAAAGTCAAATATTTGACAATCACATGATATACCATTTGGAACGGCAATCGGTATTGTATTATTTAGCAATCACCTGACAGACCGTGTCCAACAGCAAACGGTCGTTAACATCTATGTAGTATTTTATTTTAATCAAAATCGTTCAGATAATTTTGACTTTAGGTTTAAGGTCAATTATTTGCCAATCACATCATATACCATTTAGAACGGCAACCGGCCGTTAACATCTATGTAGAACTTGCTTTTAATCAAAATCGTTCAGATAATTTATACTTTAAGCGTAAACTCAATTATTTGCAAATAACATAATATACATTTTGGACGGAAACCGGTCATTAACATCTATGCAGGATTTCTAAAATCGCTTAGATAATTTTGACTTTAGGTTTAAGGTCAATTATTTGCCAATCACATCATATACCATTTAGAACGGCAACCGGCCGTTAACATCTATGTAGAACTTGCTTTTAATCAAAATCGTTCAGATAATTTATACTTTAAGCGTAAACTCAATTATTTGCAAATAACATAATATACATTTTGGACGGAAACCGGTCATTAACATCTATGCAGGATTTCTAAAATCGCTTAGATAATTTTGACTTTAGGTTTAAGGTCAATTATTTGCCAATCACATCATATACCATTTAGAACGGCAACCGACCGTTAACATCTATGTAGAACTTGCTTTTAATCAAAATCGTTCAGATAATTTATACTTTAAGCGTAAACTCAATTATTTGCAAATAACATATACCATTTTGGAAGGAAACCAGTCATTAAAATCTATGCAGGATTTCTAAAATCGCTTAGATAATTTTGACTTTAAATTTAAGGTGAATTATTTGCCAATCACATCATATACCATTTGGAACGGCAACCGGCCGTTAACATCTATGCAGGATTTTATTTTAATCAAAATCGTTCAGATTATTGACCTTAGGTTAAAAGTCAATTATTTGCCAATTACATGATATACCATTTGGAACGGCAACCGGCCGTAAACATCTATGTAGGATTTTATTTTAATCAAAATCGTTTAGATAATTTTGACTTTATGCTCAAATTGAACTATTTGTCAATCACATGATATACCATTAAAAACGGCAACCGGCTTTTAGCTTTGTTTTTAATCAAAATCATTTAGATAATTTTGACTTTAGGCTTAAAGTCAATTATTTGAAAATCACATGACATACCATTGTAACCGCAATTAGTCGTTAAAATATTTATAAAATTTGCTTCCCGTATCACGCTTGGGAAAGTATTACTTATCGCTCAAAGACAACATAGTTTTCAATCACTGTTTGGATTTAGCTGACTGCATATTTAACCAGTTGAATGATTTACCTTAATGTCTTTGAATTCACTCGAATTCATTATTTAAACTCATGTCTTTTGGTTAATTAATTTCTATTATACCGTTCGTGAGATAGGGTTTAAGATAACAGTTTATATCTTAGAGGATACTCAGTTAATAATGTCACGATGTTAAGTTGATAACGGAATTAGTAAGGTCGACGACAACTCTGAGAGTCAAAAGATTAGTAGCTTGTGAATTGTATAAAAGTATTTCGTGATTAGCGGGTTCATAGAACAGGTTTAATAATTCTTGTTTATAGCAACTTATAAGATAATATCACACCATTTTCCGCTCGCTTCGCTAGCGGAAGGAAAGCAACAAAATTTGCTAATATCCTCAAAAGCTATCACAATTATTCGTCGTTCAAATATATAAATTTCTTCGTGAATTTAGTCAACAAAAACAATACAGTAAAACTTATCCCGAAAATTCGGAAACCCCAGTATGTCCCAACCTGTTTCACTACAAGTTAGTTGTGATAGAAAGGGTTGTAATGTATGGACAACTATTAGTATACTCGCATCAGAGAAAGCTAATATTCCTGATGAGTTCATGTGGGAATGAACTCATCAAGAATATTAAGAATGCACCATATTCTTAATATTACATTAAGAATGCGCCATTCAATAAAAACGGTTATTTAAATGCTCCTCGTAAGAGAACCCCAATTCCATGGAAAGGGTTATTCTTATGGCAAATATTGCAGAATAATTAGCAATAAATACTCAACATCGGTTAAATGATTACCTGGAAAAATTAAGGTATATATTCGGACACATACTATCTGATTGTGACTCCCAATTTATGGCATCCATAAAGATAGTTTCGCATTTTCGCATAGGTAAACCAAATTATACAAGGACTACACCTCGTTTGTTATAGATAGTGTTCAGCGATAAAAAACATGTTGATACCATACTAAAAAAATCACATAAGCTAATCAATACATGTATTAGACCACTTCGTGATCTCGACCCATTAGATAGGGAGATACTGAGATTAGCTAGATATGAGCTTCGAGAAATGACGAAAAATGGAGAATGCAATCTTATTGTAAAGAATTTTAAAGTAGTGCGACGCCGTCCTCGTGCATTTTGGACAACCTAACTTTCACACGACCGAACTGTACAAATGATTAATCTCGCGGACTGCGTCGCATCTACGAACAGACGAATTTAAGAGCAAACTTGTCCGTGATTGCATCTAATTCCTGTGGAAATCACATTAATGTACTATATTCGAACGTCCAAAGCATAGTTCCTAAATTGGTTGAGATTTTATTACTCGCTTAAGAAATAAATGCTAGTATCCTGGATTTTAGTAAATCTTGTTTGCACTCAAACGTCAGTGACTCAGAATTAGTGATTCCTGGTTATACATCATACCGTTGCGATCGTAGAAAACTAGAGGTGATGGTGTGATCTTGTCCACATATGATAGTCTTTTAGTCAGTGCATTGCATCACGATAAAGAAGAGGTCAGTTATCAATCCTTACGGTGTAACCTAGAAAGTCCAGGTTCCTCGCTTGTGATTGGGCTTATTAATAGATCGTCTACGACATTTACTCAACGTCTTCGAGACGAGTTAAAACGATTTGCCGCTCAAGTAAGTTTGATTATTCTAGGTGTTTTCAACATGCCCCATGTAGACTGGTTAAGTTATTCTCGTTTGAGTGGTTGTGGTTTTGAATTATCTGAATTACTTGATTAAATAAAAGAACTGAATTACTTTCAGCATGTAAAGGAGAACACGCGTTTTAGAGCTACTTCTAGGAGTATGCCTGATTTATGTTTGTCAAACAGTGATCTACCTATTAAAATAAAGTATATATCGGCAATTGGGAATAGTGGTCATTGCTCTATGTTGATACTGTTACCATTCGCTTTACCAAATGTGAACATTTCTAACAAGGAACTAAAAATCTTTAAAGCTGATTACGATATGATATGTTGTCATCTTGATCAAATAGCTTGATTGAATCCGTTTGCTGATTGGAAAGTGCGTGGATATTTTACGGCGATACTCTACTTTATATTCTTGACAGATTTGCACCTTCACGTACTTCGCACTCCAGTAAACACAATAAACCATGGTTTGATAGCGAACTGAGTAATCTTTTGAAAGAGTGAAAGTTGTTGTACCGACGATATCGTGTTTCCCAATGAGAATATACGTTATATCATGAAGCTAGGAATAAGTTTACGTCCCTTAAAAGGCAAAATAAACTAGACTTTGAAGAATCACTTACAAAGAACATAAGGTATGAACCGAATTTATTTTTCAAATATTGTGCTTCAAAATATCGAAAAATTGAATTGTTTCACTTTACGTTTAAAACATGAAATAGTAGTAGATGATAAGGTAGTCGCTGATACATTCGCTGAGACTTTCTTCCCAATAAGAAAACACACTATTACATCTCATAATATCATGTATCAGAATTACCTACAATCCAACTTATCTTCGCAAATTTCAATCGAGTGTATTTACTCAACTTAGACGATTAAAACGCTGTCACTCTGCTGGGCCCGATGGATTGTCATTAGTGCTTCTTGAAGAATTAGCTTCTAAATTTGCAAACCATTGCAACGAATATTTATGTTCTCTATATCAGTCAAAGATTTCCAAAGATTGGACAAAATCTATAGTTTGTCCAGTATTTAAGGTGATATGTTATGTGCTGGTAATTTTAGACCAGTGAGTCTCACGTACATTTGCTGCAAAGTTCTGGAGCGTATAATTTCGTTAGAAATCATACGATCCATTTCCAGTAATAATATATTGTATATTGCTCAACATGGTTTTCGTAGGTATGTCGATTTCCTCTAATTTGCTGTTTGCAAGAGATGACTGTGCGAGTACATTTAACATAGGCGTTGATATATATATGTAATATTTATCGACTTCTCCTATGCATTTGATAGTATTCACCACAATATATTAATAAGTAAACTTATAGGATATAGCTTCGATTATTTGGTTATTGATTGGATATGTGCTTATCTTCAAAATAAAACCGCCACAGTTCGCGTAAATGGTATATTGTCGAATTGAATTCATGTATCTAGTGGTGTACCACAGAGATCTAGTTTAGGACCTATATTATTAAACTTGTATGCCCACGAGCTTCCGTCCTTAATGCAATCAAAAACATAATGTCCCATCCGTAACATGGTTTGCCTCGTATCAATCCGACCGTCCATTTCGAGTCTGTTTTAATTCATCATCCTCCCATCCCATCCCGATTTTCGGCGGGGTCCCACAATGTTAAGTCCTAGGTCTCCAGCTTTTCTCTCTTCTACTTGGCGATCTCTCTCATTTTATCAAACGTCTTTTTTCTAACTGTCTTTCTTCTGTCTACAAACTTATCTTCCTTCTGCATTTCGTTTTAAACCCAGACAAGTCCAAAATAATTTGGATCCTCCCCCGTCAACCTAACATATCTCCTCCTCCGTATCTTTTGCCTCATCGATAATTCCCATAGTCCACAATCTCACTTTCTTAGGATTCCATTTGGATGATCACCTTTCCCCTAAACCCTTCGTCCGCGACAAGGTCCGCTCGTCCAACTTAATTATCAGTGACATCCACCGTATCCGCACTCTTATCGACTTCCGTTCTTGTATGGCAATTCTTTCATCGCTTCTCTTAACCATAATCGATTACTGCCTGTCTTTTCGCCAATTCTATAAAATCCATCATCCTACATCTACAACGCATCATCAACACCGCCGTTCGAGTGCTCATACGCCTCCGTCGCTTTGACCACACATCCACATATCGTGCCCGACTCTCCCGGCCTACCATCCACATACGCATACAACTCCGCCTTATTCCCGTAATTTTTCGTCTCATAGCTGTCAGTTCCCCATTGTTCACCAACCTCCCTTTCTTAGATGACACTCGACCCACCTCTCTATCGCCACGTTCCCGTCATTCCCTCTTACTCCACTTATCCAATTCCTCAAACAACTACGGTCTTCTATCCTTCCTCGTCGCCGCACTCGCCTTGAATCAACTCCCTCTCGACGTCCGCTTCGCTTCTTCCTTTATCACATTTAAATATCGCCTCGTACCCATCTTCTCGACACATTAATTAGATCTATTTTGTGTTCATGTAAGCGTGCGTCGGCACGTATTTGCCACGTAAAAATAAATCCTTTTTGACGACCTCAAGATATATCGTCGTATAGTTAGTATTAGCGACAGACACATCCTAGTCTGATTTAAATACATTAGCTGCTTGGTCAGTTGAACATTGTTTAGTTATTAACATAGCGAAATGCGCTCACATGTATATAGGCAACAAATTTCCGTCAACTACATATTTGATTGACTCACAAATCATTCTACTCGTTAGTGAATATCGCGATTTGGGAGTGGTGGTGTCTGATAATCTTAGTAGTAAGGAAAATACTGAGGCTATTTGTACGGGTATTAAGACGTTCGTCTAAACGGGTTTTGGTTCTCTCTATAATCTAACCTATGAAGAGCGATTATATCGTCTTAATATGCATTCATTATCCTCACTTAAAGCACTAAACGACTTCAAGACAATTTGGAGTAATGCATAATAATAGTTATCCGATAAGGTGCCTATTCCGAACTCGCGAAGAATCAAGATTACCTGGACATTCATTCATGCTAATCAGTATAATGTAGAAAAATATCACATGAATTTTGCTGTACGCGTTGTACCTGCTTGAAATAGCCTACCGCTTGAGGTAGTGAATCATGCAAATAGACGTACGTTCATGACATCTCTAAAGTATATGAAGTTTACATAATATCATTTTATTATTATTCTACTTTCTTTTTTGTAATTTGTGAAGGTGTCTCCTGAACTATGCATCATGACATTCGAGTAATAATATAATTATATAGTGAGATAATCTGATTATTTTGTAACGAGCATAAGTCGATTGGGCAGCCCTGTGCAATGCTGATGTTTTTGTCCAAATTACTGACTTTTTCACATATCATAATTGCTTAGAGAACACAACGGCTTTACTGAACATTGGATTCGCAATTGCCAGTTTAATATTCATGTTTTTCAAATTATTATCTGTTGTTTGGTCAAAACGTTATAGAAAATTTTATTAAAAGAAACAGGTAGTATTTGGATTTTGCCGTCTGTTACTGTGAAGCAAATGATATATAGCCAAAACCCATTAGCAGATCAAATAACCAGTAATAAGAAACAGGTCGTATTTGGCCATTGACCGTATGATGATGTGAAGCAAATAAGCTATATCTAAAACCCAATATCACATCAAATAACCAGTTATAAGAAACATGTCGAATTTGGCTTTTGCCGGCTACTGTTGTAGCGTCATAAATCAAGAGTCGAATCCCGATATCTCATCGAATAACCAGTAAGAAACATGTCGTATTTGGTCATTGACGGTCTGCTGCTGTGGATCAAATGAGCTAAAGCCAAAACCCGATAGCACATCGAATAATTAGCTAGAAGAAACATGTCGTATTTGGTTATTAGTCATCTACTGCTTGTTGTGAAGCAAATAAGTTACATCCAAAATTCGATAGCACAACAAATATACCACTTTAGAAAAAATGTTATTTGGCAATTGTCCAGCCATCTGTGGAGCCATTAAGATCTGAAACACGATAACGCAGCATTTATCACCTATATTTAGCCATTTATCATCGGTTGTTGTGGAGCAAGTCAGAGTCGAAACCTGATATCACATCAAATAACCAGTAAGAAACAGGTCGTATTTGATCAATGACCGTCTGCTGCTGCTGCTGTGGATCAAATGAGCTCCAGCCAAAACCCGATATCACATCGAATAATAAGTTAGAATAAACATGTTGTATTTGATCATCATTTTTCGGCTGATGTTGCCAAATAGCTGTCGCTGATTCCGAATAGCACATCATATCTTCTGAATATCTATTATGCTTAATATCTTACTTGTGTTAGTTCCAGGCTGTTGAGCATTTTGAAAGACATCCGTTTAGCCGCAGTAATACGCCGCATATTTAAATCAATTTTAGATAAAAACCAGGCATTTATGCGTTTTTGAAAGTCTCGTTATTTCAGGTTTTTTTCCTTAAATATTCTGCAATTAATCGATGGCTCAATAAAATACTCTGTCCAGTGCATACAAGCGACTAAATTTAAGAATATTCAATTTTATAATCTGAGATGCAACTGCAGCTTTAAACTTTTGAATGTCTCCGCGAGCTTAAATCCTATTCAAATTTAGTTGATGTGAATTGTAGTTCGCAATCGGCGATCATTGCTGTAGCTAAAAAACAGATCGAATTCGTTTGGATCGGATTCTATAGACACCCGCAATCGATTGCTTTCTTCGTTTATGCTGCAGCACATACGCATTTGCAGCTATTTCTCTATCTCTACCATTTGATTTCTATTATTTCAATCCACAAACGCTCCTCTCTCTATCTCAAACAAATATTAAAATCCTCTTTTTTCTCTGCTGATGCTATCACACATCTTTTCTCCTCGCTTCACCGCCAATTGCAGCAACGTGCTCGCTATCTTTTAATTTGCAGCGCTTCCACCTCCACTCTCTCTATATATAAATGCTTTGCTTTTTTATCGTTTCTTCTCTGTTGCAAGATTTTATTTTTTCTAATTTCACAAGTCACACACGAATTTTTATTTTTCAAATGCTGACCACCACTACAACTAGCAGCAACAGCGCCATTAACACATTGCTAACACATCGAGTACATAGAACACAGTAGCTTGAAAAAAAAATGGTTTCTTCGCCGACTCTTTCCCAATCTTCAACAGTGTAGCAGATTTGTAGAGACAATGCGATAACATTGAGAGAGAAAGAAACAGCGTTTTTCGGCAGTGCATTTTGCTGGCTACATCTAAATGATGATCTACACTATATGCTGCAGCTACGTCAACGCTGAGTAGCGAAAGAGAGTGCACGTGTCTGCTCTCTCTTTTCTGTTGCAGTGTCTACACTATCTCTGTGTAGATAGAGACGATAAACAGCAGTGTAGCGCCACCATTGCAGTTCAGCCTAAATGTTATTGAATACAGCAAAATATAGCGAGAGAAAGCAATTGACAGTGTGTTGCAGCAGCAACAGCACTATGCAGAGAAAATGCTGCATTATACTATACCATCATTGACAAATAGCAGCAGCAGTAGCAGCAGCGCTATGCTGCAATAGCAGTGCTGCTGGTCGCTTCTCTATTGCTTCTTTTGCTCTGTCGATCACAATGCTGATGGCCGCTTATCCTGCACTGCATCAGCAGTACCACCGCAGCCACTACAACAGAGTAGGAATTGGTAACTCTTTCCACTTACCGATGCTGCTAGAAACATTTTCATTGTTGTGCTGCGGCCTTGTACAATGTTATTCTGCTCATTATTTACAATTGCAAACGGGAAAAGGATTTGGCAGCATTGGAATACATGCGTAAGATTATCGGCTTAGACAACCGCAATGGACAAGATGGATTATCATCACAAATCATAAATCAAACAATTTAAAATATGGCATTTTGTCGAACTGATTGATAACCCCCTAATTATCGTATAAGGCATCGGCGGCATTTCTGATGAATTTTTTAATAAGAGATTACACAACCAACATAAAGTAAGTAAACAGTTTTTAGAATGCAGTTGAACTGATTTCACAATTTCTTGTGTCGTTTTTATTAAAAATACAATTTACAAGGTTCGAAGTAGTCATTGTAAAAAGGATACAATTGTAACCGGTATTGTAGACATTGTGTTTTGAACAAACGTTCATATATAATTATTTGTTCAATTTGAACATATGTTCATCTTTATGGAATACGAGATTTTTTATTGAATAGTTATTTCTCTGGACAGAAAAATATGTTCAAATGTAATAGCAATTCCCTAATGTCTAACTCTATTAATCTAATACTCTTTGCACGTATCACATGTTGAACATATGGTTGAATATGTTGAACACATGTTTTATTAAAAATACAATTTACAAGGTTCAAACTATTTATTATAAAAAGGATATAATTGTAACCGGTATTGTAGACATTGTGTTTTGAACAAACGTTCATATATAATTATTTGTTCAATTTGAACATATGTTCATCTTTATGGAATACGAGATTTTTTATTGAATAGTTATTTCTCTGGACAGAAAAATATGTTCAAATGTAATAGCAATTCCTTAATGTCCATAACTCTATTAATCTAATACTCTTTGCACGTATCACATGTTGAACATATGGTTGAATATGTTGAACACATGTTTGATTAAAAATACAATTTACAAGGTTCAAACTATTTATTATAAAAAGGATACAATTGTAACCGGTTTTGTAGACATTGTGTTTTGAACAAACGTTCATATATAATTATTTGTTCAATTTGAACATATGTTCATCTATATGGAATACGAGATTTTATTGAATAGTTATTTCTCTGGATAGAAAAATATGTTCAAATGTAATAGCAATTCCTTAATGTCCATAACTCTATTAATCTAATACTCTTTGCACGTATCACATGCTGAACATATGGTTGAATATGTTGAACACATGTTTTATTAAAAATACAATTTACAAGGTTCAAACTATTTATTATAAAAAGGATACAATTGTAACCGGTTTTGTAGACATTGTGTTTTGAACAAACGTTCATATATAATTATTTGTTCAATTTGAACATATGTTCATCTTTATGGAATACGAGATTTTTTATTGAATAGTTATCTCTCTGGATAGAAAAATATGTTCACATGTAATAGCAATTCCTTAATGTCCATAACTTTGCACGTATTTGTTCAATTCGAACACATGTTCAACCATATAGAATACGGGCAATTCTAAAATGAACAGTCATTTATCTGGATTCCGAACATGTTTAATTGAACATACATTTATTTCTATAACTCTATTTGTCTAGTACTTTGTTGACGTATTCGTTCAATTTGAACATATATACTCAACCATATAAAATACAGACATTTATAAATTTAACAGTCGTTTCTCTGGACCGCGCACATGTTTAAATTTTACAAATATTCCGAAAGTATTCGTCCAATTTAAACATATTCAACATGTGAAATATAGACATTTTTAAATTTAACAGTCATTTAAAGACATTTCAAAATTTACTGATATTTATTTATTCATTTATTTATCTGTTTCTTTAAATACTTTCTATTCATATAATATGTAAGTTCAACTTAAACATATGTTCAATCATATGAAATATCGACATGTTTCTCTAGATTGCAGACATATTCGAATTTAACAGATATTCGTTTGAATATACTCTTTTATTTTATGCAAATATTTGCTTAATTCGATCGAATATGTCTTCAATCATATGAAATACAGACATTTTTAAATATAACAGTAATTTCTCTAGATAGCGAACATGTTCAAATTTAACATATATTCATTTTTATAACTCTTTTACTTTACTACTTTACCCAAATATTTGTTTAATCGGAACATATGTTCAACCATATGTCATATGAACATTTTTAAAATTATCCATACAATTTTTTATTTTTTTATCATAATCTGATGATTTAGATATTTTTGAATTTACAAAAAATTGTAAAATACCTTACTCTGTTTTATTTTATACTAGTATTCGTTTAATTAGAGTATATGATCGACCTATATAAAATACGAACATTTTAAATTGATCGGTCATTTCTCTTGCCCATATGTTCAGATCGAACGAATGTGTTCTTTTTATATAACTCTATTACTCTACTACATTATACAAGCAATCGTTTAATTTAAACATATTCAACCATAAGGAATATAAACATTTTTATTTTATACATTTATTCTTTAAATTACGGACATGTTTAAATTAAACGGATATGTCTTTATATTATGAACTCAATTATTCTACTACTTTATGATAGTATTCGTTCAATTTGAACATAACTTCAATCACATATATTATTGACATTTTTTAATTGAACGGTTATTTTCTGGATTGCGGACATGCTCAAATTAAAACAGCTTTTCCTTCATTTCGTTATCTCTGTTACTCTACTAATGACATGCTAATGACTTATTTCTTTGAATAAATTCGATTGCTCTTTTTACTTTTATGTAAGTATTCGTTCAATTTGAACATATGTTGTACCATAAGAATATGGACATTTTTAAAGTAAACAGTCATTTTTCTGGATTACTGGCTTATTATGATTAACTTATATATTTCTCTGGATTGCGGGCATATTTTAATTGAACATATATTTATATATGATACAAATATAATTCATTTATGATATATATGCTACATTTCAATATTGGGATGCCTCATCAGCTACTGATCCAATTCCTACGTTTCACGTTTCGATTCTTTTAACAGATGTTTTTCTGGATTGCGGATTTATATTCAAATTGAACAGATATTTCTTCATTTTTATAATTCTAACACCAAATTGCGGGCATATTTTGATTGAACATATACTTATATTTGATATTTTATAGTAAACTATGCATCTATTAAATTATATATTATTATATTTAATATACAGAGTTATATTATTAACTCTTTTTATAAAAGAGTTTTGAAATAGTTTAAATTTATTCTTTATATTATTGTGTTAATTTAAATATATTTTACTATTTTCTGCTTGATGTTATTTTTATAGTAACCTAGTTTAAAATATGTATCTATTAAATTATTTAAATGATTTTGAAGAAAGCCAATATCATTACATATTGTTGCAATTCTTAAAATTTCATTATTTAATGTATTATATTTTATATTATATGGTATGCATGAATGCTCATGCAAAAATATGTTTCTTGTAAATTTAAATATGTCATCTTTACGATATAAATTAATAGTAGTTTTAGTTAATGTTAATTTAATGTTCATATCTAGATATACATCTTCTTTATCATCAATATTGGTTTTGTTAAGAATAAGGCTATCTTAAACATGCCATATTTTTGATATTAGTTAGCAATCATAAATAGACAATAATCTATGTATTAGAATTAAGATTATAAGCCATTAGGATGAACTGCTTTACGGGAACAGCGTGGACTAACAAGCGGTTCATCGAGTTCGCTTGATTCACCATTTTTAATAGCAAATATATTCGCAATAGCAAATATATTTTATTAACATGCTTAAGATAAGGGATTAAGTGTGTGTTCAAATTAAACAATTTTGGTCTGTTTTACAAATATTTTAATATTGGTTACTGGCAACTGAGGGTAATATTGGTTACTGACAACTGAGTTTAATGCTGGTTACTGGCAACTGAGGCCGATGCTGGTTACTGGCAACTGATGTTAATGCTGGTTACTGGCAACTGAGGCTAATATTGGTTACTGGCAACTGAGGAATCCCTTACGTATGAGATCTTAGAAAATAAAGGCTATTCAAGAAGTATTGTTCATAAATCTCGGATGTTAGTTTAAAGAAAAAGCTGTACAACACAATATACATGCCCTACATATATATCTACATGTTTGCGTGTTCTCCATAGGAACCTTAGAGACCATTCCACAACTAAGTATTTTAAGCGAACAAACCTTAACTTGTCAATCAAGTTACTACCTTGCGAAAACAGATTACCGGAAATATCGGAATTTTCATTAAAAAGACAAAAATAACTTGTATTTTCGTATAAAAGAGACAAAATATTTCGATCAAAGAGACAATCTACTTCGTACTAGAATTAATCGACATCAATATGCAATAAGACATGGTGACACATCCTCAGTTATTGTAAATCACATTTTAAATACCGACCACAAAATAAATTTCGATGGTTTTAAGATTTTAGAAAAAAAGAAGAAGAATGCCCGTATTATAAAGGGGAGATACTTTACATTCGAAAGGTGAGAACTGTTGAAGGAAATACGTCGGTCACAACATACTAGTCGCATAACACAACTTTTGTTCCTTTTATTTTATCATTTCATTATTAATTCTATTTTCAAATTGCCAATTATAATTGTTCACATATTCTTGTTACTTTCAAGTTTCTTCTAGCTTTGTGTATTTATATTTTGTTTAGTTAATTTTGTTGTGTTTCACTGATGTGATGCTCATGCATTAAGCGAAAATTTCAATAAAGTTTCTAGTACTCAGCTCATTAATATATTAATATTTGCTAAATTTTAGCCAAATGTGAACAATACTTATTGTTTTGCGAAGTTCAATACAACACATCACAATTTACTGAGAATAAAATTTTTACATTATTTACCCACGGTTATCTTCTACACTTTCAGATCCTTAAATAGCATGCAATATGATGACATTTGCTGATTGAATTGACTCGAAGACTTTACCAATACTTTATAAGCGCCCACGTGTTTGTATCAATGCCCAGTTTTCCAACGCATGAAATTCACTGTTTCACACAACAGAATTGATTGTTTCTTGCAATTTTTGACATTATTTTATGTTTTATTTGTGGGTTGACTCAAAAATTATGAACAATTGAAAATTACGACGGCTTATATAGCTACTCAAATTCTTTAACAACCCTTCTTGCTTTCTTCCGATCACTGTGGATAATCGCCCAGTACTATTAGAGACAATGAGTAAAATTGTATTCGATAAACCTAGAATTCTCAAGTTATCTCTTTCGCCTTTTGTTCAAAGACTAAAAATTTATATACACAGGTGTTTCTCAAACAAACTTCATGTTTGAGCAAGCAGGCAGTAGTTTCAAAGCTAAATACCGAATAAGGATCATTTTCTGGACAATCGAGTTTATTCGCTAATTTGCAATTTAAACATCATCAATCACTATATATTTTAATTCGCATATACCTGTAGTAATTCACATTGTTTACTGCAAAATCGAAATACACAGTATCGGATTTTTTGAATGCAAGTATAAGCTCGCTATGATGAAATTGGATGGTTTCCTGTCTAAATAATAATACGTGGTGAAAGGTCATATGTGATATTAAATTGAAATTGTTGCTAACTGGATACTTTTACCGTTTAACTGTTTTTATTTCATTTTTAGATTATAATAATTTTGGTTTTATTTGTGCGTTCCGTTTATAACAACAGTTGTTTTCATGTGTCCATACAAATTCAACTTTATTTGTAAATCGATATACATCGTCTTCACCTTTTGAGATTAGCACTCTCAACTCTCTCTTCCATATTGACTAATCAATCACTTCCCATCTTCACGAGTCGAGTAAAATATCTGGGGTTCACCGTTACGTTAAATTGGTCTGCAAAAACTGACCTAGATAGACTTAAACGTATTCCGAAGAGAGCTAGGTGGAACCTGAAGCGGGCTCAGCATCTGTCATTGAAAGGGATATAAACCAGGTGCGCCTTTGGGGCACTTGGGCTATCTCGGGATTAGTCTTCTTTTCGAGAGGACGTCCCCCAGAGCTAAGGCTAAGGTTTCTTAAGTTCCTCGTCTCTCGCATAGTCCGCGCCGATTGGATTCTTCGGGGTGAAAGCCCCCGGGTGGTTCAGTCGGAGGGCGACGTGTTTGATCGGTTGAGGGGCGGGGTGCTCAGATCCCCTGGACCTGAGACCATAGAAGAATGGATAGAAGGCTATCAAATCTGAACATCTGTGACTGTTTTGAATCTGTTTATCTGACTATCTTTTCGTCTTGACGATTTTCTTATTTACTTATCGGTTGTATTATTTATTTAACAAAGTCTTTATTACCTTTTTATATAAAAGAAAATTTGCGTTAATGATTCATATGTTGCTTAAATTCTATTGAACATATGCTTAAATTCTATTGAACCTAATTGTCGCTTTGGGAAAATTATTGATCTGTCGAATTATACATATTCTTACATGTTGGAAATATATTATATATATATATATATATATATATATATATATATATATATATATATATATATATATATATATATATATATATATATATATATATATATATATATATATATATATATATATATATATATATATAATCTATTTAACAGGGCAAATTATTATACAAATTTTTTGAAACCAATGAATTCATCCGGAATATGAAGGAGTCATGGCGCATTAAGTATCTAATGCGAAATAATTTTCCTCATAACCAGTGAGACGAGCTCGCTCTAATTGCTTTTGTATAATAATATACGGTGAAACAAATACTTTATTATTTAGATTCGTACTTTAACATTGGCTTATTGCTGATTTGAAAACAATTTTGTAATTATCTCATTTCTAAATAATTACCTGTGTTTGTCGTGGCGAATGACGAACGTCAAGTTTTGCTTACATGTAAATTAAATTTATGCAGAAATTTAATTTATGTAACTCGTGATATTGCCTTTTAATCTAGATATGCTGGCATCTTGATTTCACATATTTCACATGTATGGACTTTAGATTAATTTTTGTACTTGAAAGTTGCATGGGCAGAACTTGTTAAGAATCACGACGACTACTACTTACATTGTATGTCCAAAAATAATGTAAAATGTTCGTTTTATGAACCAATCGGTGCCTGTAAACGTTGGAAATGCGATTTAAATCTTTTACTGATCATTTTCCAAATATTCATCTTCCCGTGCCATTTCGAGAAGACATCGGGTTAAAATCATTGGTACAGAACATATACCTCCTCATGAGGAAAATATAGTGATATATATAATTTGTGTTTAATACATTATTATCACGATTTTAATTAATATTATTAAATAGAAAGCATCATCAATGGGTGATTTTGTGAACAACAGGTTCAATACCACAGATATAAATAATCCAAGTATTGCTAAACGAGCTATCCCGGTACGTGGCTAAGACTATATATAAACATAGTGATATATATAGTGTTTAATACATTGTTATCACGATTTCTATACAAGCAATCCCATTAAGGATTGATAGTATAGCAATCAGGTAATGTAATATCGAAGACCATATATATACAAAATGGTGTTGCTTGTTAGACTGAACTTCGATTCACGACTTTCAGTCACCATGTCACTTCTAGACGACGAATAAGTACCCAGCAAAACTCATCAGTTGAATGAAGTACTCACTGGTCGTTTCGGTTGCCTGTATTATATATATAGTCTTAGCCATTACATTACCTGATTGCTAGTATAGCAATCGTGATAAGAATGTATTAAAAACAATTTATATATATATATCTATACATATCACTATGTTTTCATAGTGATATATAATATATCATAATTATATATTATATATAATTTTGTAAGCAGTGCTATACGACGAAGATTCGATAAAATCAATTCCCAATTTAGTTTGGATCTTTTTTCGAATCACTATTTTTAATCTAGAGATTACTTTCTAGATTTATAACATATTAATCAAAACAATGTCAGCTAGTGTTGCTAAACCAAAGGGTCGAATGTCGGCTTATACTTTTTTCGTGCAGACTTGCCGTGAAGAGCACAGGGAAAACTTTCCATCTCAGACAGTTAACTTTACTGACTTTTCAAGACAATGTGCAAGTCGCTGGAAGGTATAATTCACACTAAATCTTGTGTTTTTGTTATCTTTTAATTGATTAGGCAATGACCGAAGTCGAGAAACAAAAGTTTCAAGAAATGGCAAGTAAAGATAAGATCAGATACCAGAATGAAATGCAAACTTACACTCCAGCAGCCGGAGACCGACCAAAGCGTCAGAAAGATCCGAATGCACCTAAACGACCCCTGTAAGTTAAAATTATATTTTAGAAATTGTTTTTCGTTTAATGGTTATAAATTAATTTTGTATGGTGTAGACAATTTTGCTCTGTAGGTTATTTTATTTTCGTTAATGCATTTTTTAAATATCTTTATTTTTTCATAGGAAATGTTTTATGTGTTACTTTAAACAAGCTCATTACCCAAAGACAGATCAAGAGACAATGTTTAATATTTTACCAATTTTGTATAAATAAAATAACAATTAAAATCAATTAAATAAATCAATTTTAGATAAATAAAATACTTACCCATTAATCATTAAAATATTGCATATTGTTTATTCTAATCAAAGTACATGATGTTTTCAAAATATTAAACAGTTTTAGTTTTGTGTTGTTTGATTGCGAATCGAATAAATTACCGCAAAATAAATTATAAAAAATTAATTTTATATTTAAATAAAAGAACATTTAATATTTTTAAGTTTTTTTTTATAATAAAAAGACTTTATAATTATATAATTTTTAATTAATATATTTAATTGAAATAAAAATATTTAGATCCGCATTCTTTCTGTTTTGTGCTGATGAGCGTTCAAAGATTCGTACCGCCAAGCCTGGCTATAGCGTGGGTGATGTAGCGAAAGAATTAGGCGTTCGATGGGCTAATCTTAGTAGTGATTCAAAACAAAAGTACTTTGAACGCCAGTTAAAAGATAAAGCACGTTACGAACGAGAAATGAACGCCTATGGAAAAGTATCTTCTCCTACTAAAAAACGACGAACCGCTAAAGGACGTGCTCGCTCGGCATCTATTGTAGATGACGATGATTTTGAATAGGAGATTTCACTAGGTTAGTTTATGTTAACTATCATTTTCCTTTCTGCAGTATTTCTAGAAATATGTCAATGTATTTAACTGTTTTTACTTTGTGTTTAACGGTGACTTTAATATCTAATAAATGTTATAATGATATGTTGAATACAACAAACTAGCACGTGTTCTTTTGAACATAGAAAAAGTAATATTTGGACGTTTTCTAAGATGTGTGCTTAATACACACAGTTTCTACTAAGGAATGTGCAATGGACACCACGTGCCAATGATTCATCATTAAAAACCCAAAGTACGTTATAATGAACTTAAATACGCTAAAGTATTGCTATAATTACCATAATATTGAGATAAATGATTCATTACATTTAGCAAAATTGAACAATTTAAAATATATATATTAAATTGAATAATTTAGCATACAATTTGCTGCAATAAATATAGATGATAAACGCCTTGCTTTACAACGCTAATTCATTAATTTAAACGACATATTTCATATTGATAATTATTTAATGATTTTAATTAATAAAAATTGTTTAAATTTATTGTTAAAATTTAAATTAAAAGTCAATTTTTATGAATTGACTTATAAAAATATAGGTAATCAGGAGAAACTGCTATGTTATCTAGCAGTTTCTTATATTTGATATCAAATATTAATATTAAATATTATTTTTGAATAATTTATAATTATTAATTAATTATTATATTAATGAATAATTTATAATTATTATAATAATTTATATACTTGAAATATGCATCTATTAAATTATTTAGATGACTTTAAAGAAAGCCAACATTATTACATATTGATAATTATGTAATGATTAAAATTAATTAAAAATTTTAAATTGCAATTTAAAATAAAAGTCAATTTATATGAATTGACTAATAAATAACGGTCTATGTATTTGAAAAATATAGGTCATAAGGAGAAACTGCTATTTTATCATGTTTCGGCCTTTATTCCATAATAAATATAAAAAAAATATTTATTTTTAAATTACTACATTTAAAAGCAATCAGTAAATTATTAATATTTATGAATAATTTATAATTATTAATTAAATATTAATATTTATGAATAATTTAAAATTGTTATATAATAATGTATATGCTTTTTTTGAATGTCAAGTATATAATGCTTGAGATAATTTCAAAGAAGATGTTATTAATTCTGTACATTTGTCTAGCAAGTCCGTATGACCTACCTAATTCAATAAGATAAATAGAAACAACATTAAATTTTATTTTTCTACCGACCTTTAAATAGGTTAAATTCATCCCCATTTATATTCTTGTGTGCGAAGGAATGTTTTCGTTCAATTTTTTAATTAACGTCACAGCAAGAATAATTAAAAAAATTTGGATTTAAAGTGCACTAAACTAATAGTTTTGCGTTTGCCAATAGTTTTCGCTAATAGATTTCAATGAAATTTAAATTTGAATTGAAAGGATAGTGAATCCTAGCATTGATACATTAGGTCAGCAAGTACATTGCATATTTTACAAATTATAAATTTCGGCTTTGAGATATGAACTTTCCAATTTAATGTTTTAAAAGTGTCCTTACAATTTTCCCGAAGAAAATCTTTTTGTGCAAGCTTTTTTTGTTTTCTAAATTGTTGTCTATATTTTATAGACGTTTCGGCGATGTAAATATGACAATGTGGTCAATTAGTTACTGGTTTTAATCATCGCCGCAAATATATTATCCCTTATACTTTCATTCGTATGTATAATGTTCGATTACAGTGTTCGAAAACGTACATGATGCTTGTTCATTCTGTATACACCTCTTCTATATAAATCACAGCCGCTGATGCTCAGAATACATTCGTACATTTTTGCCTACTATATTATACATGATTCCATCAGCAGATGCGCTCTATCGTCGTTTTCTAAAAGTGACGATGCATCCGGGGCTGTTAAATCGAATAGTCGAAGCAAACCTTTTTGCCTATTGTTCTGCTTTACTGTTCTTCTGAATGTAAGTTTGTAAAAAATGAAGTTCTTGTATTTCTATGTGATTGTTATTATCTGATTGTATTTCTATTTGATTCCTTATATAATCTCAATTATTTATGTATCTTTAGCGATTAAATATTTTAAAAAAGTTATGCATATAGTCCAATTTCTTCAATAGATTTTCAATTTCCTGTACATGGCTCGCTGTAGACCAATACTTGACCCTCTAAGTCACGTTAAGTGATGGAATCAAACAATCTGTATAAATTTTGCTACATTATTCAGTAACCAACTAAATTTTGAATTTGTCTTGAATATGTACTAGGGGCATCATTCATTAAAAGACCACAATGCAAACTTTTAAGCAATTAGTCAGCAATAACTTTAATAATATCAATCAAAGGATTTTAATAAATTTGATTGCGTTTTTCTGATTACACGCGCATAATAAGTAGTAATATATAATAGAAGGTGGTGTACATGTTTGATTTGAAGTCTTGTAAGATGTTCTTTAAAATTGAACATTGCAGTCGTAATAATATGTCAAAATTAAATAATACTTTTTTAAACAGTAATATTTTGATGAATTTTTCATTTTGTGGTTCAATTCATATCTGAAAGTCTGTGAGGTATCTTTATCAAACACAAAATCTATTCGTGTTTAATACTTAAGCCAAATAGATATATAAAGGCAACCCTAAATATCGATAACTCATAAATATATTAATTTGTGCTGTGATATAGCACCATGTTTTCCGATTTTACTAGATTATCGTTGAAACTCTTAAATTGATTTAAGCTGTCTACTGTTAAAGGATATAACGTCATTTTTGAAATTTTACTAATCTAATACCGTTTACTAATAATGAATGCAATTGGCTTAACGAGTACGGTTTATATTCTAAATATATTGCCCTAGATAAGGGTGAGCCGCCTTTTGTCGCATGTTTGTCAAATGCGGCAGATACTCTAGCACAAAATTCTTTAGTGCGTCAATTAAAATTATGTGAAATGTTCATAAGAAAGAAACAAAACCTAAAAAAATCTTAAATTTTCTTTAATCCGTAAGGGTAAAAACGAAATTTATTCATGTTCACAGTTTAGATACGTATCCGGCAAAATTGGAACGATTTTGAGTCAAGGAAAATGTGAAAAAGTGTTTTTATTTAAATATCAATAGTATTTCCCCCAAGCTGATGTTGTACAACATTCCCAGCGTGACAGGACTAATTAAAATAACATTTACGAAATGCTAGCACAACTGTAAACGATTGTTAAATGAAAGATTCTTGAAAGTTTTGCTTACCGTGTTTGACACGGGTGTTTGCGGTTTATCACCCTTGGGCCTAGATTGAACTTTTGGAATTCTAAAACTGCGTCTTTAATCAACTTAAAATTGATTTCAATTTGACTCTGATATATTTTAATTAACCAAATGAAATTGTAAATCTAAATTTTAATTTATAACATACATGACAGTTTGATGACTTTTTTAAATTAAAAAACGACCTCAGCTTTTGATTATTTAATTCAAAGGGAAGTAGTTTAAACAATTTAGAATTACTCTTTTCTGTTACGAATAAAGTTGCTTATCTTGTGATTTCGTAATATATATAGTGTTATAAATGAAGTTGCTCTCTGCTATTCTTAACAGGTTAATTCAAAACTAACAATTTTCTAGTTATCAATAAGGCCGTGTACGCATTGTAAGATCTATATATATAATCTTATATATAGGTGATAATTGAAAATGCTAAATGTTAGTGTTCAATGAGCCATTAACAACTTTGAATAAAAGAGATATGAGACGGGGCTACTAGCGTTGTATATGCTTTATTATTCATTAATTGAATTTTTCATTGTAGATGATGAAAATCTAGGTTGAGCTAACATAATTGTGTTTACTGGCTATTAAGAAATTACATTAAATAGTATAAATTGTGAACTATATATATAGTTATGAGTAACAAAAAGCCGAAAGGTCGAATGTCTGCATACACATTCTTTGTGCAGACATGCAGGGACGAGCACAGACGATGGTACCCTGATGAGAATGTCAACTTTACCGAATTTTCAAAGAAATGCTCAGCTCGCTGGAAGGTAAGCAACTTCAGAACTCTTTCAATTTTACGTCTACGCTCACATACAAAATGTGTAACAAATTTACCCTAACTTAGCCTTTTCTAAATCACAGTTTAGCAGTTATATTCACAAGTTTTCCATGTCATGGTAGATAAAACTTGTTACTCTGTATTCCTGATTAATCAGGTTGGCAAAATTACAAGCTGCAAGTGATTTAATAAGCAGTCGAATATATAAGCGAGTTCTAGAATTTGATTAAAATTTAAGATTTAACATTTTGTAGTAAAAATGGGTAGACCCATGGTCTTAAAATAGTTTAATCAAAAAACTAAACTAGCATCGCAGGGCTCTGAGAATGGTTATGCATTCCCTCAAGTGTAGAAGATGCATATTTTACTCTGAATTCTTTCTCATCCTAAAAATGTTCACAGATGAAAAAATTAAAACGTTTAATGAATTCTTCTTCCAGAACTCTAATAATAATCATCAAATGCTTTTGTTGAAAGGTCAGGTGTACTGTATACTCTTCAGTACACTTGACCTTTCAACAAAAGCATTTGATGATTGTTATTAAAGTTCTTGAAAAATAATTCATTAAACGTTTTAATTTTTTTCATCTGTGAACATTTTTAGGATGAGAAAGAATTCAGGTTAAACTATAATCTAAAGATTCAAATCGATAGCACCGAGAAACGTAAAATGCTGTGTAGATTTTTACCTGAATAACGTGCAATTATAAATTCAATGTATAATTATTTTATAATTCCATATGTCATAAATGCCATATCATGTATATTTTATGACATAAATAATATGTCATTAAATGCAAATACGGTAAGATCTGATAATAATTGTAATGATGAATCAATTAATTTTTATAGAAAAGAATTGTAATGACCCAAGTGTTATGTAAATACGCTTAATAATTAAACTTCAATTTATAAATAAATTTTCACTTATTGATTTATTAGTTATAGATAAATGGAGCCAGTAAGTTTAACTAATCTTCATTTAATTGATTTTTTTAATCTTTAATTCACATATTTAATCTAAGCTAACTCTTTCATTTGCGAGTTGATTAATGTTTAAAAGAAGTGATTTTTAAACATTTATTAATAATAGAGCTCTTATTTCCTACTTTTTTGAACACTTAATCGCATTGTCTTCATTGATCAAAATAGACGACAACTATTCATACAGTAATTTTTAACAGCTGAACAATGTACTGTCAGGTTTATACTGATGAACAATCATACTATTGTGTAAATTATTAATAAATAATTTACATTCAAAAATAATAATTCACATTTATATAATTAAATATAATATTTTCTATTACTATTTATTTAATATATATAATGTAATATTCATAAATATTATAATTTTATACAGCTGAGCATTCAGTTTTTAACTGAAAAATTGTTTTTTTTACAAAAAATATGCTAATGTGCTTTCTTTAAAAACGCGTTTATTAGCTCATGACTGAAGAGCAAAAATCACGATTTGTGGAAATGTCCAATGGCGATAAGCACCGATACGAATCTGAAATGGCCAAATACAATCCTCCGTCCGGAGAATCGAGAAAGCGAAAAAAGCGCGATCCGTTGGCCCCGAAACGTCCACTGTATTATCACATTTTTATTAATTAATATTATAATCAAATAATTGTGTTTTAGATCTGCGTTCTTTTTGTTTTGCCAAGAAGAAAGACCGAAAGTAAGAGAGGAACATCCATCCGCGTCAATTAGTGAGATAGCAAAGGTGATGGGTGAAAAATGGAGTAAAATCGATCCCGAGCGCAAGAAAGCGTACGAGGAAGACGCAATTCGAGCAAAAGCAAATTACGATCGAGAAGCTGCCATTTATCGCGAGAAATCCCAGCAACAGCAGGCTATCTCTGTTGCAACAACTGCAAAGCGGCCTGCAAATCAGATGGCTAGTTCAAGTATGATTGCAATGCAGCAACGTAATCAATTGGGAAATGGAAGCGTTGTAGCTGGTTCTCCTAATTGCAATCAATCGCTACATTCTGCTACTAATATGCCCTCTCCCAATAGCGTTGTTGGTCAGGCCGGAGTAGCCAATGCCGCAGCGACTGCAGGTAACACCAATACTGCGTTGGAATATTGTCAAGCCCAAATGGCAAGGGTTCCCGCTGCGTCAATGTACCAACAGCAGATGATGATGTTGAATAACGCTAACGCAGCCAATGCTGCAAACGCTTCTGCCGCAAACCAACATATGATGAACTGCCTTACCGGTGAATCATCGCCTCATCATCATCCTAATCACCATTCTAATCACCACCAGGCGCACATGTACCATATAAATTCACCACAGCAGCTTTTGCACCACCATCATCAACAGCTGCTAAGTCAACAGCAGCAGCAGGCATCGGCAGCAAACGTAGTACAGCAGCAGCAGCAAGTTCAACATCAACAAGTGCAACAACAAATCGCACAGCAACAGCAGCAATCTTCTCAAGATCTTCAGTCTTTTATTCCGTCATCGTGCAATGCTGATCACATTCAAAACGCTAGCAATGTAGGTGATCTTTAAGAAAACAAAAATGCGTACATATTCACAATGTACACACTGACTGATATTTTGTCTGTACATTTTTTACTTTAATGAGAGAGAAGAAGAGAAAGGTAACCTTGTGTGTGGTTTTTGTTTTTGTTTTCTTACAAAAGAAACAAAAAACGTTGTTGTTTTTATCAAAAATGGAAAATTTTATGGTCTTTGAGAAGAATAATTTTTTTAAATTCTGTTTATTATAAAATTAATTAGAAATATATCCATCCTGATCTGCATTTAAATTTTTGAATTTCCTGGAACTATCAGGTACAGTTAATCGACAACGAAAATTATTTTGATATTTTGTTAGTAACTACTAGCATCTTCAGAAAATTAACATAAAAATGAAAAAAAATCACATAAATAACAATAAAAAATTTTAGCAAATCCTTTGATGCTCCGAAAGTGCTACACATTTTGTGTTTAAATATTTTCCCAGGATTAATAATAAGGAATTTCTTAAATAAATAACTTAACAACCACTAAAAATAACTGAAACAGACAGTTGAACAACAGCAATTCAAGATCGAGGAGTTTGTCACACCCCTTCTCGAAGAGTCCAATCGAGGCGGACTATGCTCGGTAAGCGCGAGATGAGGAGATTGAAAACCTTAGTCTTTGCTCTGAAAGACGTCCTCTTGAAAAGAAGACTAATCCCGAGATAGTCCAAGTATCCCAGAGGCGCACTTGAGTTTTCCCATTCAATGACAGATGCTGAGCCCGTTTCAGGGCCCACTTAGCTCTCTTTAGAATTCGTTTGAGTCTATCCGGGTCAGCTTTCGCTGACCAGTTCACCTTAATGATGACCCCAGGTATTTTACTCGACTTGTGAAGGTAGGGAGTGGTTGATTTGTCAATATGGAAGAAAGAGCTTAGAGTGCTAGTCTCTTTATTTTTTTCTTTGTCGCAGGAGCGCCATAAAAGACAACCACCTGCGATTTGGAGGAGTTTAAAATAAGGTTGGATATGGGTAACTAGTCTTTTAATCTTAAAAAGAAACGGTTGATGTCAGAGATTACATCTTTGCACCTGCGTCCAGAGAACAGGGCTGTTGTATCATCAGCGTATATCACTAGATGTTGTTAGTGTTTAAAGTTTTTGTAAAGTTTAATGAAGGCATCAAGATACAAAGTTGGAGAAGGTGGGGAACCTTGAGGCACATCTGTAATAGGGTAGGACCGACGCGCATTAAATTCGTCTTCATAGAAATATCGCTTGGTATGCAACAATATTTCCACCCTGTTAACAATTCTCGCAGGTAACACAAAGGACCTGAGAGCAGAGAAAACAAAAGGAATGGAAATGAGGTCAAATACAGCAGAAAGTTCAATAAAAACAGTCACAGTATGCTGATGACCGTTGTCTTGACAAAACTGGAGCACTTTATCTGTTGCAGTATGGACCGAGCGATCTTTTAAGTATTTATGAAAACCTAGTGGGATTAAATTTCGCTTACATAGATGGTCGCGGATTTTACGTGCAAGCGCTTTTGAAGATCAAAGAGTTTTGAATCGAGATTGGCCGCAGATCTTCAGACCCGAGTGAAGTGCGGCGGTGGTATTTAGTGGTGCCTGGAAGTGGCTCACTGAAGTTTAGGATATCTGTGAAAGATAAGTCCCTGCTCCTGAAGTCGCACTAGGGCGGGATTTGTTGAGGAGATAGTTACTCCTCCGAATCTTTGTCAAGACCTATGCTACCAATCCAATCCAAAGCTCTCTCCTTCCAGCAAACAAACTTCTTAAATATCTTCCAAAAGGAAGACTGAGAAGGGTTAAGGCAAGAAATGTTCGCCCTATCCCTACTCATCTGGAACCTATATATAGTGATCCAGTATTTATTCGAGAGGACTAGTCTGGTGGAAATAGAGATTAGGAAGGTGTAGCATTTTAGCTAGTAACTTGAGTTTTGTTAGAGCGGGATTGTATATTCGACCTTTATAGGTAGTCGAAAGAAATGCGGTCGCTTGCGATGAGAGGTAGTAATTAAATTCGGTTAAACTCTCATTACCAAATTTGGGGAAGAGTTGGATAGCTGCCTGAAAGCAACCTTGATTGGATCAAAGTGAAGCATCCTTCTATCAACGTACCTTCTTCAATCCGCCAACGAATTAGGTAATGAGAGATATTCTGTTTTTGGCGCGACTGCTCAGTACAAATGGGTTTCAACAACCACATCTTAAGAATCAGTAAAATATCGAGGAGTGAGTTTGTTGTTGATCAATGAAAGGTAGGGGAGGGTGGTTTGCGAATAAGATAGTCATTACTGACTCTGCGGAGGGCTGCATTAATCCAATGACCAGTTCTGTCTTTGAAGTCACCAAGTAACATATCACAGCCACTACCTAAAATACGGTCCAAGAGCTCACGGTTGTTGTGAATTTCCCCTGACCTAATATAGATATTGGCTATACGGATACGTTTCCAGTTATTACCAAATGATATAGCTAAACAAGACGGCTGGACAGGAATAGTTTAAAAGGCGGGATGATCTCTATGAGCATTTTACAAGGGTTAAAAGACCTTGAGATGAAGAGGAGTGGGGGGGTTATGTACGGAGTAAATTGGGTGTAAATGTGCTTAGAGATAAATCGAGTAATGTCCCGAGGGGGACGGGATTATAGTCCTGAAGAACTATAATATCGGCATCTCTACCAGATAGAAGCCTAAGGGCGGAACCACCTATCGAATTCCACTGAAGGATGTTCAGTGAAAAAGGCTCTTGATTACTTCCTATTGTGCTACGTCAACTGGAGTGTGATGCCCCCTCTAGCCTAGACCAGAGATGGGAAGGCTGCCCTTCTCATAACCGGCCAAACTAGAAAAAGTTATTTGCTCACCGGCTTTATCTTTATTTCCCAAGGAGGCTGTCGTTACTTCCCAGCCATTATTCTTGGCCAACTTTAAAGAGTCCATACTGTTTAGAAGCATTTTTTTGAAGACGGGGCTTTCTTTGAGTACGTCGTAATATTTATCGTTATAGGAGAACGTAACTCATCAAACTTAGCCACAAGGTATTGAGTTAAAGTTCGCAACTCGTTCATATTTGGCTGGTGCGTAGCATCTGTAAGCTTAATAATATGTGAGTTTGTCATTGTAATCGGTAGATCTATTGGTCGTGCAGGCATCAGCGAAGTTGACCGTCTTGCAGGGTGATCAACAATTTCGCTTCTTGTAGTCTCTAAAGTAGCTACATTTTCTGGACCAAAAAAGAACCTTCACCGCAGCAGTTAGAACAATGGGGAGGCAATACACACTTCCCCGAATGAACATCAGATGATCCGCAGACCCAACATGTCCGGGTCCCCTCGCAATTAGAAGCTCAATGCCCCCATTAATGACATCCATTACAATTTGGGTACGTCAGGTGATTGGAGTCTATAAGTGTAAATGACAAATTGTACCCCAAAAATGGGCTACATGTACTGTTTGATAGGCATTCAGCATGGTCAACCGACGTTGAGCAAAATGCAATTTGTAATGGTAGGCCGTTTTCTGCCCTTGATAGAACGTACATGATGTACTTTATAAGTATATTCTAGAGCCCTTACATCTTCCTGTGACATAAAGGGCGGAAAATTATTTCTTTTTAAATAAGCCTGAATAGGAATGAAAGTTATCGTTCCGTAATCTGTCAAGTTCTTCTCGAAACATTCCAAATAGGTTGCTACGATATCTGAGGTGCAGAAGGAAATGCCATCCTCAGACTCAAAATATCTTATTGAATTGAATAAAATATATTTTTGTAAGCAACAGTGAATTCTCTCAAGAACTTTTCAAAAAGGTTCTGTCTTTCGAAAGGTTGTAGAAGTTAAACTTTAACAAGGTTTACCAATTTTGGCACAGGAGATAGTTCTTTCTCCGTGCTCGAGACCATAAACTAAGAAGAAACAACACCTACGTTTTTATCTGTAGCAGGAATAATTGTTTCCATTGAGCGATTTTATCCTCCGATAATTGCCACTGACATAAAGTTTTTTTGCACATGAATAAATAATAAAGAATTTTGTAAATACACCAAAATCAGAGAAAACAAAAACAGTTACAAGGTCAGTCAATAGTCAGCACAGATCAATTTACGACTATAATCGGTAGCGGAAAAACTCAGTCTTTCAAACTTCTATCATGGCCTCAGGTCCAAGGGGATCTGAGCCCCCCAACCGATCCAACACGTCGCCCTCCGACTGAACCACCCGGGGTATTCCCCCCATCCCCAAATAATCCAATCTAGACGAACTATGCTGGGTAATAGAGAGACGAGAAGCTTAAGAAACCTTAGCATTTGCTATGGAGGACGTCCTGTCGAAAAGAAGACTAATCCTGAGATAGCCTAAGTGCCCCAAAGGCGCACCTGGTTTATCCCTTTCAATGACAGATGCTGAGGCCGTATCAGGGCCTACCCTAGCTTTCTTCAGGGTACGTTTAAGTCTATCCAGGTCAGTTTTCGCCGACCAGTTCACCGTAACGGTGAACACCAGGTATTTTACTCGACTTGTGGAGGTGGTGAGTCGTTCAGAGGCAAATATGGAGGACAGCGAAGAGAGTGCTAATCTCTTAAGTTTTTGCTTTAGCAGGGGAGCCATGAAAGACTAACACCTGCGATTTAGCGGTGTTTAAAAAATATTAGATTTGGGTAGCTGGTCTTGTAATCTTAAAAAGAAACGGCTGATGTCAGAAACTACGTATTTGCACCTGTGTCCAGAGAATAGGGCTTTGGTGTCATCAGTATACACCACAAGACGTTTGCGTTTAAATAATTTGAATAGGTAAATGGAGGCAGCAAGATACAAGATAGGAGAAAGTGGGGAACGTTGAGGCACACGCGTAATAGGGTAAAACTGACGCGCATCAAGGTCTTCATAGTAAAAACGCTTTGTGTACATCAGGATATCCACCCTGTTCACAATTCTCGCAGGCCACCCGAGGGAACTGAGATAAGAGATAACAAAGGGAATGGATATGCGATCAAATGCAGCAGAAAAGTCAAGGTAAAGAGCCACAACTAGACGATGGCTAATATCCCGACAAAACGGGTCCACCTCACCAACTGCTGAATGCACCAAGAGACCTTTGACGAACGCATGAAAACCTGGGGGATCAGATTACGCCTAATTTAATGGTCGCAGATTTTACGCGCAAGCGCTTTTTCGTAAATCGACACGAGGGCATTTTGAATCGAAATGGGTCGCAGATCTTTAGGGCATGAGCAGGATTTTTTCTTAGGAATAAAAACACGCTTACTAATAATGATGCCTGCTACATCGGATGGGGAAGCTAGAAGCATTGTGACAGCCACCTCTTTTCTAGGATCGGCTGTCAAAAGCTGACAGACCCGAGAAAAAAGTGGAGCAAAATTCTGGCCGTAGCCCGTTACTTTTAGATTCAAGCAGTGCCGTTGCTGCCGGAACGGAAGAATTGGGCTCAACCGCCCCAAATGCCACCAGAATAAGATTTTGCAGATTCCTGGAAGAGATTTCATTCTTAACTTCGATTTGCTTGATGATGTCTGCATCATCCATTCAATGCGATGATGCCTGAGCAAATAAAGCAGGAGACGTTGATGGTTTTTGATAGAGTTATCTATCAGAAACTGTAATCTTTAAAGACAGGGCATTTCCTGCTCCAGGTAAGATAGCACCTCCCGCCGTTGGAGCAGGACGGGGGGGGGTACAGCGCTCGTTTGACAAAAGGGCCGGGCAATAGGGCCGACGGGAATAAATTCCCCGTTCCGTCCTTCAAGAAGTTGAAAGTTGTTAACTTTGAAAGATACACAGAGAGACTTCAGGTCTCCTTCTTCATGCCAGCACGGCAAATTAGTGATTTCAAAGTCGAAAGTATTGGTTTTTCGATTAATTCGCCGAATTCAGTCAAATATGACTTGAAAAACAGTGTATTCCTTTGCCAGGTCTGCCGTGGCAAAGGATATCTTGATATCAGCTGGGTGGAACTTTACTGTATTGAAAATTATCCTCGTGGAATAATCAGAACAAACTTTTTTAGAAAGGTGTTAAATAGTCTTTGACGTGGTAGAGGAAGTTTTGGTTTTATTATTAATAAATTCTTCTGTTTTTGTATGGGGGAAGCATCTCCTTATCACCACCAGTCAACGAAGCATTACTGACCTTGTTCGTTGTTCGATGTGTTGACAAACTTACAAGAAAATCATCTTTTTTTGCAGGAATTGCACTGTTATTTACTTTAAGAACTGAAATTTTTAAACGCTCCGACATGTTCACATTTTTGATAATTTCGTTTTTTTTTTCACAAATAAATAAGGGTTTTATTAAAAATACAACCGATCAAAAAAACTAGATAACATAATTAACAAAATAGTAGTACGACCAAATCTTCCAACGACTGCAATTTGCACTGGTCTTCTTATTCCCACTTTTACGGCCTCAAATCCAGAGGGATCTGAGCCATACACCGATCCAACACGCCGACTTCCGACTGAACCACCCAAGGTCTCTCACCCCCCCCCCCGAAGAATCCAATCGGCGCGAACTATGCTGGGTAAACGAGAGACGAGGAGCTTAAGAAACCTTAGCCTTTGCTCAGGGGGACGTCCTCTCGAAAAGAAGACTAATCCCGAGATAGCCCAGGTACCCCATAGGCGCACCTGGGTTTTCCCTTTCAATGACAGATGCTGAGCCCGATTAAGATCTCACCTAGCTTTCTTCAAGATACGTTTGAGTCTATCCAGGTCAGCTTCCGCATACCAGTTCACCGTAACGGTGAACCACAGGTATTTTACTCGACTTGTAAAGGTCGGAAGTGGTTCAGAGGCAAATATGGAGGAGAGCGCAAAGAGTGCTAATCTCTTAAGTTTTTTCTTAGTTGCAGGGGTGCCATGAAAGACAACCACCGCGATTTGGCGGAGTTTAAAATAAGATTGCATATGGGTAACTGGTCTTTTAATTTTAAAAAGAAACGGCTGATGTCAGAGACTACGTCTTTACACCTGTGTCCAGTGAACAGGGCTGTGGTGTCATCAGCGTACACCACTAGACGTTCACGTTTAAATATTTTAAATAGAATAATTGAGACAGCAAGATATAAGATGGGAGAAAGTGGGGATCCTTGAGGATCAACCGTAATAGGGTAGAACTGACGCGCATCAGGGTTGTCTTCATAGTAAAATCGCTTGGTGTACAGCAGAATCTTCACACTGTACACAATTCTCGCAGGCAACCCGAGGGACCTGAGAGAAGAGATCACAAAAGGAATAGAAATGCGGTCAATTGCAACAGAAAAGTCGATGAAAACAGCCACAACTAGACGATAGCTATTATCCGACAAAACTGCTCCACCTCACCAACTGCAGAATGGACCGAGCGACCTTTGACGAACCCATGAGAACCAGAAGGGATCAAATTACGCCTACTAGGGTATTCGCGGATTTTACGCGCAAGCGCTTTTTCGTAAATCGACACGAGGGCATTTTGAATCGAAATGGGTCGCAGATCTTTAGGGCATGAGCAGGATTTTTTCTTAGGAATAAAAACACGCTTACTAATAATGATGCCTGCTACATCGGATGGGGAGGCATAAAGCATGGTGACGGCCACCTCTCTTCTCTAATCAGCTGTCAAAAGCTGACAGACCCGAGAATAAAGTGGAGCGACGGATTTGGTGGTGCCCGAGAGTGGACCCCACGAGTTAAGGATATCCGTAACATAGATCCCTACTCTTAAAGTTACACCAAGGCGGGATTGGTTGAAGTAATTGAGTGGCTCCATAGTTGTGTAGGGCTAGTCACTCCTCCAAAACTTTATCAATGCCTGCATTACCTATCTAACTCAATGCTCTATCCTTCCAGCAAACAAACTTCTTCTTGAAAATCTTCCAAAAGAAAGACTGAGAAGGATTAAGACGAGCAATACTCGTCTTATATCTACTCAGCTGGAACCTATATCTAGTGCTCCAGTATTCATTCGAGAGTGTCTGTCTGGCGGAAACAGAGAGATTCGGGATGTTAAGCAGTTTCGCTAGGACGTTGAGTTTCGTCGATGTGGGATTGTATATACGACCTTTATAGGTAGTCGATAAAATTGCGGTAGCTTGCGAAAAGAGGTAGGTATTAAATTCGGTCATACTCTCATTTTCTATTCTGGGAAAGAGTTGGTTAGCCGCTTGAATGAAGGCCACTCTGATCGGATCAAAGTGAAACCTCCTTCGAAGCAATATATCTTCCTCGATTCTCCAACGAATTCGGTCATGAGAGGTGGACAATTGCTGGCGCGACTGCTCCGTGCAGAGGGGTTTTAACAACCACTTTGAGTGAAGCAGAAAAATGTCGAGGATAGAATTTGTTAATGTGCAATGAAAGGTGGGGGCAGGTGGTTTGTGAATAAAGTAATTGTTCCTAACTCTGCGAAGTGCTGCATTGATCCAACGACCAGTTCTGTCGTTGAAATCCCCAAGTATCATGTCATAACCGCTGTCAGTAATACTATTCAGGAGGTCACGGTTATTGTGAATTTCCCCTGGACGGATGTAGACATTGGCTAGACTGAGGCGTTTACCGTTCTTACAGAGTAAAACTACTAAACAAGACATGGCTGGACATGAGTACTTTAATAAGAGTGAGGACCTTAAGGAGCACTTAACTAAGTTCAAAAGTCCTTGAGATGAAGAGGAATGAGGTGGGTTATGTACGGAGTATAGTGGGAACATATATTCTTTGGGATAAATCGAGTAATGTACTGGGGAATACGGATATACCGCGTCTCTTAAAGGTCTATAACATCTGCATCTCTACCAGATAGAAGTCTAAGGGCAGAAGCACCTCCCGAGTTCCACTGAAGGATATTCAGTGAAAACATGATGTTTTAGACAATATCTCGGCAATGTCGGTGGGCGCCGAGACAACACCAATTGAAATAGATTGCCCATGCTTCCCCTTAACGTGGCATAAATTGGATACTTTAAAGTATAAGTGAAGAGCGTTAATGTCTGTTTGCTCCAGGTGTGGAGGAAGATTAGTTATTTTTAATGAAGCCATAATGGGCTTAGACGTTAGGCTACCAAACTTGGTGAGATTTTGATCAAAGAATTCGTGGCATGCATTTGCCAACTCTGAGGTGGCAAATGAAATTTTGATCTCCGTTTCGTATTACCTAACCGAGTTAAACAGTATTCTGTTACTGACCTGTTCTGCAAAAGTACTCAAGAAAAAATTGTATAATTGGTGCCTTTCTATAGGCTCTGAGAGTTTTATAATTATGAGATTTCTCAGCTTGGGTATGTGGGGAAGTACCCTCTTGCCATCATAATCATAGGATAACAAGGCACTCACCTTTGGTGTAGATACAGTCAACATTTCCTTAGAATTACCTGAATTTTGATCCATCACGCTTGTAAGAATATCGTTGAAGGAAATAATGTTTAAACGCTCCGCTGTAATAATAAAATACATAAATAAAGTTTCTTGTCGCTTTGCACATTAATGATGGAATCGAAATCGTTGCTAACACTTGTTTGTGCAAAAAATGTACACAAGCGAACAAGTGTCCCTAGATATCACTAGCGGTAGGAAGGGAAACCTTCCTGCTTCTAGATCTGTCTAGGCTGGCAATCCCCCAATCCAACTAATCCATCACAATGCAGAGTACCCGTGAGCCTTTTTCACTGAATATCCTTCAGTGGAACTCGGGAGGTGCTTCTGCTTTTAGACTTCTATCTGGTATAGATGCAGATGTTATAGACCTTTAAGAGACGCGGTCTATCCGTTTTCCCCAGGACATTACTCGATTTATTCCAAAGCATATCTGTTCCCACTATACTCCGTACATAACCCCACCTCACTCCTCTTCATCTCAAGGACTCTTGACCTTAGTTAAGTGCTTCTTAAGGTCCTCCCTCTTGCTAAACTACTCATGTCCAGCCCTGCCTTGCTTGGTAGTTTCACTTAGTAAGAACGGTAAACGCTACAGTCTAGCCAATGTATATATTCGTCCAGGGGAGATTCAGATGAATCGTAACCTTCAGGATGGTATTATTGACAGCGGTTATGAAATGATACTGGGGGATTTCAACGACAGAACTGGTCGTTGGATCAATGCAGCACTTCGCAGAGCTAGGAACGATTACTTTATTCACAAACCACCTGCCCCCACCTTTCATTGCACATCAACAAATTCTATCCTCGACATTTTACTGCTTCACTCGAAGTGGTTGTTAAAACCCCTCTGCACGGAGCAGTCGCGCCAGCAATTGTCCACCTCTCATGACCTAATTCGTTGGAGAATTGAGGAAGATATGTTGCTTCGAAGGAGGTTTCACTTTGATCCAATCAGAGTGGCCTTCTTTCAAGCGGCTATCCAACTCTTTCCCCAATAGGAAATGAGAGTCTGACCGAATTTAATACCTACCTCCTTTCGCAAGCTACCGCGATTCTATCGACTACCTATAAAGGTCGTATATACAATCTTACTCCGACGAAACTCAAGGTCCTAGCTAATCTGCTTAATCTTCCTAATCTCTCTGTTTCCGCCAGACAGGCACTCTCGAATGAATACTGGAGCACTAGATATAGGTTCCAGCTGAGTAAGTATAAGACGAGTATTGCTCGTCTTAATCCTTCTCAGTCTTCCTTTTGGAAGATTTTTAAGAAGGAGAAGTTTGTTTGCTGGAAGGATAGAGCATTGGGTTGGATAGGTAATGTAGGCCTTGATAAAGTTTTGGAGGAGTCACTAGCCCTACACAACTATGGAGCCACTCAATCACCTCAACCAATCCCGCCTTGGTGTAACTTCAGGAGTAGGGATCTATCTGTTACGGATATCCTTAACTCATGGGGTCCACTCTCGGGCACCTCCAAATCCGTCGCTCCACTTTATTCTCGGGTCTGTCAGCTTTTGACAGCTGATTAGAGAAGAGAGGTGGCCGTCACCATGCTTTAAGCCTCCCCATCCGATGTAGCAGGCATCAATATTAGTAAGCGTGTTTTTATTCCTAAGAAAAAATCCTGCTCATGCCCTAAAGATCTGCGACCCATTTCGATTCAAAATGCCCTCGTGTCGATTTACGAAAAAGCGCTTGCGCGTAAAATCCGCGACTGCCCTAGTAGGCGTAATTTGATCCCTCCTGGTTTTCATGGGTTCGTTAAAGGTCGCTCGGTCCATTCAGCAGTAGGTGAAGTGGAACAGTTTTGTCGGGAGAATAGCTATCGTTTAGTTGTGGCTATTTTCCTCGACTTTTCTGCTGCATTTGACCGTATCTCCATTTCCTTTGTGATCTCTTATCTCAGGTCCCTCGAGTTGCCTGCGAGAATCGTGTACAGTGTGAAGATTCTGCTGTACACCATGCGATTTTACTATGAAGACGACCCTGATGCGCGTCAGTTCTACCCTATTACGGGTGCTCCTCAAGGTTCCCCACTTTCTCGTATCTTATATCTTGCTGCCTCCATTGAACTCTTTAAAATATTTTAATGCGAACAACGTCTAGTGGTATATGCTGATGATACCACAGCCCTGTTTTCTGGACGCAGGTGCAAAGACATAGTCTCGGACATCAGCCGTTTCTTTTTAAGATTAAAATACCAGTTACCTAAGTCCAATCTTATTTTAAACTCCGCCAAATCGCCGGTGGTTGTCTTTCGTGGCGCCTCTGCAACAAAGCAAACGCTCAAGAGATTAGCACTCTTTGCCCTCTCTTCCATTTTGATTAATCAACAACTCCGTCTTCACCAGTCGAGTAAAATACCGGGTTTACCGTTACGATGAACTGGTCGGCGAAAGCTGACCTGGATAGACTTAAACGTATCCTGAAGAAAGCTAGATGGGCTCTGAAACGGGCCCAGCATCTGTCATTGAAAGAAAAAACTCAGGTGCGCCTTTGGGGCACCTGGGCTATTTCGGAATTAGTCTTCATTTCAAGAGGCATTCCCCAGAGCAAAGGCTAAGGTTTCTTAAGCTCATCGTCTCTCGTTTACCCAGCATAGTCCGTGCCAACTGGACTCTTCGGGGTAGTGGTGAAAAGCCCTGGGTGGTTTAGTCGGAAGTCGGTGTGTTGGATCGGTGTGTGGCTCAGTTCCCATTGGATTTGAGGCCGTAAGTACAGGAAAGACAAAGAAGAAGATGCAAAGAAGATATTGTCTAAACTCGGATTGTGTCTTATACTATTTTATTTTATTTTTTTGATGTTTTTCTGTGTTAGCTAACAAAGTCTTTATTTATTTATGAACAAGTGTCGGACATCAAAGCTCTTGCATTTTTCCTAAAAAAATCGCCCGATAATCAAACAATTTCAAGCATGCTGGTTAGTAGATTTTCATCTATTTTGTCCTCTGGCACGGAGGGGGAACCACCCACAATGCCTAAATTTAGTAATTTGGTAGTTATCAAGTCTACTTAACCTATGGCAAAACATAAACTTTCTAACGTCTTAAGAGAATTTAAACAAATATAATAAGAATTATTTTTAACACTATACGATATTTTAAAACAGAGGTTAGAGTTTCCTTCTGCTCATCCGATATAGCTGGAGAATATCTAAGCTACTTCAAAACTAAAATATCTAAATTGGCAATATCACATACGAGCCTATTCAAGCACCCATAAAATTTATAATCTTCCACCTTTTTTGTCCGATGGGAACATAAGGGTATTGGAGAATGAATTCGGGATTTTTCACTTCAGGCAAATTACGGGGAAGAACGGTGGTCAACTTCCTCTAGCATTCTGCTCTACCTCAGTGGATCAGGCGGAGTGTCTGGAGAAGAAAACGTACAATCTTTTATGGGACATAATATAAAGTTCTTTGTCGTAGGATTAAACAACTTAAATTACCCCCATTGCCATGTATGTCATCAATGGGGGCATTGATCCTCGAATTGTGATCGACACCGTTCCTGTGGGGTTTGTGGTTCATTGGAAACCACTCTGGCAAAAATTGTGAATTACCCCATCACTGCCCAAATTATGGGGAAATCCATCCCTCCTGATCCCGTAAATGCACCTTCACAGATTATAAAAGAAGACATTGATTCTTCTGGTTAACCAGGGAACTATGCAAGGCCATGGCCTTTAAGTCACCATCACCCGTTGAACTTCCTTAGGCTCACATTATGCGCCTGATGGAAGCGAGGCATCAATCCCATATTCTAGAAGTTAAAAAATTGGTTATTTCCTTGGCTTCCAAATTTGCGAGCCCCAAGCTGTATCTAACATCAAACCTTCAAAGAAAGCGCCATACTCGAAAAAGAAGAATGGGTCCTCCCAAATCATTGCGGCATTGAAGTTGGCTCGGGAGGGTAACTCTTGGAATGTTGCCTCATTAGGAAAAGTGCCGTTGGGCAAGTGTCATCTCCGAGAGGGGCTGAGAGTGAGAAGGGTAACCTTCTCTCTCCTGGTTCGTGGTAGGGGGAGGCATCCCACTCAAGCTGAAGTAACACAATAGGAAGTAATCAAGAACCTTTTTCACTGGATATCCTTCAGTGGAATTCGGGATGTGTTTCCACCCTTAGCCTTCTATCTAGTAGAGATGCAGATGTTATAGTCCTTCATAAAACGCGATATATTCGACTCCCACAGGACATTATTAGATTTATCCCTAAGCACATCGACACCCAATTTACTCCGTTCATAACCATTCATCACTCCTCTTCATCTCAAGGTATTTTAACCCTAGTTAAATGCTCATAAGGTCGTCCCTCCTTTTAAACTATTGTTGTCCAGCCTTGTGTTGTTTAGCTATATCACTAGGTAAGAATGGTAAACGTATCAGTATAGTCAATATATATTAGGTCAGGGGACATTCACAAGAACAGTGCTGGACTGTATTTTGGGTAGTGGCTATTATATGTTACTTGGTGACTTTAACGACATAACGGGTCGTTGGATTAATAAAGCCCTCCGCAGAGTCAGTGATGACTATCTTATTCACAAACCACCCTCCCCTACCTTTCATTGATCAACAACAAACTCACTCCTCGATATTTTACTGCTTCTTAAGATGTGGTTGTTGAAACCCATGTGTACTGAGCAGTCGCGCCAAAAACAGACTATCTCTCATTACCTAATTCGTTGGCGGATTGAAGAAGGTACGTTGCTTAGAAGGATGCTTCACTTTGATCCAATCAGAGTTGCTTTCTTTCATGCAGCTATCCAACTCTTCCCCAAAATTGGTAATGAGAGTTTGACTGAATTTAATTACTACCTCTCATCACAAGCGACCGTGTTATCTGCCTGGAATAAAAGTTATCTGCCTTTAATAAAACATAGGAATTGGCAAATAAAATGGAAGGTTATTATAAACTGAACATATTTAAAAAATATTCGACAATAGTTATTTACGCATATACATTATTTTCATTTTTATTGTTTGATTGTTTTAAATATAATTTAATAAAATTTAAATGAAATTTAATTTGTAGCTTACGTCTTTAAAATAGTTTTAAGTAGAATAATTTTACATAAATGATCAGATAATATTTCTATATTAATATTTTTTAAATTAAAAGTAAAATTAAATTGGATTATCTATTAACATATATTTTAGAGTTTATCGGTCGCTAAAATAGAACCTATATCATGGTTCTGTTGCCTATATCATGGTTCATTTTTAAATTAAAAATGACTAGAATATAAAATAATTTAATATCGATCCTTCGAAATCATTTTTAAATTCAAAACGCCTATCTTTAAACAGATTAAATTATTATTTTTAATTTGCGTTATCATTTAATATTCATTTATTTTAAATTATTATTGTTAATTTATTCTATAATTAAATAAATTAAATTAATTAAAAGAAGAATAATAAGAATTTGAACATTCATTCTATAAAATAATTAAAATATAAAATAAATAATTGTTTCGTATGTTGCAAATTAGTATTGAAATAGTTGATTAAATTAAATATTCTAATATCAAGAGGATTTATTAAAGAAGATTTTGATAAATTTAAAATATAAGAGTTGGCAACTGAAACTATAAGGTAATGCAAAAGACTAGCCGTTATTAAAAACATGCAATTTCCCGAACGGGACGAAAAAGGTTGTCTGATATTGCAGAACTTTGAAATATAACTTCAGGTCTGATGTTGCAGAACTTTGTAATAATAATATTAAAAAATAGATTAAATAATTATTTTTAATAATTTTTTTTAGAATTCATAATAATTTTCTTTTGTTTTTTAAGTAAAATAGATATACAACCATAGGCTTACCTGCAAATGAGTCCCATGAAAAACAGTAAAAAAGACGATTTCATCAATTATTTTTATTGTTTTATAATTTTGAATTTATTTATTAGTTGCACTGTCTTCCCATATGACATCTCGCACACAGGAGGAAGGAACAGGACGACCATAGGTTGATCCGGGACTTAAAAGGCAAGTCAATGTTGATCGCACAGCGATAACCACAATTTTGCGTTTGAGTTCAATCATAGCGTTGTGGTACTCTGTCTTCCCTCGCCTTGCAGTTGTAGATGCTAATCGTTGGAGGGAATGAAATGCATCGGGTCTAATACTGACGGATTTGGAAATGATAAAAGTAACAGAGCCTTTCTCAACATCCTGGATTCTCAGTGTACTTCGATCTTTTACGATTCGCATTGAATTTGAAAGATGCGACTGGCGAACTGTAAAGAGCAGCTTGGTTAAGTGTTGAAAATACTAATATCAATAAATGGTCATTCCAATCCATCTCCTCAAAGGCCATTACAAATGATGGCTAGTCGCGCATTCTCTCCACGAGTAGTGTGATACAGCAGTCAGTTCAGACTTTCGGACAAGATAAGAGTGTAGGCTTAATACCAACTCCTGAACAAACATCTGATATGGCACCTACCATGATGTCCCTCACTGCATCGTGCCGAATCGTAGGGGGCCTCGTTTTATTAATAATGGTTTTCTTACTAAAAAACAAAATGTGTACCGAATATGGAAAACAGTTTATAACAGATGGAAAAAAACATAAAATCATATTATGGTCTTAATTCTCACATAAAAGTCTTCTTATATTTGAGAAGTGGGATCAGAGTCGATCAGCTGACACCAACACAACACTTTCCGAATGACCCACTCAGGATCTTTCACATATCTGAGAGACCATTCGGAGCGTAAGATGGTTGATAGTCTAGTTATAAGGAGCTTCAGCAAATTTAGTCTTTGCTCTAATGGACATCCTCTAAAGAAGAAGAGTAATCCAGATATTATTCAGGTGCACTAGAGGCGCACTTGATTACTCCCTATTAAGCCCGTTTCAGGGTGCACTAGATGATCCCGTTTCAGGGCGCATCTAGCTCTTGAATCAATTCAAGCCGCAGCAAGCAACTTATTAAATGAATTTTGTTATCGCATTTATAAAATCAGGAGCAATTGTTAATAAATTTTAATTTCAGAGTAATCTTATTACATGCAATATTTTCAAGCTTTGATTAAATTTTATTTTTTTATTCCCATAAAATGTAGACATAGTACAATTTATATTTTAGATTTTGACATTTCGTTTACTATTCTATTATAAAAATAAAACTATTTATTTTTACCGGTCAATTTTACTCTCAAAAATTATTATAAATTCAGATTATTTACGTATATTAGCATAATGCTACAAAGAATTAAATATAAGCTACGGCTTGATTTAATCAAATTATGTAGTATTTAAATCGACATTTAAATATTCGTAAGAGTACAATTTATGTATTTTAGACTTAATTTGTTTAATTTCAATACCATTGGTAAATAAACGTTAGGTCTTATTCCAATATTTTCATTCTGCAAAGTTCGATTATGTATATATTAATCTATTTGGTCTGCTAAACAAAATATGTATATTCATTACACATTTTAACAAATTTTAAGCGCATAGTCCATATAGTCAAAAGCATGAAATTAGTATAGCATTTAAATTAGTTGATTTAAATTAGTTGTTTAATTGTTTAATTTAAATTAGTTGTTGAGGCATTATTATATAATGCCTCAACAACTATCTGTTTACAAATAATTAAATTAATAACACAATAATTTTAATACATTATTAGATCATTTTGAAACAAGTAAATTTAGATTATATAATCAGTTATGAATAAAAAATGTAGCATTAGGAATGTAGCTGCTGTATTAAGAATTTTACCACAAGCTTTTATTCAAAAAAGTAAATTTGTCTACTGTAAACCTATTATTATAATCTTATGGCCATCGTATGCAATATTTTCAAAAATGGAGATCGGATTTATTTTCGCACACATTGAGCTACAGTTTACGACTTCTTTATACTATATAATGTAAATGGCAAATTCTCCGTTCTGACCTAATCCCACAATTTATTATGTCCGAGATGGCAAAGCGAACTGTGTAATTTTATTAAGTCGGATTGAGAAGTCGTTACTCTTAAGCATATCAGTCGTGATAAAGCGTCTGCAGCTGCATTGGCAATGCCATGACGATAAATAATCTCAAAGCGAAATTGTGACAAATTTCATTATTGCCCAGTTTCGAATGTGAAGGCATCATTTAGTCACTGACCTTTGATATATCTGAACACGAAATAGTCGTACAATAATGTAATGATACAATTCTTTAAGAGCTTCAATAATGGCTAGAGTTTCTAATTCAAAAGCTGGATTGCGCTTTAATGTTTGCAAGTACTCGCGAGTAAGGCAATTTGTTTTCCATGCTGACTCAAAGTGTCAGCTATCGCTACTTTTGACGCATCTGTTTCTATTTCTAATGGTACATTTTTAACAATGCATGAGCGGAAGGCAAACATCATAACTGCAGTAGCAATTATCCTGAAGACAGTTCATTGGCAATTCGCATATTGAAAAAATTTTTATTTTGAAAAATCTCGAACGCTTTCGCAAAACCAGGAATCCATGGACAATAATAAGTTAAAAGACCCTAAAGTTAACGATGTTCTATTTTATCCATCGGATCCTTGAGCTCAAAGATTGATATCTGCTTCATCACGGATAGGCGAACACTTTGACGATCTGCTATATTTTGGTTGATGTTTTATTAATGAGAAATCACACTACGTGAGGTATAATAATTAATAATTTAATATATTTTTGTAATCATATAAGCCCGACGCGGAAGAACGACGAAAACACTGCTAGATGCCGTTTCGTCATCACAATGACTCATCAGTACCGGATCCCTCCCACTGCTGGATGCAGTGGAGGACTAACAGACGACAATCAACGAATTATGTGAATGATGTACTCGAAAGCATCTAGTAACATCATCATAGAGTGCTGAACCAGCACTACAGCTTCACCAAAAAGAATCATTAGCCAAAAGTACTGACAAATGTCAGCGCAAGGTATCTTTATATCGGCTTACTTCTAATATGAATTTCTCAAATGATATTATTCCGCGTGAATTTATGTTATCATATAAGCCCGACGCGGAAGAACGAAGAAAAACACGGCTAGATGCCGTTTCGTCATCAGAATGACTCATCAGTGACAGTTCCCTCCCACTGCTGGATGCAGAGGAGGACTAACACATGATTCGTTAATTGCCGTCTGTCAGTCCTCCTCTGCATCCAGCATTGGGAGGGATCTGGCACTGATGAGTCATTGTGATGACGAAACGGCATCTAGCAGTGTTTTTCGTCGTTCTTCCGCATCGGGCTTATATGATTACAAAAATTCACGCAAAATTGTATCATTTGAGAAATTAATATATTTATTTTTTGCACTATTAAATAACAAACAATTATTTCATTACTGAACAACGATTTTCTCATCATAAGACTCTAATGAAATGTCAATTCTAATTTAATATTTTTTGATTTAGAAGGAAGTTTATTCAATTGAAATTGCACTAAAATGTTCAAGAGTTTTATGTCGCTTTTTGTTTCGTTTGTTGTTTTAAGTTTAGATTATCAGCATCAAATTAATTTTGAATGAAAACCTGTTTATCGTTTATTTTTGCATGTCAAACATAAATTTTTGATATTTTGACAACAAATAAGAATAACTGCATCACAAAATGATTACGAGTTTAATGTACATTTTACAAATTTGTTAAATATTAATTGGTTTTAATTTTGAATTTACGCTATTACTTCAATTATCAAGTATGACAGTGATAATATTGGCAAAAGGTCGCTTAGAGAAGCATTCAGAAAGTGTTCAATTTGATCATGGTTTTAATTACACAGTTTAAACTAAGAAAAATACGTATTGAAGGCTTAAAATCCAGATATAACCTATATATTACTTCCTTGTAAACTACGAAAAGTCCCACCAGTGTGCTTAAAAAATACGAACAAATTAAATAAGCTAACTGAGTCTACGTATTTTATATTGCAAATTAAAAATAATAAAAATAAAAGTTAAATGGTTAAATAATAAAAAATTAATTAATAATAAAAAAATTGTTATAAGATTTTATATAATTTATATCAAGATGAATTATAAACTGAAATTAAAAATAAACATCAATTTCGATGAATTAACTAATAGATAACAAAATATGTATCAGAATAAGGATTAGAGGTCATCAGGAGGAACTGGTATGTTATCGGGTTTCGACCCCTAACTCCTCTACCCAACATAGCAGAGGGGCCAATGTTGTTACATTTCTTAAAATTTCATGATTTAATGTATTATATTTTATATTATATGGTATGCATGAATGCTCATGCAAAAATATGTTTCTTGTAAATTTAAATATGTCATCTTTACGATATAAATTAATAGTAGTTTTACTTAATCTTAATTTAATGTTCATATCTAGATATACACCTTCTTTAGGAAGGTGTATATGAAACTGCAAAAACGCTTTGCAACGTTTAAAGAATAATTAAAACATTAATAATTTAAATGAACTAACTGAGATTATTTATTAAATAAGCTAGCTTATTTAATAAATTAAATAAGCTAACTGAGTCTACGTATTTTATATTGCAAATTAAAAATAATGCAAAATAAAAGTTAAATAGTTAAATAATAAAAAATTAATTAATGATAAACAATTGTTATAAGATTTTATATAATTTATATCAAGATGAATTATAAACTGAAAGTTTATAATTATAGTTAAATAATTATATAAGCTAATTGAGTCTACTTATTTTATATTGCAAATTAAAAATAATGCAAAGTAAAAGTTAAATAATTAATAAAAAATTAATTAATAATAAATAATTGTTATTTAAATAATTGTTAATAAACAATTATCGAATAAACAATTTATTTATTTAAATAATTGTCAATAATTTATTAATTGTAATTAATTAATTAATTAATTTTATATAATTTATATCAAGATGAATTATAAACTGAAAGTTTATATTTAGTTTTCAAAGTTCGTGTTTTAGAAACAGGAGAAAGCAATGCACAGGTTAATATAGAGACACGTTAATCAAGAGATAATATCAATTATTAAAGTAAAACTTTAATATATCAAGATGAATTGTAAACTGAAATTAAAAAAATCAATTTATATGAATTGACTAATAGATAACAAACTATGTATCAGAATAAGGATTAGAGGTCATCAGGAGGAACTGGTATGCTATCAGGTTTCTGCCCCTATTCTTCGACCCAACATAGCAGCGGGGCCAAATACATGCTAATGATGTATTTCCTCTGAATTAAATGATTCAAATGATTTAAATGATTTGAATGATTTTGAAGAAAGCCAATATTGTTACAAATTGTTGCAATTCATAGCATTTCATTATTTAATGTATTATATTTTATATTATATGGTATGCATGAATGATCATGCAAAAATATGTTTTTTGTAAATTTAAATATGTCATCTAAAGCGCAATGAAGATGTCATCGAAAGCACAATGTCATCTAAAGCGCAATGTCATCGAAAGCGCAATGTCATCGAAAGCGCAATAACTGCGCACGTAGTGTCACCACATCACTACTGTGATATTAATAACTCATTTTCAGCAAATTAAGATGTCAGGGATGGTGAGCTGAAAGAAACAAAACAAACACAGCCCATTAATGTGCCGTTTCGTCATGTATAGCCAGTGTATACTCCCAGTGTGATATTTGTATCACATTGATGATTCATTGTTAGTTTACGCAGCCGTCTACCGGTCGTCTCTGCATCCAACAGTGGAGGTATCCGGTACTGATTAGTCTAAACAATGACGAAACGGCACAGCATTAGGCTGTGTTTGTTTTCTCTATTCTACTATTATTATATCTTGCTATTATAAGCAAACAAATAATTAGTGAACGTTTTACAGAAGCTATTATATAATATTTAATATTGGCAGCTGTTTACATAAGCCTCAATGAGGCTAGGATAATTTCAGGAAATAAAGCAGACCTTACTCTGAAATTAAATCCTCGTATGATAGCTGATAACTTAAAAACTAACTTGAAAATAAGTGAACAAATTTATTCAGGTATATAATTTATATAAAGTCAAAATTTAAAATTGAAATTTAAAATAAAAGTAAATTTTTATGAATTGACTAATAAATAACAGACGACGTATCAGAAATAAAGATTAGAGGTCATCAGGAGTAACTGTTATGCTATCAGGTTTCGTTCCTTATTCCTCGATTCAACATAACAAGGGGGGTCAAATTCATGCTCATGGCGTATTTCCTCTGATGTATTTCCTCATCAGTACAGGATACCTTCACTGCTAGATGCAGAGAGGACCGGTAGATGGCTGCTTAAATTAACAATAGCTCATCAGGGTGATACGTACATTGTTAGAGTGGATATTATTCATTGACAATTAGACGATTGTACATGCAATTTTTTCATATTCGGTTGCCTGTGTGACATTGTGAATAAAGGCGTTTCCGACACTTTGCTTAATTGACTGCGGCTTACGCTCTTTACCAGATCGAATTGCTGTGCGGACCATCCTTAAACACTAGGCAAAGGTTGTTGCTGAATTGTCGTTGCACTCGTTGGATCCTTAATGGATACGGCATGTATAATAGTAGTGCACAGATGTGCAGAGTAAACAACGGAAACGCCCTTATTCACAATGTCACACAGGCAACCGAAACGACCAGTGTGTACCTCATTCTACTGATGAGTGTTGCCAGGTACTCATCATTTCGATGCTGAAGTGGTCGTCTAGAAGTGACATGGTGATTGAAAGTCGTGAATCGAAGTCCAGTCTATCAAGCAACACCATTTAGTATATATATATATATATATATATATATATATATATATATATATATATATATATATATATATATATATATATATATATATATATATATATATATTCGAAATATGATTATTGGTCTCTACCTACAAAAAAAAAAACAAAAATTAATTCTTCAATTTGAAGAATTAATCTTTGTTTTTTGTTGGTAGAGACCAATAATCATATTTCGTTTCGTATATTAACTGAAGGAATATATCCTAATGTGTGGTAAGGCTTATATACGATTTCCAAAATTAAACAATTAATGGAGCAGAAATAAAATAATTAAAATAGTGAATAATAGATGGGATTCTTTGTTTTAATAGATGGAATCCCTTAATTATTTAAATAAGTAATACACCTGTATAGTATATACACATATGTGAACATTTAATTAACATTAAAATTGAATTAATACAAGCATTTAAGATTACATATGCAATTGTTTTATAAAAATATATTTAAAGAATATATCTTACTGTGTGGCATATTAGAGATAACTAAAGTTCATCTGTATGTTGTCACAGTAATACTTTACTCACTAAATATTCTTGTACACCCTACGCGCCAACCAGTGGTTTTTATCAATAGCACTATGAAATAACGAACTACATATAAGGCAATAAATACCAGTTTAAAATTAAGTACAACTGATGATTTACTTAGAAGTGTTAAAACAACGTGATTCGATATCTTCTTCTGTGGGATTTGTTCCGTAGAAATTCTAAAAATAAACTTTCTAATAAAAAAAATCAAATAGTAAGTTACGTAAAAGTTTTCATCAGTTATTCTTTGTCGGATGCATTCGTTTATTCCTTAAAGACATTTAAAATTACTGCTTTTAATGAGTAATGATATTTTACTTCTCCATTTTTCTGCGCTAATATCTGTTATTGGATCAAACGGAGCTTTGATCAAGCCTGCAAATGAAACAATAAATAAAATCAATTTAATTAGTTGCATAAATCGTTGTTTCGAATAATGAACTAAATATATTTAAGTCAAGTAAATGATTGGTGGTAAATTGGCGGGAAGATTACATCACATAATATAAAATAACAACTACAGCTCATTTATGCGCAAATGAGTTCATTGACATAAATAAACATATAAAGCATATTTCTTCATTAATCGTTTTATATTTTCCATTATGATTATTTTAATCGTATCAGCAGCACTGTACACTACAATCAGCGTAGGTAAACCTTATCAGCAGGAAGCCCACGCCTACATTTCGTGTAGGCGTGGGCTCACTGCTAATGACGTTCACCCACGCTCATTGTAATGAACAGTTATGATGATAGGATTGAAAGAACCAAGCGTGAAAAATATGAAACCGACTAATGAAGAAATGCGGCTCGTGTAAGCAATGAATATTCACAATTATATTTATATTTGTGTTTTATAGTTGGTGTGGGCGGTAATAATTATTCGCGATTCGAGCCCTCCACACACCAAATTTTCTAAGCTAAGGATTTTTTTACAAAAAAATAACAACCGATAAATAAGAAAAACACAGCAAACAATAAGTTCAAATAAATGTTTTTCATGATTGTCAGTTAAACTGCTAGTATCCTTTGTATATCACGGCCTCAGGTCCAGAGGGATCTGAGCCCCCGGCCGCACAAGCGCCCCGCTCTCTGACTGAACCATTCGGGGTCTCTCAAACCCCATAGAGTCTAGTCAAGGCGGACCATGGTTGGTAATCTCGAAATGAGAAGCTTAAGAAACCTTAGTATTTGCTCTGGGGGACGTTCTCTTGAGAAGAAGACTAATCCTGAGATAGCCCAAGTACCCCAATGGCGCACTTGGGTAAATTTTCTTATTATTCTTCGTTTATATACGAATTGTATAGTGGACAGTAAACCGAAAGCTTTTTTTACTACTGTGAATATTTTTTGCTTACACGAGCCGTATTACTTCATTATTCGGTTTCATTTTATCCTCGTTTGGTTATATTTTGATCCTAACAGCATCATTGTACACTACAATCAGCGTGCGCGAATATTATCAGCAGTGAGCACACGCCTACATTTTGTGTTTCGGCCCTGTTACTGTTTCTGCTGAATTCTTTGTCACCGAAGTTCTGGTTTATATTTGGCTTATATGCTCAAGTACACAATTTATGTGTTCTATAGTTGGTGTAGGCCGTAACTTTTATTTGCAATTCAAACCCACCACACACCGAATTATTTATTTTTTTGTTCCTATACGAATTGTTTACCGGACAGTAACCCGTAAGCTGTCTTTTTTACTATTGTGAAGATTCATTGCTTACACAAAACAAATTACTTCATTAGTCGGTTTCATATTATCTTCGTGTGGTTCTTTCAATTCTATCAGCATAATTGTACACTATAATCAGCGTGGGTGTACATCATCAGCAGTGAGCCCACGCCTACATTTTGTGTGTCGGTTCTGTTACTCTTCCTGCTGAATTCCTTGTCGTCGCATTTTTTGTTTTTATTTAGATTAAATACCAAATTACGCAATTTGTGTTCAATAGTTGGTGTGAGCAGTAACTATTATTGGCAATTCGAATCCACCACACACCGAATTTTTTTTATTCGTTCCTACACGAATAGTTCACCGGACAATAAGCCGTAATCTGTCTTTTGTCTATTGTGGAGATTCATTGAATACACGAGCCGTATTACTTCATTGGTCGGTTTCAACGTATATAAAGTACATATTTAAAATGTACTTTGTACATTTATATCGGATACAAAGTACATATTTTAAATCAACTTCAAAGAAAATAATATCTAGTTTTGAAATATAAAAAAAATAGATCTTTTCTTTAAGGTACACAAAGAAAAAAGGCCATACATCGATAAAACTATAGTATCGTGAATGGAACACTAATTGAACCTTTATCACGCTACGTTCATCAACAATTGTTAACTTTATCAGAAGTTTTTAAAAAGCATTACAGATTTTGGTCCGTTTTCCTGTTCGTGTTGTTAAATACAAGTTGACACGTAATTCTTTTAGAGTATTTTTCCAGATTAATGTAACGTCACCAGCTGTTGTATTCTTTTAGCCACTATATGTGAAGTGATGAATTTTAGCATCAGTGCTAGAGTTTTTGCTCGTCTTGATGTTACAGCTGAACACAACTATGTTTGCTTGTTCAGCAACCTTAGTAAATTGATGAAATAAGGAGTGATAGCAAACGTGCTATCTTGTGAAGCCACTCTTATGTCAGAGTGGTTACTAATCCTCCAAGAATAGTACTGGTAACCGACGGAGGAGCGTGCGCTTTGCGATTTCCCTTCAGAGGTTTACTAAGGACCAAATACTGTCGAAGTTGTGTAGCTACAGGGTCCCACTGATGAGAATACCATGTTGCGATGAGTAGACAGGTTGAAACGCCCAATTAGGGGCTAGCCGTTTTGTAGGCGCATTCCGGGTTAAGCTTTCCGAATAAGTTTAAAAAAAGCATTACAGGCTTTAGTCCTATTTCCTGTTCGTGCTGTAAATAAAAGTTGAAACAAAATTCTTTCAGATTAATTTTTCCAAATTGTCAAATTTGTTAGATACTGTAGATTCCTTTATTAAAAACAGTATTAATCTTGTAATTGATATTATTAAAGATAAATACAAATGGCCAAAGATTACAATTCCAAACATGATATGTTACCAATTTGTATACAAACATACCTATAAAACAGTTTATATGCAATAAAAAGAGCTATGATTAAAGCTAAATTGAATACTGATAAATTGCAATTACAGTTTAATAGCAATTGTTACAAACCTCTCATTGAAAACGGATAATAATTTAAAACGAAATTCTTAGTATTCGACGAGCATGAACACTAAAGTCTGATTTTGAAATTCGTGTAAAAATTGCAATTAACATACTTATGAAAATAAGCTAATCTGCGATTTTATAACGGTACTCCGTATTGTAGCACAGCGGGTCAGTTATTTCAGCGCTTGTCCGTCGCACTGATGAGAGGAAATGCTAAAGCGATCCTCAAAAGTCTTGACGAGATGGGCCAACCCTTACTAGAGAAAAGTCTTGGATTTTGTGACGACCCATCTCCGCGACTCTTTTCTTTGAGCAACCTTGCACAGCCCGAGGCCCAGTCAGTTGAGATAGTTCATGACTCCAATATTCGGTCAGCTTCCGTCGTCAAAGGCGACCATTCTGAGGTTGACATGCCTGTCCTGCAACTCATGTCTCCACGACGACCTTCGGCATATCACTCAACATCTAAACAATCAAATAATGCTTCTTTGTCACTTCAGCAATCACCAACAATTAAGGAGGGGTTGATATCGCTTCAACCGAATATTGATCAACATACCTATGGAACTGCAACATTATCCAGATTAACACTTGCACCATTTTTGAACCTTCCATTTGGAAATTCAAATTGTACTGAAATACAACAAAATATTTTTGGCACTATTCAGACAAATCCACATGCAGTTCAAAACCTTCTAAGTAATAATTTGGCTCAAAGACTTATGAGTAATCCTGCATTGCTTAGTTCAATTAAGCTTAACAATCCACAAATGCAAAGAGTGAGGGAGCAGAACCACGAGGTTTCACAATTCGTTAACAATCCGGATTTAATGTGTCAAACAATGGAAATGATTCGTATTCCTACAACTATACAGGAAATTACGAGAAACCATGACAGAGCCCTGATTAACCTTGAGAGATTACCGAGCGGATATAAAGTTCGACAGAGAATTTATCGCGATTTTCAAGAACCAATGCTTAATGTGGCACATGAGCAGTTTGGCGATAACCCTCTGAATACTTATTCTAGTTCATCTGGTACAGCTAACACTAGTCAAGTAGGAACTGAAAATACAAACCTCCTGCCAAACCCGGTGGCATCTCAGAATACTACATTTCAAATCGATTCGTCTAGTTCATATGTATCTAATTCAAACCGTTTAGAGTCGCCTTTGCAATCTACGTCAAGCGAAAACACTAATCGGTATTCTACGATGAACCCTCAACAATTATTAGTAGTCGATGCTGAAAATCCTCTCATGTTATTCGACATGTTGCGGGCATCCAGTTTTAACCCAAATATGAATAATTCTCTTTGCGATCCTGGTATTCTACTTAATCTGCTTAAGATTCTTCTTAATCTGCTGCGTACATATGAATTTATACAGGACGAAGGACAAAGAGAACAAGTACATCGTGTAATTCATGAGTTTATGAGTCAGTGGCCAATACCTGAAATTTGTGCTCTATGCACAAATACTCGAGCATTGAGGACGATTGTACAAATTCTAAAGAATCTAATTCGTCTTAGGGACACATCCCCACAAGTATATTCACAGTTGATATCTTCAAATATAAGCGGTCTAGTCGATAATCAAATGAATAGTCAACCTACTTCATCTGATGTGGATTCTTTTCGATCACCAAGCAATAGACAAACAGCTTATGCAACAACAGTATTTCAAAATTTACAATACTCAAATCAAGATTATACTGCTTCGTTGTTTCAACCATTAGATCGTCTTCATCTCCAGCAACATCAGCCGACAAATCAACAACCAAACCAAACTCAAGAACATCTTTATGCATCCGAACTTGTACAAATGCAGACATTGGGATTCCATAGCCGTGATACTAATCTGGAAGAGCTTGCTGCATCTATGGGGGACGCAAAAATGGCTGTGGAACGTAATGAAGATTTTGATTGATTTTATATTGTCAGTCAGGTCAAAGGTTTTCAAAACATTTGATAGCTCGCAGAAGTTAAATAATACTACTATGATATTAAATAACCATTCTTATTGGGCAATGGAAAAATAAGAATATGCTATAATTAAAAAAGAAAATGATAAGTTATTTACCCCAACAATTACAATCAAAATGTACTATTTAAAAACATTTGTGAGACGTTGCAAGTTTTAGCAAGGCGCAACAATTTGATGTGTAATCACTTAAAGAACCAAATCAATTCAGAAGAAGCAGTTCATATTGATTGGAACATGGCGCTGAGTGTTTAGAATACGCAATATATCGTAGAACGATCAATACAACTCCAAATATAATAAAACAAGAAAACTTATTGATATATTTAATACAGAGCATTACGTGAATTAAAATTAGAACAATACTATTAAATAAATTCAGGATGGGACTCTCACAAAAGTAAACATTTCAATATGTTTTTGAGTTTTAACATGAAGTCAGAAACAAGCAGCAAACAACTTTATATAGAAAGTATCACTATATGGGTGATCACAATGCTGTCGGCTCGTTTTATTCTTTATAAAAGATGTAGAAAGTATCAATAGTTGATTGATCCTGACAGGATATAAAGAATAGCAATGTATAAGACATAAGCGAAAGCATGTTCTAAATCATCCGCAGTTTAGAAAATTCTAGAAACTGTAGTTTAATTTTCTGCGCTACTTGAATAGCAAAAGACTGGTTATCTTTGCTAGTTGAATAGATATAGTAAATTGAGCTATGGCGGGCAGATGTTATAGCAAATGGGAATCTGCTGTATATATGTAATAGATTTCAGTCGCTTGACGTCTGACATTCACTGATGAGATCCAATAAAATCGAAATCGGTTTGGAAGATGACCGACAGCTCTAGAATATATTGCAACATCAGGTTCTGTGCATTGCTATTCTCCTATTTAGTAGCACTGTTTCGAATGAATAGTTTATCTTAAATATATTAAAATTGCAGGTTTCCTGCACTATATATATAGTTATCACAAAAGCAGTCGAAATGTACCATAATCACTTCATCCGACTGACGATGACTGCTGGGTTGTTAGGAACGTCTCGGAGTGATACATTAGACTGATGGAGCTAATGATCGAAGTCCAGTTATTTAGCAGCAAATATGGATTAAAAATCAATCGTAGCCAGTTTTGGCTCCTGAACGACAGTCTCAAGCGATTTTTCGCACTAACAATTTAGATAAAATAACGCATTACTTTTGGAATCCTGTAAGAAATTCAGTGCCCTCGTAACCAACGGACATGCATTTGTGCCTTATATAAAGAATAACTAGAAGGTCAACTCACGCAGCAAGCAAGTAAACACGCTTTATGCACCTGAATTTCATTTAACATCGTGAGAAATTGCTTGTCTTTATAGCTATCACAAAAACAGTCGAATTCTAATTCCATACACCCTGACTACTAACAGCACCATTGCCACAGATGTTTTCATTTCGCCCGTTTTCTGCCACATTGGTAGCCCGTATTACACAGAATTCTGACTACCATCTCTTCTCCTTTACAAAATTTGAATCATTTGAGATTCGAGCTGTATCTCTATGTACTTGACTTACGCTCTTGACTGTTAGGCTATGAATCCAAGTTATCATCTTACTTAAGCTTTTTCTTTTCATTTATATATTGTATCTTGATTAAGATTCGGGTTTTTGTTAGTTTGCAGATGTCCTTGTAACACAGTTTCTGTTTTTTACCTATCAGTGAGATCATCAGCGTGCTATTACTGTGTACTTTATACTCGTATCATCTTTTGCATGTATGTTACACACATTAGTCACAATGATATTTGTGTTGTAATGCTTTTTCAATTTTCATATATTATATTATCTTTGGATTTGAGCTGACTTTTATCTGCACGCCGTTTTGTTAGTCGTTCATTGAGTGATCTTATAGAGCTTGACTTTCTGTATTCGCTAGTTATTAATATATTATTCCGATAACTGACCATTACATAAAAATTACTGCTTTGTCATAGTTGTTTGTAAAATCCAAACAAAGAGATAAATATGCTTAAATCTTCAAGTGTTAAATCCCCAGAAACTATTAAATCGAATGATAAAGCATATCACGTCAGGAAGGTTTAAAGCTGAAGTAGTCTCACATTTTCAATACGCAGCATAATGCAACGATCACGGAATGGTTCCGAATAGATTAATTCTTAGAAAGCAATTTAGTGTCAATTTACGTCGTGCTGAACCAAAAGTAAGAGATCAAATTGTATGCAGATGGAATGAAACACTTATAAAAGCACGTCGAGTCTTTGTAAAATTCTAGCCACATTTTACGGACATGTGTCTAACACAATTTCCTCTCAAACAGATATGTTAGTTTATGAACAAGCAATAATAAGTAAAGCAAAGAAAGCGAGTAAACTTGCTAAACATTTTATAAAGTATATTAAAGTTAACCATCTTAATAATTAGTTGTATTAAATATATGCATCATCAAGGTAGTTAAAAGTATTACATCTTAATGGTTAATATTTTTTAAATTTATATAATATAATTTATTTTTTAAAAAATATAATTATATTAAATGCGTAGACGCAGTTAGCTGATTTGATTAATACATGTCAAATACATGATAATGACGTATTTACTCTAATAAAATTTGCTTATCTAGTATCTTATTCTAGTACTCGCAGGTGCAAAGACGTAGTCTCGGGCATCATCCGATTCTTTTTAAGATTAAAAGATCAGCTGCTCATTTCCAACCTCGTTCTAAACTCCTCCAAATTGCAGGTGGTGGCCTTTCATGGCACCCCTGCGACAAAGCAAAAACTTAAGAGATTAGCACTATATGCGCTCTCCTCCATTTTGACTAATCAACCACTCCCTGTCTTCACGAGTTGAGTAAAATACCAGGGGTATTTTTTTGAGTAAAATACCTGGGTCGGCGAAAGCTGACCTGGATAGACTTAAACGTATCCTGAAGAGAGCTAGGTGGGCCCTGATACGGGACCAGCTTTTGATTTATTTAATTTAAATAAATTAAATTCCTAAACATAAATTTCCACAAATAAAAGCTTTGGCAGAATATCAAATAGTCTATCGTGAAAAATCGCACAATAGTCACCTTCTTAGAATACAAACCGTTGAAGTAAATAATAAAACTCCAAGAATTTAGTTTAATTGAGGTGATCATTTATTAATAAACGAAACATAGATACAGTAGAACTTAAGTTCTACAAATACAAATAGACATTTTCATAGATATAATTCCTTATCACTCAATGAATTAATTACTCGGGAAATTAAGCAGGCGGATATAATATATTATATTAATAAATGTCAATAAATATATTATATCATAATCATATAATGATTTTTAAACGTTATTTATTATATATTACATTGACATAGGTCCCCTCAAATGGGCCTTAATTAGAACTTTAAATAATATTTTTAAAATTTTATATATTATTCAAAAATTATATAACAAGTGTGCTGTTCAATATCTCGGCTACTTGTTCGATGATTTATCAGATTGGCTGAACACATTCTTGCCAATAGGATACTTATTTTTGCACGTAGCCATGTAATAGATTATACATAGTCCCACTTTCGCTTATAATATATTATAATTATAACATATTATAATATTTATTATAATATATTATATTAATAAATGTCAATAAATAAATTATATCATAGTAATATAATATAAAATATTTTATGTATAATATTAAATCAGCTAACTGAGTATACGTATTTAATATAATTATAAAATAAACAAAACATAATAATGCTAAATCAAAATTTAATAATTAAATATTAAAATTAATAATTGTTTTTAGATTTTCTATAATTTAAATCAAGTTAAAAATAAATAAAAAATAAATAAAAATAAAAGTCATTTAAACAAAGATATATAATAGCAAATCAAATCAAATCAGCTAAATGAGTCTACGTATTTAATATAATTATAAAATAAACAAAATATAATAATGCTAAATCAAAATTTTATAATTAAATATTAAAATTAATAATTGTTTTTAGATTTTATATAATTTAAATCAAACTAAAAAAATAAAAATAAAAAATAAAATTTAAAATATACGTCATTTTTATGAATTGACTAATAGATAACAAACTACGTATCAGAATAAGGATTAGAGGTCATCAGGAAGAACTGCTATGCTATCAGGTTTCGGTCCCTAACTCCTCTACCCAACATAGAAGCGAGCCTAAATACATGCTAATGATGTATTTCCTCTGTTAAAACTATCTAGTATCTTATTCTAATACAAAGTATATTATTTATTATCCATCCATAAAAATTTGCCACTTAAGAGTTTAAATTTATTCTTTATATTATTGTGTTGATTTATATATTTTACTATTTTCTGCTTGATGTTATTTTTATAGTAACCTAGTTTAAAATATGTATCTATTAAATTATTTAAATGATTTTGAAGAAAGCCAATATCATTACATATTGTTGTAATTCTTAAAATTTCATTATTTAATGTATTATATTTTATATTATATAGTATGCATGGATGCTCATGCAAACACATGTTTCTTGTAAATATACTGTTAAATATAGCAGTATAATATTATAATATTATACTGTTAAGGATATTATGTAGCATATTACTGGATATGTTTTGTTTTTAAGTATATCGAAAGCATTTATTTTTTCTTAAATTTTATATAAATTTACAGAAATGAAAAAGGAGTAAGTAAAACTGTTTTGTTTCATAACGGTTTATTTGTTTAGATAGCTTATGTTATCATCTTCAGGAATTACAAAAGTATTTCAGGCACAATAGAAACATTATTTCTCAACATAATAGCATCATGTTAGAGCAATAATAACAAAATGCAGTACCTGTCGAAATAACCTTTTTGAAATAAAATCGTTCTACTTACTTTCTTCGTTCTGTAAATTCATATAAAATATAAAACTCAAACGGCAAGATACAATATCAGGATTAATCAAATCATAATTTTCACTTTTTAATCTTATATTATTTTGTTCGAAAAGTCTGAATACCAAATTTTTAAATAACTTTTAGAAATCAAAATACGACCCAAATTTGAGTAAATTTTATAATTTTTCTATTTAACTTCATGTCGTGAAGTTCGATATTGAATATTTTAGTGTAATTTATCGCAGCAATATGGCTTTACAAGCTTACGTCTTATCTATTTCAATAATTCACAGTTTACAGCGCTGAACAAATTTATCGAAACACTATCTTACTCATCTTACAAATTTTAAATGCTTATACAAACAAACATTTTCAAGTTCATGTAAAATATAATGAATCATAATATTTGGCCTTATATAAATTGTAAAAATATTTATAGAACTACATACTTGATTTCATAGGCAAAATTATAGACCCAGTAATTTAGCAAAATGTACGAAACTAACAATATTGTTCCGATGAAGCTTAGCATAGACCTTTCAGGTATTGTCAATTCAAAGTTCATGTATTTGTAAAAACATTCGTAGATTCGAGTTTACAATCTACAAAGAACGATGTTGAAAAAAAAGTACAAAATAACTCAAATCGATATTGCAAAAGTCCTTTATCACTTATAACCACATCGTTATTTATTTGCATTGGACTTTTAATTATCGTTACAACTGCACAAGTTTTGAATAGGTATGTTTATAAATAACTTTTATTAAAAAAGTATTTATTAGAAAACTTCAGTTTCATATAACACATTAAAAAGATGGATTTTTAATGAAATCCATTTTGAAAAAGTGGATTTTTACTAAAATAAATAAATTTTATTATGAATGATTTTTATTACAAAAGACTATTCGTTTTAAATAAATAGCATGAATATTAGCATATAGTAGTACATTAATCTCACAATTAGCATTTGTGAAATGCATTCTATTAAAAATATTTATATAATATATTGTTATAATTAATATTATAATATAATATAATTTTATGTAATTCCAAAAGTAATTATTATATAATAAATATAAAAAGTGATTAAATTAGAAATTAGTTATTCTTATATACTAATATAGCATTAATTAATTTTTAAACTAATTTAGTTAAAATTAAATTTTCTGAAATATTAAAAAATACGTATGCATAATGTGTAATTTGTAAGTTTTTGGTTTATAAAGATGTGTTTAAAAGTCACATTTGGTTAAAACTTATTAGCTAGATTTATGAATGATTTGACAAATCAACACAATTGTTTTAAATTCAGTTGATAATTTAATTATAATAAAAACAAATAATTTGGATAATCGATATAATTTTAATAATAGATCACATGTGACTGTTTGAAATGAGCAGAAGTTCAACTGTATCGCCTATAATAAATCACGTCTTAGAACTTGTTAGATTTTTTAAATAACATTTGTTGCTGACCGTCACCCTTGTTAAAAATCAAAAATATCGTTTAAATGGGTTTAATCTTTATCCTACAGCACGCATTAACATCTTTCATAACATCTTTCAAAAAATAATAAATATTGCATGTCATAATTTTTACTGTACATTTAATTTTTTAATTATCACCAAAAATTGAATATTAACATCTTTCAAAAAATAATAAATATCGCATGTCATAATTTTTACTGTACATTTAATTTTTTAATTATCACCAAAAATTGAATATTAACATCTTTCAAAAAATAATAAATATCGCATGTCATAATTTTTACTGTACATTTAATTTTTTAATTATCACCAAAAATTGAATATTAACATCTTTCAAAAAATAATAAATATCGCATGTCATAATTTTTACTGTACATTTAATTTTTTAATTATCACCAAAAATTGAATATTAACATCTTTCAAAAAATAATAAATATTGCATGTCATAATTTTTACTGTACATTTAATTTTTTAATTATCACCAAAAATTGAATATTAACATCTTTCAAAAAATAATAAATATTGCATGTCATAATTTTTACTGTACATTTAATTTTTTAATTATCACCAAAAATTGAATATTAACATATTTCAAAAAATAATAAATATTGCATGTCATAATTTTTACTGTACATTTAATTTTTTAATTATCACCAAAAATTGAATATTAAATACTTGTATGTATAGGAGTCATTATTTCAAACACTCTGATGTAGAAATTCCGATAAAATCAACTCTTACAAAATGCATGCTGCTGTTGGACATCGATAATTATTACCAAATAGTTGGACAAGCCCTACTGTATTATGAGGTAATTGTAAAAACTAACACGTTCAATCGTTGTAATTATTTTCCTATATTATAATGGTAACGGTTAATATCAAAATATCTAAATTTTAGAAAAATAAAATTCCTTTTTAATTAAAGAACGATTAAAAGGAAAATTACAGGTGCACATTTTTTGTATGTGCTTTCTATTTATTTTATGATTATATTATAATTATTTTATATTATATTTATCTATTAATTTTATATATTTAAATTTATTATCAATTAACTCTGATTAAGATGTAGTTGCATATTATTCGATTAATAATAATTAGCTTTTTTCGCAATTGAAGATTCCGAAAATATGATTTTAATTCATTGCAATTGCATAGTGCTTATAATTGTATATCTTCTGAACGATTTTATTTAGTTTCATGATGAAACGGACAGTATCCCACTCAGAAATTTATTCAAACTTAACCCAATTATTGAAGGATTATACTTCAACGAAACACGACAAGACAGTATGATTTCTTAAAATTATTAAATTTAATATACAAAATATATTATTTTAGATAGCTATTCGTACAATCAAATAAGTGGGATGGTTCATTTAAACAATAAGTTAAAGGTGACTATAGCATTATATAACCCTTTAAAAGTTCGTAAAAAGTTACTTTTATAAATCTATGAAAAGTATAAACGTTAAAAATAATCGATAAAAAATATTAATTTTAAATCCATTATAATCGTATTATTTTATTACTATTAAGATTACTATTTTATTAATTCGATATCAATTAAAATTTATTGTCAATTAAATTATTCTAAAATCCACAAATTATCATGTACTAATGTGTTCATTACTATAAATCTTAAATCATTGAATTTAAAATACTTCATCGATTTTTAAGGTCAGTAGCCGAAGAGAAATAAATTTAATTACTCACAAAAATTACCAGTTAAGTGATATATTTCTACATGAATTTAAAGTTTTATATTTTTAGTTTGACTCTTAAGGTTTGCGTTCTAAAAATTCTGTTTTTGCACATGATATTGGAAGTTATTGTAATGTGCAAATTGAAACTGGTTTTTCTTTAATTTCGTAATATAAAATTACCCGTTTCTGGTTTCATCTGGGACATTTTTCTTAGAGTCTACTCTGATTATATAAATGAATAATAAATGAAAATGTAATTAATAAATAAATTTACTAATTTTATCTACTAATTAAATGAATTTTATTATAAATGAATAATTTAAAAATAAGTAAGTGAACTACTTACTTAATGATTAATAAATCATTAATTAATTGATTTATTAAATCAATTAATTAATGAATGATTTAATAAATGAATATTCTACAAAAAAGAGATTTAATTATTTAATTAATAATTAAATTTCGAACAAAATAACGAAAATAAGCAAAATTGTGAAATATTTGCATCACTATATATAAATAAATTGCCCGAATATGTAGAAGAAAAATAACTATGGTATTTTTAAAAATCATTTTGATCGCTGATGGAATTTTAGTATAATTAATAAAATAATAAATTAAGATAAAATAATAAATATTAAATAAAATAATAGGATTTAAAAAAATATAAAATGCAAAAATAAAATTATTTATTTTAACAAATACTAATGCAATATAACGTATTATTTTTATACTCCTAGCACGAACATAGACTTAATAATTCCATAAAAATCTTGTCATGGGTTTACAACAAATTTGCAAAATTTGTATATATTAAAATAAATTAAAAATAATTTTTTATTACTTGGATATTTATGATATCCATATATTCTTCATGATATCTAATCATATAATTATCTGTATTTATTTAATATAAATAAATGTATTTATCTGTTTGTATTTAATACATATTATTCATATTAGATAATTAGATAATTCATATCAAATTATCTAATTATCTGTATTTTGGTCAACAATCATCTGTAGTTTGGTTAATATGTAGCTTAAGCCCGGACCAACCATCCTAATAAAAAATACTAAGAAATTTCAAAAAAAAATAATAAAACTGATATTGATTATAAGGAAGGTATATATCTAGATATTAACATTAAATTAACATTAATTAAAACTATTTTAAAGATGACATATTTAAATTTACAATAAACATATTTTTTCATGAGCATTCATGCATACCATATAATATAAAATATAATACATTAAATAAATATAATACATTAAATAATGAAATTTTAAGAATTGCCATAATATGTAATGATATTGTCTTCAAAATCATTTAAATAATTCTATAGATGCATATTTAAAACTAGGTTACTATAAAAATATCATTAAACAAAAAATAATTAAATATATAAATAAACACAATAACAAAAAATTGGCTTTCTTCAAAATCGTTTGAATAATCTAATAGGTACATATTTTATGCGAAAGTACTGAATGAATAAAACTAAAATAAAAAGTTAATTTAAACTATTAAATTAGAAATTTTATAAATTCATAATAAATAATACTTGTATCAGTCACCTTACACGGTGTATCGTGTATGATGTAAGATATTATTACATCAGACACGGTGATATCAGGTTTTGATTCCTTGTTCATTTGCTAATAAGTAACAAGGGCAAATATATTGCATGTATTTATAATAAGAAATTCGTTTACTAAAAAACAACGTGCATCTAATAACTGTTAACCTCTGTTAACATCTTAAAAAATTGTCTGAAATATCAATAAAATTTTTCCTACTTTCTTTGATCCAGTTCCAATTAATTTTTTATCAATAATGGATCATTATCAACTATTTAAAATATATAGATTATTATGCATACATGGCTTTGACCATAGAAGGCCGTATTTTACAGAAAATAAAGCCATTTATTTAGATAATTTATAAAGAACGGTACACTGATGCGTGTACCGTTCTTCCAGAGTATTATCGCTAAACAAGACATGGCTGGACAAGATTTGTTTTATAGGAGGGATTATCTTAAGTAGCTCTTAACTAAGGTTAGAAGACCTTGAGATAAAGAGAAGTGACGGGAGTTGTATAAGGAGTAATATCGGTGTTTATGTGTTTTGGGATAAATCGAGTAATGTCCTGGGGGACCGGATAGATCTAGTCTTTCGAAGGACTATAACATCTACATCTCGACCAGATAGAAGGCTAAGGGTAGAAGCACCTTCGGAGTTCTACTGAATGAGGTTCAGTGAAAACGGTTCGAGACTACTTACTATGTCATTGGTGATAATAGGATGGGTAGTGTAGCCCATTAATTGGGTGGATCAGTGGAACAACTTACCCTTCCTTTGCTTGGGATCTTAATATCGTCATATCCCGGTTTTTCAACTGCCCATTTCTTTTCTTTCTTCTAAAGACGAAGAGGTGTTGTTCCATTAGTGGAAGAGGAACGTTTGTTCAAGAGATTAACGGCAAAAGTCGTTGTAGCTGGAGGCGTTAGAACGGCTTCTTCGAGCTTGGTGTTTAGTCCTTCCATGATTTTGATTGTTTCATGGTTTTTAGGTTGATAATATTCATAATTTCATCCATATTCGGACCAGTAGAGATAACTTCGTTGAATTCGTTCGTACAATTCGGAGAACAACGGATTTACTACGTGATATTATATGTCTTTTAGCATAGGCCTTGAAAACTGAACATCTCTTGGACCACGCCGGATGGTGTTGTCCACAGTTAGTACACTTAGGAGTCTATTGGCATCCATCTGTTTTGTGGTCATCATCACTGGATTCACATATCCCGCAAGATTTGATACGACCACGACTTGATCCCCAATGTCCCTAGCAATGACATTGGTTACAGTGAGGATAAGAAAGGTCGTCACTGCCAGCATTTATAAACTTTAAATTACAACCCATGATGGGACTAAAAGCGGAGTTTACGAGGATACCTACATAATATTGAGGCGTGTTTCAAAAGGTTATGTGTAGAGGCATGCCCCTCCCTTACCCTTGATGAAACGGACGTTGGTAATGTTGTAAAATGTTTCCAGCTCGCAAAGATCTGACTCATTCAAGTCAGGTAAAATGTTGGAAATATTTATTTACTTCGGCCGTTGTAATGCTGGCTGACGACCACCCGACTCGTCAGCTGTGTTGCCCTATATTTTTATATACCTGCTTATCAGCTTTTTTAAGCTGATAAACAAGCATATCAGCTTAAAATTAAATTATTAACCAATAAATTAATATCGCTCACTGTGCATCACATATTTCAAGATATTCGATTTATTTTTCATAATCAAATTTGTTAATTATATTTTGGTCATTTTACTGAAAGCTCTTTAGATAATTAATTGCAATTTTAGCCAGGTGAATACATGCTGCACATTAAATTAAATTCAGCCATAACAGAAAAGTCGCAATATAATTGTTTTTCATTATCAAGCTATGGCTATCAGGTAGAGTGCGAATTTTCAAATTCTTAAATTTAAAGAGCGTTTACTAGACAACTAATATTAGCTGCATTACACCTGGACTATCGGAGTTAAAACCAGAAAGCTCGTCAGTTGAAATTATACTATCCACCCACTCTAAAACATTAATGCTTGTTGACAGATCGGATGTAAGAATATTTTGTATAGTTTTTTGTTACTTAATGTAAGTAATTATAAAACAATTCAAATTTATTTTACATCAAATAATTTTTTTTGGTAAGACTATAATTTAGCGTACTATAATTGATAAATATACATATCGTTAAAGTTGAAATAAATATACGATTTCAAATCTTGTTTAAACCTTTACCCTAAAAATACAAAGGTTTAACTGCTAAAAATACACTTTTATATTTTTATGCAAAAAATATGATGTACATGTTATAAAATTGATTCTAAGATATGGATTTCTGCTCACATTTTCAATGCAACTAAACAGACCATAATACTCGGTTTGCACAGACGAAGATTTATTTTAATTATAGCTCAATAATACGATAAATCACAACAATATTACCAACGACAAAGGTAATATGAGGTATTGCAAAGTTCACCGGTTACTAGTGCAAATACACAGATTACAATCGATATTTAAATTGCTCGATTAAAACCATTGATCAGATACGAAATAAATTCCATAATTTTATTTTTATAATAATGGGTTGAAGAGAAAGAGCAACTGCAATATAATGGTTTATTATGATTATTTTATTAGCAATTATATTTTATATTAAAATAGAAAATAATTATATAAATTTAATAAATTAAATCTATATGAAATAAATTGTTTTATTAAACAGTAACTAGTATTATTGTTTTATATCTGTATATACGATCATATAATGTATTGTTTTGAACAAAGATGCGTATACACGTTGAAATTTAAATCAAATCAATTTTTATCTAAATCTTAATTTCCGATATTTTGATTGTTTTTTGGGATTATCGATATTTTAAATGCAAATTCTTAAGATGTGGAACTATCATATTGATGACGAGTTAGATACACTTCCTTACATCCATGCTATTAAATCATCATCACCTATTGACTTCAAAGCAGCAAATCAAATTTATATTGTTCCCGTTCACAATGAGCAAATTTTGAAATCAAGTTATTTTAAAATATTACTTTTTTTTGAGAATAGTATTGCTGCATCATATACGAAAAATATACGACAGGTAGACTAAACGATTAATACACCTCTGTACCTAATGATTTTATATTTTATAGAATATTGAATGGGTTTTCCAAAATTACTTTAATAAAGTCCAAGTAAATAGCATCCGCAAGAATATTATCGTATTTATTGTTGAAACTAATCCCGGTATGTACAGCTTCAAAGCTCTTTTTAAAAGTAAAATCAAATATAATGTTTAATTTTATTTATTAAACTAAAAAAATTAATTTCATTTTCAAACTTCTATTTTGAACTTCACAAATCACTACAAATAATTTAAGATAATAAAATTTCTAGATATAGAAATCGATTATTTCGGCATATATTAATTTTTCATGTATACGGTTCAAGTTTTAGCTGTAGAAATCCGGGTACAATATATTATATATGATATTAATACTTGGGCCACTAGGAAATATTATTTACATTTCGATTATTATTTACATTTTGATTATAATATTACCGAATATTATTTAATTGTAACAAATATCGATATTACATTTTAGTAAATTTTAAAGCAATAATAAAAATGTGAATAATTTTATTTTAAGTAATAAAAATAATTAATTAAGATATAATTATTTAAATAATTAGATTTAAATAATTTAAATTTATTTTAAGTACCAAAATTAAATTTCAAAACATGCAATGTTTGGAATATAAAACTGCTGTTAAAAGTACAAACTAAAAACGCTAAGTGTAACGTTTATTTTTCAATAAACTGGTCGTCAATCACAATACTATTTATACGTTTGTTCAGAACGACAATTTCTTATAATGCTCCACCGTTTTTTGTTCATTAGTAATCAATGGTACTAAACACATTGTTCATGGAGAAGCCTTAATGTCATGATCCCATATCGTTTAATCATTGTTATTTGATTGCGATATACTCGTTTGCTTTGCTAATACCACATTTCGTCTTGCTCACTTTGAGAAATTGTTCAGAATTCTGGGCGTGCCTCCTTATTCGCCAGCATCACCTTGGTTGTCTAACTAAGATCAGCTGGTTCATTAATTATGCAAGTTCATAATTAATATCTTCTCGTTTGTCGTGCATTTGGCGAAACAATATTGTGTATTTCATTAACATTATTGTGGAATTCATTTTTCCAGTGTCGTATTGTGGCAGGACGAATTTTTGCCGGCCTAATGCCATTTACATGCTTTCTTATCTGTAGACTATTGTTATCCAGTCCTTTCTGCGCGATAGTAGAGGAATCACTAGGTGATGTTACCACAATAATATTTCGCTCTCGATTGATAACTCATATCATCTTTTAGATGTGATGATATATGACGTGATAAACTGCTGGTTATATACCTTTTCATAAGTAATATCTTACTATCCTTGGAGCTTTCCTCCTTTAACTCTTCCGATTTGAATCTCACTTGTTGTGAGTTATAATCTTTTAAATTTGAATATCTTCTGTTTTTTTTGGGTTCTATCCTTCTTCAAAGATAGAAGCCAATCTAAGCTTCTATCTTTGATTTTTCAATCAAAGATAGAAGCTATAGGGTATGTGCGATTGTATTATATTTCTCCTTTAAATATTTGAGATCATAGTCGTGTTGAGCTCATATCAGCTCCCACCCTACCTGTCTTTGGTTTGCATTTTACTAAGATTTATATGCCCCGAAAATAAATTTTAACGGTTCATGGTCACTCCACAATGTGAACTTGTGGCATGCTAAATATTAATTGAAAGTTGAACTGCAAATATTATAGCGAGTGTTTGTATTTCAATCTGAGAGTAATTTTTTAACGATGGCTTGAGTGTTCGAGACGCGTATGCTATCGGAAACCATCTGTTGTTATTGTGCTGTTGAAACAGAAATGCTCCCAACCGGTTTGGCTTGCGTCACATGCTAAATGTAGTTATCGGCTTGCATCAACCTCGAACCTATTAGAACCTATTAGAGCCTTATTTACCTATTCAAAATCATGTGTATTGTATTCATCCCAATATCATTTACTCTTGCAGTCTGCCAACTCTTATAGTGTTGTACCCTTAAATTGAAAATCAGGTATAAATTTTTAAAGGAAATTAACTGTTCCTAAAAACGATCTCCGTTCTGTTTTCGATGTAGGTCTTGATAAATTCTAAATAGCTTTAATTTTGTTTTGACTAGGCATCACTTTATCATTCATAAATGAATGATAAATGTCATAAGAATATAAATGTACGTTTAAAGAAACATACATTTTGGACGAGTTATTCGTAACGCCGCTTCGTTCAGTTTGCATAGCACTTTGTGGATGTTGTCATTGTGTTCTTCGATCGTTTTGCCTCTAATTATAATATCATCTTTATAAGCTGGAACAATAATAATACCATCTAATAATCGATCAATAACTATCTGAAATGTGATAGGAGTGATGCTAACGCTAAAGGTAACCATGTATATCAAAATAAACCTTTTTGTGTCGACATCGTCAAATATCCGAGGGATAAAGGCTAAATGGGCTGTTCAAGATAAGCATCCTTGAGATCAATTATCGAGTATAATTGCCCTCCAACGAAAATTTTCAATATATCCTCAAAGATAGGCATTATGTAGGTATCCACTTAGATATAGGGAGTTACAGTTACTGAAATCACTGCGAATGCGAACGAATCCATCAGATTTCTGTGCAACTACAATAGGAGAGCCCACTTTAAATTCTCCTTATTCATGTTAACAGCTTAGAGTACACCTATTTCAATTTGTCTGATTAAATCTTGTTTAACATATTGGCTTATTGCGAAAGATACCCAATTACTTTGTTAATATTGTGGTTTAGCGTCGATATACGTGCTTGAATTTATTCAATATGTTTAATACTATCGTTTGAACTTTCGTTTAAATTCATCCAAAATGTAAAATTTTATTTTCACTTACTCCTAGTGTCGTCCCAGTTCGGAGCAAATTGTAATCTATCTTCCTAGACATGATAGTTCAGACGCGCGCATCCAGGGTTTGCTAAATAAACCACTATTGTTAATGTCTATTACTGTCTCACATAACTCATGTGTTACACCGTCCATAATGACTGACACTCAACACTTTTCCCTCAAATTTAATACCGCATCACTGATGTTCTCAATATATGAGACGATAGTAAATGGGACATTTCAACTATATCCATATTTTATTAGAGATTACCGAAACACTGGCACCTGTGTCATATGACTGGATTGAATAGAGTTCCTTGTATGTTCGGATATTCACTTTCATGCTGATTGAGCACTTGCTGTAAATCCTTGTCGCCAGTTGTCATAAGTACAAACTGAAAATTATAAGTGTAACAGAACAATTAATACTATAAAAACGGCTAATTAGCTCTGTTTTCAGATCTCGAATAAAGCATCTTGTTTGAATTGTTGGTACAATTAATTTAAGATTTGTATGGATCGTCTACTAATACCTAGCGTTTGAGAACTACCTCCAGATCAAACTAACTGTAAGAAGGTATGGCAACATTGGCTTCAACGATTTAGTTTATTTATATTTTCTCCGAGCAGTCCAAATGATGGTAAGAAGCTTAACTTGATGATCAATTACGTCTCGTCTAATGTGTACGACATTTTCGGTGACGATAAAATATGACATGCAGTTAAAAACATTCAATCAAACATTCCTTAAATCAAAAAGAGATCTCTGCGGCACAAATTGCGGAATGCTCGTCATAAATGCAATCAAAGCATTGACCAGTATAATCTGCAGCTCAAATCTTTCGGTAAAAAAGTGTGAATTCGGGATAGTAACAAACACAGAGGCCACTTAATTCGAGACACTTTCGTTGCTGTACTTATCTCTCAGCGAATTCGTCGGCGGTGACTGGAGAATAGCGTTGTGAAAAATATACAGTCTACCAGTTTGTAAGGACTTTCGAGTTGGCACATTTTCAAGCTGAATTCTTTCATAACGGATCAGAACAATTGCACGGTCAATGAACCCACGGTGATGAATGAGGTAATAATGGAAAGATATTCTAACGTGAACGTTTGAGAGGTAAACAACTATTATAATACGGTTCTGGGACGTTACTTTTGTGGGGGCAAAGTACATAAACGCAAGCACTGTCCGGCAAGAGATACCTCATGCCGATTATGTAAAAAGATCAGACACTTTGCAAAGTTCTGCCAATCAAAGCCGAACAAAAGCAAGAAAAAAGCGCAATAATTGGGAATGCGTTTGACTCGGACACAATTTAATTATCAGCATTGATTCTTAAATTCTGATTGATAATACTTGTCTACATGCGCTTATTGATACCGGAAGCGCTTTGAATTTTATAATACCGAATATTGAGCAAAAGTGTCGATGAACTCTTCAGTAATTCAAAATAGAGGTGTCAATAGCAAATACTGCACTTGTTATAGCCATTACACGACAAATTGTAACTTCTATTCAACTGCACAATTAAATATATTCAGACATCGAATTTTTCTTGCTACCTTCACTCTGTTGCTATGTGATTTTTGGACAGCCGTTCTTAGAAAAACACTCACAATAACCAATTCGATTAAAAAATGGCACTCCGCCTCCAACAGTTTAATAGGCACCTGTGATAAGAGTTAATCCACCATAAGCATTTCGATACCTTTTGGGATGATATTCATCCGATTGTTTAGAAGTCCATACTTCGAAATAGCCAAGAAATGCAATTTAGTGAATCAAAAATAAGTCAGCGGTAGGATGATGATGGTGATTGTAAAATGTCCTGAAACGAATGGCTATTGATCATTCAAGCATAATCAATAGATTAATACATAATCAATACATAATACACAATGCATCAATACATAATCAATATATTCACCTGGATGTGTTTCCACTGCCTAGAATCGATGACTTAAAAAAAACGATTTATTTTAACGTGGCAAATGCGTGCCAGCGCACGCTTACATGACCACAACAAAACAAGACTGTGAATCAGGTGTCGAGAAGGTGTGAACGGAGGAGGTGTTTGAATGTGATAAAGGAGGGAGCGTGGCGGACGTCGAGAGGGAGTTGATTCCAGGCGAGTGAGGCGGCGACGAGGAAGGATCGGAGACCGTAGTTGTTGGAGTAATTAGGAACGTGGAGTAAGAGGGTATGACAGGAACGAAGCGATAGCGAGGTGGGGCGAGTATCGTCTAAGAAAGGAAGGTTGATGAACGATGAGGAGCCGACAGCGATCAGACGAAAAGTTACAAGAAGGCGGAGTTTGATGCGGATGTGGATGGTGGGCCAGGAGAGTTGGGCAAAATATGTGGATGTGTGGTCGAAGCGACGGAGACGAAAGAGCACTCGAACGGCGGTGTTGATTATTCGTTGTAGGGGTAGGATGATGGATTTTGGAGAATTGGCGAAAAGGCTAAGGCAGTAATCGATTTTAGGGAAAAGAAGCGATGAAAGAAGAGACATACAAGAACGGAAGTCGATAAGGGGGCGGATACGGCGGATGTCACGGAGAATTAAGTTAGACGAGCGGACCTTGTCACTCACGAAGGGTTTAAGGGAAAGGTGATCATCGAAATGGAAGCCTAAGAAAGTGAGATTGTGGACTATAGGGATGATCGATGAGGCAAAAGATACAATGGGAGGAGATATGTTTGGTTTACGGGGAAGGATCCACATTATTTTGGACTTTTCGGGGTTTAGAACGAGATGGAGATTGGAGAGACGTTTGTAGATAGAAGAAAGACAGTTGGAGGCAGAAATGCCGATATCGTGTATGCGATGTGCGGGTGCATGAGCATAGATTAGAATGTCATCGGCGTATTGCATGACCTTAAAGGAGTAAGGTTTGATAAACGGAGATAGATCGCCAAGCAGAAGAGAGAAAAGCAGGGGACCTAGGACTGAACCTTGTGGGATCCCGCAAAAAATAGGGATGGGAGGGGAGTATGATGAATTAGAACAGACGCGAAAGGAACGGTCGGATAGATATGAGGCGAACCATGCTACGGAGGAGGAAGAAAATCCGTAATCATAACGAAGGCGAGAAAGGAGGACGGAGTGGAAGACAATGTCGATGGTGGTGGAAAGGTAGAGAGAAATAAGAACACTATATAGAGCCTTGTCTCGAGAAATGAGTCAGTCGATATAAACTTTCATGCAGGCGATTTATGTGGAGTGATTAGAGCGGAAAGCGGTTTGGAAAGGAGGGTACAGATTTAATGAGGAGAGATAAGCATTGATCTGTATTAAGATGAGGCGTTCTAAGAGCTTAGAAAGAGTAGGGAGTAGTGAAATGGGGTGGTAGCTAGAAGGAAGGGAGGGGTTGAGCGATTGTTTCTTAAGGAGTGGAAGAACGATTGCGGATTTCCAGTGTGAAGGGAATATACAACTGCGGATGGACGAGTTAAACAAGGTTGTGAGAAATGGGGATATCGATGAGCATATAGATTTTAATATGTGGGTAGGCAGGGGATCGGCGGGTGAGGTTTTGTTGGGCAAGGACATGAGGACAGATGATACTTCTGTAGGTGAGACAGGGAGAAGATGAAAGAGTTCCGGAAGGATGAGGCTAGGCGGGGCAGAGTGGGATAGGATGGAGACCGGGGTGTGAGAGAGCAGCGTGGATACTTTAGTCTGGAGAAATGACGAATAATCATTAGCATTGATGTTGCACGGCGTAGAGGAACGAGCCAGGATTGAGTTAAAAGTATGCCAGAGAGTCTTAGAGTTGAATGAAGTGATGATTTTATGCTGCCAGGAGTTGCATTTGGTACGTAGTAGGTTGAGATGAGACCGGCGAAGAGCAAGATAGGAATAACGGAAAGACGGAGTGATTGAGCGGAAATCGCGTCTGAGAGAGCGGTGATAGACTCGAAAAGCATGGCGGAGTCGACGCTTTGAGAGTAGACATTGGATGTCAAACCATGGGGCACGGTGCAAGCGACGGTGTGGGTGAGACTTGAAGGGCAAGAGAATATCGAGAGTGGATGTGAGTTCAGAGTCGAAAAGAAAGGCGAGATCGTGAGGAGATGAATATGTTATTGTGGGTAATGATAAAGACGATTTCAGTAAGGCAGAGCGGAGAAGGGAGAGGTCAATATTTCTCCAAGGGCGACGTAGGATTGTAGGTGTGTGAGGAGGGGTGTGGTTGCGAGTGAGATCAAGGGTGATAAGAAAGTGATCGGATAGACCAGGATCAGAGATGGACAGTAAGGTGTAGGCAGCAAAATGATCGGGGACAGCGATGATGTCGAGTGCCCCACCAAGTATATGTGTGGGAGCAGTGGAGATTAGTTTGTAATTGTAGTTGGATAGAATGTTGATGAAGCGGATGGAATCTGTGGAAGAGGGGCGGTCTAGGCAGATATTGAAGTCGCCTAGAACGAGTGAAGGGATTGAGGATAAAGAACAATGAGAAAGGAGGTCAGCGAGTTCGGTAAAAAATAAGGCTGTAGGAGCTGATGAACCAGGACGGTATACAATGGCGAGATCTAGCGTGATCGGGTTAGAATAACGACAAGTGAGCAATTCAAAAGAGCAAAGACTGAAAGGGGGATTTATTTTGCGAAGAGACTTAATAAGCCGACTGTCGCCATATATCCTATTCAGCTGAGTAAACCTAAAATCATCATATCACAAAATCAGAATTTGACTTAAAGAACGACACTACACTTGTTTTGAAACAAACAGACGCCATTTTCAGTTCATATGTTTTCCAATTAAGCTTACTAACGTGGTCGTCATTTTCCAAAGAGTAATAACCGAAATTATTGATAAAGAAAAACTGAAAAATACAAACGCTTACCTCGATGATGTGATTATTGGAAGAAGGAATGAAGAGGGCCATCGTTATAATCTACAGAGGTTCGTGTATGTCACAAAACATTACAATATCACATTTAATACATCTAAATACGTTTTTGGAGTTGAGAACATTCAAATCTTGAATTATCTAATCGATAATAGAGTGTTTCACTCGACCCAATGGAGTAAAACCGATTTGCAATCTTTACTGATTGCAAACGATCAGAAATCACTAAAACTTAGCTTAATCATGTTCCTGTATTATTTAACTTCCTTTCAATGATGAAGCATATGCAAGTGATAATGCTTTTAAAACTTCATTGTCGCACAAAAGAAATACTGTTGCTTTCTTCTCTTGTTTATTTGATCATAATTCTCAGAAATTTTCGTCAATTGAGAAAGAGGTTCTGACTATTGTTGAAGCGATAAAACATTGATTCATTATCTATCTGGGAAAAGAATTAACCATCGTAATAGATCAACGATTTGTGTTGCTCATGTTTGCCCTAAACAAAAGCAATATAAAAATGATAATATTCTAAGATAGAGACTCGAGCTTTCCGAATACCAGTTCGATATTAAGTATCACGCAACACAGATAGATATGCTGCAGATCTGCTCTCAAGAGATATAATATGCAGTGTCATAATATGTAGTGTGATGATTGAACTATTATATTTTATTGACTAACTCTATTTGTAGATTGTTGAATAAAGCCTGTAGCGGTTTCTGTTTATAACAATTTATTCAACAGTTGTTATCTTCATGAATACGATGCTACGCCCGTCCAGATTTGAATGTAAGTCCGAAACTTTACCGACAGAGTGGTAACATTGGATACGTCTTTTCTAAAATTGCCCGGAGGAGCGTACAGTAACAAGTGTCGCAAGACCTCCGAACAAGTTACATTTGCTAATCAACTATGTTTCAACGGCGGTGTACGACCTTACATCGGATTGTACTACTTACAAGGAAGCTAAACAAATTCTGGACTCAACGTTTCTAAGGCATCCGAATACAGTTTTTGCTAGACACCGACTCGCCACAAGAAAACAGGACACACAAGAGATTATTAACGACTTTTTTCGTCACTTAAATCAGCTATCAAAGGATTGTGACTTTCAAGAAGTGCCGGCAAAAGTGTACACAGACAAAGCTATACGATATACGTTTATTACTTGACTAAAGTACGCGTCTATATGACAAAAGCTCTTGGAGCATAGAGTACTTTCACTTGACATGACATTCACAACAGCACGAACAATGGAAATGGCTTAGAGGGATGCATAACACTTCATTACAGTCCAATGGATACCCCAGAGTTTTCGGCTTTCATTAATCCGATTCCTAACTTCGTAAAACAGTCAGATGGACGAGACTTCTATGACTGTGCTACTGTTTCGAAGCCTGGAACAATCAAACGTCTGCAAGATGGTAATTCAAATGTAACTTTGGTGGAAATGCTTATCACGATCGAAGTGTCCATCAAAGGATTTGAATTAGTTTAAATGCGGAAAGCGATGACATTTTGCTAGTGAATACAAATCGCGACAACATCAATGCTCCTTAATACAACAATCAAATATTGCAGTATCCTGATCATTACCAATACATGGATACAGTTCAGTGCCTGCCAAAATAAGAAATATTACCTTATCAGCACTTATTGACAGTAGAAGCGTCAATAATTTCATGTTTCCCCATACTAAAGATTTATGTAGACTAACTGTGTTGCGCTTTTCCGAAACAATCAAACCTGGCTTCAGCTGATAAAATGGCCACTACCATTGGACACTGCTTCGCTGATATCGAGGTCGGATACAAATTCTATCGAAATTTCAAGATATAGATTCTACCTGGATTGTGCTCACCGTTGGTTTTAGGCCAGAACTTCATGAAAAGGAATAAGGCATTATCTTTTCCATATGGGAATGACGAATCACCAAAATTAGCAATCTGCGCCTTCAGTTGTCTTAATATTGATCCTCCTCAATAATTCACAAATCTAAGAAACGAAATACACCCTCTGTCTACAAGATCTAGCCACCAGTCTAAGCAGGATGTCGAGTTCATCAATCAAGAAATTGAAGGCTTGTTGTTTTCGGATTTTATCGAATATTCTAACTCACCCTGGCGTGCTCAAGTTATTGTCACAAAATCTAACAGAAATAAACGTCGAATGATTATCGACTGCGCTAGGACAATAAACCAATTTACCTACCCGGATGCTTTCCCTATACCCAAAATAAATGAAATGGTGCAGGAATTATCAAGATATCGAATTTGCTCCTAACTAGATTTAGAATCAGAGTACTACCAGTGCTCGTTGCGAGAGCAGGATCGATGGCACACGGCGTTTGAGGCGAATGGGCAGCTATATCAATATAAAAGAATACCATTTGATCTAACGAACTCAGTGGCCACTTTTTAAAGGATAATGACCAATATCATTCCAGAAAACTACTTAAAATCTACATATGTGTACATCGATGATTTCGTGGTTGCTGGGAAATATCAAAAAGAGCATGATGCTAATCTTAAAAACTTTCGTATGGTGATCCGAAAGTACCGTATGAAATTGAATAAATTGAAGTGCACATACTCAATCACATAACTTAAATATCTCGACAGCCTAATCTGCAACGGAAAAATAATACCTGACCCTGAACGATTACAACCCTTAATTCAACTGCTTGCTCCAACTACACTAAGATCACTCAAGCGAGCAGTTGGCTTGTTTTCATATTACAGTTGCTGAATTCCGCATTACTTTGTAAAATTTCGGCCACTCATGAATGTCAGCAAATTTCCACTGAATAATCTTCAACTCCAGTGTTTCCAGCAATTAAAAAAGATGATGCTTCAGACCAAGCCCTAACCGCAATCTTATCAAAGCGCGAAAAACCGTTTTTTTTCGAGATCGCTGTCAAAAGCTAAAGAAACGCCCTCATCTGTCGAATACGACACTGCTGCGATTGTAGAATCAGCGCGTAAAATTTTCTGAATCACTTCGTGATACAGAAAATTTTATCATACTCCATAGAAGAGGTCCGACGAGTTTTTGCCAAATGTGCATTGTGTGGGGAATTAAAGTCGATGTTCCATCAGCCAAAGCATTTACAATTTATCACAGCTTGACGACCCTTCGAGCGACTCTCAATAGACTTTATATGTCATAAGCCAACTATAGACAACGACAAATACTAACTAGTCATTGCATACAAATACTTACAATATCCCTTCATATACCCTTGCGCGGATACTTCTGTGAAAACTGTGGTACGTTGTCTGTAGAATCTTTTATCAATCTTCGGAGCCCAGAGGTGGTACATTCCGACCAAGGCGGTCAATTCATTTCTGAAAAACTGCTTGAGTTCTTATGGAGCAATGGTACGAATATTTCTTACACAATACTATACCACCCAATTGGAAACGGCCTGTTCGAGCGCCTGAGTGGAGTGATATGTAAAACTATCCAATTGACTAATAAATCCCGAGGTATTCCTCAAACTCAATGGAAATTAGTATTAGATATGGCTTTACATTCTATCCGATCTTTACTGTGCACTGTCACTCACTCCACTCCTCATAACGGATCTTAAACTGTCCAAGGAAATCGAGCAACGGATACTCTATCCTTAGCTGTCTAATGACTGATCCTGTTTTACTTCAAAACTTCGACAGACAAACCGAATCAGATTCTCTGGTGATGCCCATCGAAATTGTGAGTTCAAACCCGAATATTTCAAGAATCCGTTATCTTAATGGGAAGGAAGCAACAGTGTCGACATTCGATCTCGCTCCATCACACGATTCGACTAATAAGAAATAGGTTTTTGTGGAAAGTCTTGGTGATTATTGTTATTAAGATCTTGATTATTGTTATCAAGATCTTGATCATTGTTATCAAGATCTTTTCATCAAGATTTCTGTGATGTGATTAGAGAGGAAAGCGGTTTGGAAAGGAGGGTACAGAGTGCATGACGAGAGATAAGTGTTGATTTGTATTAAGATGAGACGTTCTAAGAGCTTAGAAAGAGTAGGGAGTAGTGAAATGGGTCGATAGATATGCTGCAGATCTGCTCTCAAGAGATATAATATGTAGTGTCATAATATGTAGTGTGGTGATTGAACTATTATATTTTATCGACTAACTCCATTTGTAGATTGTTGAATAAAACCTGTAGCGATTTCTGTTTATAAGATCATAGCACTAAAATAAAACATGATATACGAAGGTTAAAAGATATTCACGACCAACTTTGTCATCATAGCACAACTCGTATGCATCATTTTGTCCGAACTTCAAATTTTCCATTCTCTCTGAACGACGTTAAGACATTAGTGTTCTAGTGGCGCCTCATTCAAACCACAGGTTTTAAACCTACAGAGGCGAAATTAATTAAGAAAAGTAAGCCGTTTGAAAGGCCATCAATGGATTTTAAGGGACTACTACTCACATGGAACAAAAAGCGATACCCGCTCACTCTAATGTTCCAGTTTGCTTTCGCGTATTACGAGATAACTAGTGAAACAGTTGTAAATTGCCTGACCCAAATTTCTGCTTTTCGTGGATATACAGAGACCATCCATTCGGACAGAAGCACGTCATTTATGTTATTCTCTCTTTGCAATTTCTTGCTGTCTCACGGAGTTACACTTACGCATCCATCGATTTACAATTCGGAAGTAAATAGACATATTGAACGATGCAACGGGGTGATTTTGAAAGCTGTTAGCTGACATTTGCAAGTTTTGAAACGAAAAATAGAGAACTGGCAAGATGCACTTCCGGATGTGTTGAATTCTATACGCTCGTTACTATGGGCATCGACTAACTAGACAACACATGACATTATGTTTTCATTAAAGCGACGATTAAATAATGGATGATACCTACCTGATTGGCTCATGAAACCCGGACCTGTTATAGTCAAACGGTTCAATAAAACAAGTAAATTTAACAGCCCAGAAAAGGAAGCCGAGCTTGTGTATGCTAACCCCAACTATGCTCGGCTTCGAATGATAAATGGTCACAAGACGTTTGTATCAACACAGTATCTTGATCCAGACTCTACAAATATTAGCCACAGCCCGATACAACCACTTTTGATGACATTGACACTAGCGTTTAGTAAGATCATGATTTGAATACGAGTGATAAGGCAGTAGCATTGCCGAAGCAGTTCAATGACGAAAAGGAATGCAACCAACGAAACATTTGGAAACGAATCAGTCAGCAAAAGTAAACGACTTGCTACGTAAAACTGTGAAGGACATATCAATGCGTCTAGATGAACAAGAAAACGATTAAGATACTTTTAAAATTATGTTACACTAGAGGATAGAATGCACTAAACAATTAACACTATAAAACTGTATGCTAATTAATATACTAATTTACGCAGCCGGTAGACGGCTGCGTAAACTAACAATGACTCATCAGTGTGATACGAATATCACACTGTGAGTATATACTGGCTATACATGGCGAAACGGCACATCATTAGGATGTGTTTGTTTTCTGTTTCGTTCAGCTTTCCATCCCTGACGTCATAATTTGCTGAAAATGAGAGTTAAATATATCACAGTTGTGATGTGGTGACACTACGTGCGCAGTTATTGCGCTTTTAGTCGTATTTTTACGCACAGTGGTGGGAATTCCTTGTAGTTATCACATGACCAGTCAGTGTATACTCCCAGTGTGATATTCGTATCACACTGATGATTCATCGTTTGTTTACGCAGCTGTCTACTGGTCTTCTCTGCATCCGGCAGTGATATATTCGGTACTGATAAGACTAAACAATGACGAAACGGCACATTATTAGGCTGTGTTTGTTTTCCGTTTTATTTTAGCTCGCCATTCCTGACGTCACAATTTGCTGAAAATGAGAGTTATTAATATCACAATAGTGATGTGGTGACACTACGTGCGCAGTTATTGCGCTTTTGGTCGTATTTTTTAAGCACACTAGTGGGACTTACTTGTAGTTTACAGGACCAGCCAGTAAATACTTCCAGTGTGATATTCGTATTACACTGATGAATCATTGTTTGTTTACGCAGTCGTCTACAGGTCCTCTCTGCATCCAGCAGTGGAGGTATCCGGTACTGATGAGTTTAAACAATGACGAAACGGCACATCATTAGGCTGTATTTGTTTTCTGTTTCCTTCAGCTCACCATCCCTAACAAGTAAGTCCCACTAGTGTGCTTAAAAAATACGACCAAAAGTGCAATAACTACGCGCGTAGTGTCACCACATCACTACTGTCATATTAATAACTCTCATTTTCAGCAAATTAAGACGGCAGGGATGGTGAGCTGAAAGAAAACATAGAACAAACGCGGCATAATGCTGTGCCGTTTCGTCATTGTTTAGTCTCATCAGTACCGAATATATCACTGCCGGATGCAGAGAGGACCAGTAGACAGCTGCGTAAACAAACGATGAATCATCAGTGTGATACGAATATCACACTGGGAGTATACACTGACTGGTCATGTGATAACTACAAGGAATTCCCACCACTGTGCGTAAAAATACGACTAAAAGCGCAATAACTGCGCACGTATTGTCACCAAATCACTACTATAGTCATTTTCAGTGTAGTCGTTTGTAGGCAAATGGTATGATCATTACAGCCGAAATGTATATTTAGGTTACTAAAACGTGAAAGAAACGAATGTCCGAGGGTAACGTCAGTGTACACAGAGTCTAACACTAGTAGATTAACGTTCTCAAAGGTTCGATTATTGCAATGTATCGTCATTGTGCACATTCGAGTGATGTGGCATTTATGATCTTCGGACTTCAGATGAAGCGTTTCGTTACAAGGTTTCGCGTTTAGTTTACAACGTTTTACAGTTTCGAGCGATATAAATTCACAACGCTACCCGTGTCAATTAAGCCTTTGAGTTTAACGTCGTTTTTTTTCAATTGAAATGGTTACCTTATCCAATGAAGAATTTAAGCTATTGCAAAATATGTTAGTAAGTTCTATATTGTTCAAGTTAAGCTTGTTCGTTGACTGACGAGAACGGCACACTTTTGCTAAGTGTCTTAGCTTTCCACAAGTATTACACTTTGTTGTTCGTGCGGGGCAGTGAGTCCTTGGATGACGCTGACCTCCACAGAAATAACACTTCAATTGGACAGAAATGAGTGACGAAGTCTTAACGTTGTTAGCTTATTCGTTATCCAAGTTTGTTTTGCATGTAGAAACAGTAACATAATTTTCTTCACTATACTGCTGAGTATAACGCGATGCCTGCATTTCTGCCTCTTCATTGTCAGCGTACAATTCTCAAGTAGCCTTTGACGAATGGGGTTTGATTTAAGTTCTCGTATGAATGAATCTCTGACATATTCTTTGAGGTGTTCTTTAGCTGATACGGCGGTAAAATCGCAGTCTTTAACAAGGTCGTGTAAATGTTTCAAGTAATGATCGACTGTTTGTTCATTTAGCTGTATGCTGATCGTAAGCAAATGTCGATTATAGACAATATTTTTGGGTTTTATGAAGATGGATTCAAGATGTTCGAATGCTTGAATAAACGTTTGACAATGATCGATTCGCGCATAGAGAGAACCGCTGATCATATTTATCAGGATTGGCAGTTTCTGTTCCTCGGTAAGGTTTGTGACGACCGATAGAAACGACATAAACGGCTTTTCCAGTGTTTCCATTCACCAGAACTTTTGAGCCATTTGGATCAATATCAAGTGTTTCGGGCTTTAATAGTTTATCCATAAATCCAAATAATCTAATCAATATATTGATGAAAATCGAAAGGCCAACAGAAGGCTTTATTGAGTAGATCTAAAAAACATGTAATAAATGCGTTAGCATTCGAATAAGCAAAGTGAATAATACTAAATTTAGTCGATTTAAGTATTTTGTCGATTTTGCTCGATAAAAGTTTAAAGAATTTTAATTTTAAAGGATAGAACACAATAATATGAGTTAAAAAATTGTCTTGATTGTTAAATACTTACAAATTTCGTTATAAATCAATAGTTTACTTAACTATTGACTGAACATACAATTGACTTACAAATTCGCCGATATGACTGGAAAAAGCGGAAGCAGCTCAATATAATGACTGGAGATACAAATGTTCAGACTACTCAGGAGTCTTATAAACCTCACCAAATTAAGTGCTCCAACACGAATTGCAACATTTGAACATGTGTGTCAGCGACTGATAGCTTTATCAAAAAGTTCAACAATGCGGATTTAATCTGTGGTTATTGTTCAGCCAGGCTTTTCAATGAGCTTAAGACTCGAATAAGTTGCAGATCGTCTGGTTCATCTAATTCAGAAGAGATAGACAAGTTACCATGTGCAGAAATGTCACCTACAACTACTCCTTTTTAAGGTATCAACTCAGACATCTTAGACTTAACAAGCTGCATAAACGTATAACTTTAAATTGCCAGTTTCTCCTGGGTTCTCCAGCATGTCTTCATCAACAAATGATGTTCACGATTCCCTACCAGCACATAATTCCCGCGAGTCCTCATCAACGAACAATCTTAACGAGTCTGCATCAACCAACAATTTGTCTGACTGCTTGGTCGTGAATTATCACTCCAACAGTGAGTTGAAACAGTCTATTTCACAGTTACGTTTAAATGTCGATTCAATCAACCTAAACCGGTCAAATATTCACCCTCGAGCTGCAACGCCGAATAATTTATCAGCTGACTATCGTGCAGTTCGCTCAAATGTAGGCACAAACAGTGGTCGAGATCGAGCAGTTATTGTAGCGAATGTTAAGGAGTCATCATCTGTGAATTATCAACATCGCATGAATGACAATCTCAATAAGGTTCGTTCCATTTTGTCATTGGTTTTACCGGGTTTTATCGCTATTTCGTCTTGGAAAGAGTGTACCCGGTAGCTTGAGACCTCGCTTGCATAAGGTGATATTAAATACTCGTGAGTCAGCTAAATCTTTCTTCAGACACGCATACCGTCTGCGTGGATCCGGCATAAGATTTTTACGGGACCTCGATCCTCAAGATAGAGAGAAACTCAAAGCTGCAAAACAAGAACTTCATAGGCGGACTGTAGCAGGCGAAACAAACCTGACTATTCAAAATTTTATGGTAATTCGGCGACGTGTTCGGGTTTACTGTACGCCACTTGTTCTTGTGCAGCAAGTATACCCTGTCACCTTGCGTTGCGCCGCATTAAACTCGCTACCGGGCCAACAATAATGATGAGTTCACTACATTTTCGTGATCGCGGTTATTAGGAAGATTTTCAGTCTCATAACCCACCTATTTATGATCAACAAGACTACCATATACCTAACTTGCGGCTCCTGTATACAAATATACTTAGTATATCAACTAAGTTATCCGAAATTTCTTTTGTTGTCGACCAATAAAATGTGGATATTGTAACACTCACGGAGACCTGGCTTAATCCACAAATATGTGATGATGAAATTAGTCTAGATGGATACTCTCTTGTTCGTATGGATCGATTATCTTCAAGAGGTGGTGGAGTCATCATCTTCGCGCGAGATTCTTTGTCGGTAAGACTAATCGATGCATGTGCTGACGAGGTGTCTCTAAATGAATACATTTGGGTCAAACTAACAGCGACAGATGATCGTCATTTCATTGTGGGAATATTCTATCGATCACCTCGTTCATCCACAGTGTCTGTAACTAATTGCGAAAACATTTAAGAACTAAGTCATCAGCGATAGTTTTTGGTGAATTCAATATGCCCCACGTTGACTGCATAAATTTCGTGCATCAACCTGGTTGTGACCCTGAATCAGCAAATCTTCTCGACGCCATTAATGAAATGAACCTTAATCAGTACATTCACGAATTCACACGCGTTCATGGACATAGTGCGTTTCTACTTGATATATGCCTATCGGTTGATGGATCTATCATTGACCGGATTAATTATGATCCACCAATCAGTTCTAGTGACCATCCAATATGTCGCATCGAAATGTCGACGTATGCTAGGCATGTCAAGACGCTCGTTTAACCAACTCGATCCAGTTAGTCTTCGCATTGCCTACTCTGCCCTTATAAAATCGCATATGTTATACGCGTCCCCTGCAATTCACCCACGCCTCCATTGCGAATTGGAAATATACGAACGGATATTACGACAAGCAACCCATCTTGTGTCCTCAGTGCGTGGTGTCAACTATACCCAGAGACTGGCATTGTTGAATGTCCACACTGTTAAATGTTCGCTGTCGGACGCCGACCTAGTGTATGTATGGTTGTCACTGTCTATACCTGGACATGTTTTGAAGTTTCTGTTTACAATTCGTCCACCGGGTCGACTACGAGGCCATATACTTATGATAAATCGCAGGCTCCGTCCCAGAACAAATTGTGTTACGATAGCGATCGCATTGCCGTCCTGTGGAACAATTTTAATGCATCGACAATCGACAGCGGTTCTGTCCGTTCAAGGCAATTATTAAATCACGACAATGACAGTTTCACCTTTTTTCTTTCTTTTCTGTTTTTTTATGTTTTGAGCTATGTGATCCAGACTATTTGAGCTTATGCTCCTGGGCTATTGTAACAATAATAAATAGTACATCATCTATAATATACGCTGAAAAAATATAATGATTTACTCTGATAGAATGATTTATATATTCATACATCACATATTTCGTTTGCAAATGGTTTTCGATTTAAAAATCGAAATTTCTTTGTAGGTAAAAATACAAGATTTTACTTTATCTGATACACTTGGTATTTTTTGCATGTAGATAAAAATTAAAAAGTCTATATAGCTAAATTTAAGAGTAATTGTGTAGACCGCATGTTTCATATTAAATTATTAATAGCATCCCACATTAGAATATATCGCATATAAAATATACGGTATATATTTTTTATTATTGAGCAAAAAATATTAAATGCACTTTTATTAAAATAGTACCTTAAGGCTGTTTAGAATTTATACCCGCTGACGTTATCGTTTTGACGATATATGATTCTGTGGATGTTTACGAAGGAAAATTCGCACAACACTTATCTCTTAATTTATAAGTTGTCCAAGAAAGTAAAGGTTAGTATAAATTTTGCTTTGCTATTCGATGAAGCCAAATTTTGTCCATTAATATCCGTATATCCTATGTTGAAAGGTTCAGTTACTGATGTATAAGTAGATTCTATTTTATGTGAATCCCGAATATGGGGTCTTAAAAATCTTAGAGCAAAATTATTGACTTAACGCTTTTTTAGAACAAAAATACTTTGTTAGTCATTAAAAATCTAAATCCCGTGTCATTATTTAGGTCAATATTTTCTCTGCACATTGCACTTATTGAAATTATGTAAAATTACGTTCACTTGACCAACTGTAAAATAATGACTTTATTCTTGGGATTAGCGATATTCGATTGGTATGGCTTTATTTGAATAATTATGCCATACGTGAACAACTCTTGTTTGGTAAAATGTGAACTAAAAGTGTATGATATTTTGCTTTCAAGTGCCCATGCTCGTGAAATTGCGTGAATATTCAATTGTTTATTGAGTTGTCAACAAGCAATTGGTAATTCAATACAAAAATTCAATTAGTGAACACAATCAGTTTAGATTTTAACGGAATATGCTTTTGAATCAGTAAATCACTCAATTTTAGAAATCTAATTTTATTTAATCATCTTCTATGATGTTGATTTGCTAAATGATTTTGACAGTCAAACGTAGATCTTTCTTAAATAAGGTCGGCTAACTGAGTCTAAATAAATTAAAAAATTAAAAAATCATAATATTAATTTTTTCTGTCAATCGGATTATTTATAAATTATTTTTTATAAAATATACTATTTATGAAGTTTATTAGAAAACATATTAGAGGTCATCAGCATTTTCGGGAGTTGGCTCATGGATAAAGATCATTTACCCAACCACATCAGAATTATAAATAATTAAATAATAAATAATTGTTAATTTAATATTTTGTTGATTTTAATATCTGCTGTTTGATTTCAATTCAAAAGTACGTATATCTAAAGTAAGTATCTATTAGTATCAATTAGAGATTTTAGTATCAACAAATTGTTGCCTTTTAGAAAATTTTATGTTTATTGCCTTAAAGTTCTTTGTCTATTTAGTGATATTCGCTGCTCCGAAAAAAGGGAGAATTTTCAAATCCTTGAAAGAAAAATTACAATTTGCTTGATGCTTAGTGTTCAAGTGCTTATTTTCTTACTGTAGAGATATTTTCTCAAAAATTATAGCTCTATTTAACATTATATTATAAAATTGGAGAATATAAACAATATTTTATAATTAAAAAATTGGCCAAATTGTAAAAATCACCAAATCAAGAAAGCATCGGTAAAATGTTATTATCGGAAATTGTGTATAATCAAATATACATTTATCAAAAGTAATCGATTAATTATTAGCTAACAATAATATACTCAAAATGTGATTGAACTCTGATTTTTTTAATTTCATATACACAAATTTTATAATCTAATAAACAGTTATCTACGATACTTACTTAATTATCATTAATATTGTTATCACCCATAATTGTGTATAATCAAATAAACATTTATCAACATTAATTAATTATTAGATAATAAAAATTGAATCGGTAAATAATTAGCATATGATTTTTCAATTATATTTACACAAATTTTATTATCTAATAAACAGTTATCGACAATACGTTTTTATTATCAATAAGTGATCATAGGTAATTGTGTATAATCAAATAACCATTTATCAACATTAATTAATTTTTAGAAAATAAAAATTGAATCAGTAAATAATTACTATATGATTTTTCAATTATATTAACAAATTTTTTATCTAATAAACAGTTATCTACGATACTTGTTCATTATCATTAATATCGTTATCATAGGTAGTTACGTATAATCAAATAAACATTTATCAACATCAATCAATTATTAGATAAAAAAATTGAATCTGTAAATAATTAACATATGATTTTTCAATTATATTTACACAAATTTCATTATCTAATAAACAGTTATCTACGGTACTTGTTTATTATCATTAATATTGTTATCATCGGTAATCGTGTATAATCAAATAAAAACTTATCAAAAGTTATCATTGATAAGATAATAGAAATTTTCTCAAATTATTAAATCTGATTTTCAAATTATATCAAATTTTCAAATTATATTTCGTGTACAAACATCTGAACATCTCTGAAGATTTGCATTGTTTTTTTTTAAATTAGTCTATACATTAACGCAAAACAAAAGATTCTTTAAAATATCTGGAATATATTTTCATATACAAATCGGTAGAGAATAGATTTCTTTGTCCAAAAGCTGTCACAGGTTTATGTAAAATCTGGACACTGCTTATTGTTTATTAAGCGTTTAGCCGTGTCTATAAATGAGAACAGTTTTAAGGTACAAACATCACTTTATCATCTTGCATAGTGTGTATATTATCACATCATTCACTTCGCTTAAAACAAACGAACTTTTAAAATATTTGAAGAATACACATGTGAAACTTTACATTGAGTGTCCGTGTACAAAATCCAGATCATTGTCCAAGAATTGGATCATTAGCTTTATCCACAAGTAGACAATAGATATCTATAAAAAGCGTAACCTCCAGTGTTGTAACAAAGTAAAAACTTGTAAAATCAATTTACAGGATACATGCCAGGAGGAAAGGGGCTAGGAAAGCGCTTTAGTGCCTTAAGGAAGCGTTTGGAACTGCGACGGAAAGGAGCAAATGACAGAGCCCTTCGACGTCTGGCAAGAAGAGCTGGTTGTAAGAGGATATCAAAACAGATGTTTGACAAACAAAGAGTTTTCCTAAAGGAATTTCTACGAAGAGTATTGCTAAGAAGCGTCCTCATTGTTGAAAACAGACATCAGAGAACTGTTCTCAAGGAAGATATCGAGCATGCATTAAATGACGAAGGATTTAAATTCTATTCCTAAAATATTTTTGTAAATAAAAAATTCTCAAATTTTTATTTAATCACATATTTGTATTAAATGAGCAATAAGTTATATAAAAATCAAATTAATAAACAGATTCTAAGATACTTTTATTAAATTAATTTGAATGTTATTTTTGTGAAAACTATATACAGTGCACGATAGACAACAACATATTTTAATTAAAAAATGTATGCTTTGACATACTCGTGCCGTCTGCCGGCCCTCCTCTGCATTCAGTAGTGGGAAGTACCTGGCACTGATGAGTCAAAATAATGACGAAATGGTACTAGTTATCATTTTGTCGATTCGTTCGTTGCGGCCACTTTGATATGCAAACAAGTTCCCACTGAATTAATTTATTTATTTTTGTGTCTAAGCGAAACAGAAGATTTTAATCCTGTAAATCGATGGAGAATAAATGTCCGTGTCCAAAAACAAGAATAGATCAATATGCAAAACTTCTATTCTATGAATCGATTCAAGTACATTTCGCCTGAACTAAGCAAATTAATTAGTAATTTTAATTATTAATGTTTAATAATTGGTAATGCAAAAAAGAATAGTTGCATTTGTAATATGTGATATAATACAATATACGAAACAGAGGATTTTGAATCTGTAAATCGTTGGAGAATAAATGTCCGTGTACATTTCGCCTGAACTAAGCAAATTAATTAGTAATTTTAATTATTAATGTTTAAAATTTGGTAATGCAAAAAAGAATAGTTGCATTTGTAATATGTGATATAATACAATATACGAAACAGAGGATTTTGAATCTGTAAATCGTTGGAGAATAAATGTCCGTGTACATTTCGCCTGAACTAAGCAAATTAATTAGTACTTTTAATTTTGGTAACGCAAAAAGAATAATTTTGGCAATATAAATATTTCTTAATTTATTAATATAATGAATTATAGATTCAAATTAATTAATTTTTTTTATTGTGTAAACTATAGACAATTCAAATCAGCTAACTGAGTCTACGTATTTGATATAATTATAAAATAAAAATTAATAAAAAATAATAATAAATAATAATTTGAGATAATTTATTAAAAATAATAACCCTCTGCCGCCACGGGCGATGAGGGGGATCCAAATCATAACGTTATTACAACACTACAAAGTTAATAGACAAGCATCTACCAAATGAATAATACTAATTCACTGGTCATAATACTAATTAACAAGCTGTGATAGGGATAGTATTTTTAAATAAAAGTTCGATCATGTATGAGCTGCTGGCATGTACATAAACAGTATTTACAAATACAGGAGGATTCTCGTGTATAGCACATAGTTCTATTTGAGCAAAACTATATGAAAACCGTCAAGAGAAAATCCTATTATACATACTCGCTTTCTTCGACTACCAAACTTCCAGATGTTCTGGAATTCAACGGCAGGCGTAAATTGGATATCACTATCCAATTTAAGAGTAAGAGTTGCTTCGAATTCCAATTCGATACACGCGAACGAAACGCCGCCATCGCTATTAACAATAGCAGTATAAACATTAGCAGGATAAACGACATGGGTTGCTCTCCCGTAAGATAAGCTAATTTCTAAAACGAAACCTTGTGGAGAAGAAACATTTAAGGAAATTCCATCAGTGCCAGGTACAATAAGAAATTGGCAGATAAATAGAGAGAATGCGCTGCTATTAGCCAGTGCTCTTGGCTAATGATTCTTTTGGTGAAGCATTTAATACTTTGTTTGCTAGAAAATGTCTAGCTCTATGTATGTTTTGACATACTCGTACCGTCTGCCGGTCCTCCTCTGCATCCAGTAGTGGGAGGTACCTGGCACTGATTAGTCAAAATAATAACGAAACAGTACTAGTTATCATTTTGTAGATTATTTCGTCGCTGCCACATCACTATGCAATCAATTTCCCACGGAAAACTCTCAATTTTCTCTAAAGGAAATTCCATTTTATTCTATCAATTTGCTCAAAATTCAGAATTTCAGAATTAGTTTTACTAATTTAAGCCAATAATCATCATACGAATGATTTGCAAATGATTGATTTTGGTTACAATTTTAGCAATAACGAAAGCAAAATACTACAACAATTAGTGGTCATCAATTATGTTTTATCAGATAAATTCAAGCTAATTATTGGTTCTTGTTAGAAGTTTGAATCTTATTATTTCATTATTTTTCGTTTATATTTTCATTTCGTTTTTCAATGGCAAATATATATAAATAAGACTTTATTAATAACAAACGAAAGCAAGATGCAAATGTCATAAGTGTGCCATAAGTGTCATAACAGTATGTCTGTTAAAAGAGCAGTCAGTCCAAAAAAGTCACATCTTAGTCATCCTCTTCTTATTATGGCCTCAAATCCAAGGGGATCTGAGCCCCTCCAACCGATCCAGCACGAATGGCAAAATCTTCAGTTTTATAATGATATTAATACTAGTTTATAATGGTATTATAAAATGTGTGAAATAGCAAATCAAAGCATCTGCGCAGGAGCTTTGTTCGTGCTTTGTAGCTAAAGAGCTTTTGCTTGTGCATTGTGCTTTAGCTGTATATAAGCGTGTTGCTTGTTCAGTAACCTTAGTAAGCTGATGAAGGAAAGAATTATAGCACACGTGCTGTCCTGTGAGGCCACTGCTTACGCAAACCATACCAGATGTAAGGCTGGTCACCGGTTGAGGGGCGTGCGCTTAGTGAATTCCTTTCAGAGGTTTACTGAGGATTAAGTACTATCGAAGTTGTGTAGCTACAGGACCACACTGATGAGACCACCCTGTAGTAATGAGTAGACTAATGTCTAAACTCCCCATTGGGGGAAGCTAAGCGTATGTGGTGTCGCATTTCGGGTTAAGCTTTCCGACGAAGGTTATAAAAGAGCATTCAGGTTTATACTTTCCTGTTCGTGTTAATAAAAATAGCTGTATTAGAATTCTTTCATATTAATATAACGCCACCAGTCATTTTCAATTCATATAACCACTATATGTGGAGTAACGAATCTTAGCATCTGCGCTAGAGCTTTGCTCGTTTATTGTGATTCAGATGTATTCAAGCGTGTTGCTTGTTCAGCAACCTTAGTAAGCTGATGAAGGAATGAAAGATAGAACACGTGATATCCTGTGAAGCCACTGCTTACGCAAACTATACCAGATGTAAGGCTGATCACCGGCCTTACAAATGATTACTTAATAAATGACTAGCAAAAATTAAACCATCAAGTAAATATAAATATATGGATAAAATTGAATTAATAGAATCCTTAAATATTTTGATAAATCAAAATTATTTAAAAGTAGGGACATATATATTTAGAAAAATAAAAGGTGTTCCAATGGGAGGTAATAGTAGCCCAATTATAGCTGACTTGTTTTAAGCTTTATAGAATATGAATTTGTTCATAACTGTGTTAAAACTAAGTCTAAACAATATAAATATATGAAATATATGTTTCGATACATTGATGATATATGTGTATTTAATTCTAATAATTTTTATTCAATTAGTGAGCACATTTATCCAGAAAGCCTTATTCTTAACAAAACCAATATTAATGATAAAGAAGGTGTATATCTAGATATTAACATTAAATTAACATTAACTAAAACTACTATTAATTTATATCATAAAAATGTCGTATTTAAATTTAAACGACATATTTTTGCATGAGCATTCATGCATACCATATAATATAAAATATAATACATTAAATAATGAAATTTTAAGAATTGCAACAATATGTAATGATATTGGCTTTCTTCAAAATCATTTAAATAATTTAATAGATACATATTTTAAACTAGGTTACTATAAAAATAACATCAAGCAGAAAATAGTAAAATATATAAATCAACACAATAATATAAAGAATAAATTTAAACTCTTAAGTGGCAAATTTTTATGGATGGATAATAAATAATATACTTTGCATTAGAATAAGATACTAGATAGTTATTTCAGAGGAAATACATCATTAGCATGTATTTGGCCCCGCTGCTATGTTGGGTAGAGGAGTTAGGGGCCGAAACCTGATAGCATAGCAGTTCCTCCTGATGACCTCTAATTCTTATTCTGATACAACGTCTGTTATTTATTAGTCAATTCATAAAAATTGATTTTTTTAATTTTAGTTTACAATTCATCTTGATATAAATTATTTAAAATCATATAACAATTATTTATTATTAATTAATTTTTTTATCATTTAACTATTTAACTTTTATTTTGCATTATTTTTAATTTGCAATATAAAATATGTAGACTCAGTTAGCTTATTTAATTTGTAGGTTGATATCTATATTTTAATTACCTGAAATTTGCCTGTATTTTAGTATGAAATTTGCGCTAAACCTTTTTGAATTTTAAATAGTGAAATCGCTTGTTTGACCATGAATTTCAAATACTCGGATGTACTCAAGTAGATACAGCGTCCTATACTTTGATTTTAAGAATTTGTTTTCATGCTATCCAAAATTACAAGAGGTCAACCATCGAAATTCAAGTAATAATTAAGTGATGACGTGGTCATCACTACGTCATCACCTCATTATTAATGAGGTAATTACATAATCACCTCATTATTTGACGATATTTCAATATTAGTGTCAGTTCCAAATAATAAAGATAAGACTTAGGCTTTATGTAATTTCAAATATCGAATATTTCAATGTCGTAAAGTCACATCAAGGATTGCTGTTATTTAATATTTAAATTTATTTTGTGATTAATTGTTTGTTTACAAGCCATTTTTTAGATGCAATACATGCAAGCAATGTCCGCATTGCCAAAGCGCTGTATTTGATTTTGACATTTGAAGGTTAGAGAATACTTTAGCCCTGAAAAATTCTTAGAGTGGAAGGAAAAGGGAGAAAGTGTATTTAAATTTAAATACGTTAAAGTATTTGAAAGGTACATCGTTTTAAAGGTATAATTGGTATTTGACTGTGAAAGAAATCCGTGCAGTAACTAACGACATTTTGCAATTTGTAGCTATAAAAAGTTTAGGTTTATTTCATAAACTTTTAAATTTCATATTCCTATGCATTTACAGAATGATGATAGAAATTGAGCAAATAAAGCAATTTAATTAGAATTCACTAAAATGCAACTGAATATAAATTTTAAATTTATTTGTTTCTTACGCTGAAAGAAAAGTAGAATCAAATAAAAAGGTGAATATATATGAGTACCTTGACATTTAAATTATTAATTTTTGTGATTGGAAATGCATCTAATTGAATAAATTTGTTGATCACCATTAATAACAATTGTCATTCCCTATTTACACAAAATATTTACAATTTCATCTGTTTTTACAATTCGTAGAACATTTAATGTGCTTAGGTAACCAATTTTGTTTTTATATTCATCTTATGTATAATTACTGCAACATTGACGCAAATACGTAAAATACCTTTTACATTTAATATGTAAAATTGAAGCATAGCATGACATTTACATTTTTTATTATCTGACAATTACGCTTATAGTTTCTGGTGTGTAGAATTAACTTTTGCTTTGTGATGACGGTAGAATCTGATGCTTCAAGCTTTAATGATATTGTGGAATTTAATTCAACTGACCATAATGCCGATAGTCGTGTTGAAAATAGACGTTCGATTAGTAAGTATTTATATCATTCAATCTTTATTTATAAGCCTAAAATTCAATGTTTTTTCTGATTAACTAGTATAAAACCTTATTGATCAGTTTATTCAACTAAATTATCTTTTTAATATCAAAGCCGACGAAATAATGAGTTGAGAAATCACGAAATATTTGATTAAAAACATTTACTTTTAAACTGGTCAGAATTTATCAAATATATCTCATATATGATCATTCAGAATTTATCAAAATTATCAAAATTTTTATATTCTAAAAACGTCGTTCTGATCTTGTCAGTAATATTTATTAAGCAACAAGTTCAAAATACAAATATAATTTTTTTATAAACAAATATGTACATAATATTGTACAATATTATTTAGAATTTTTGGTTTTCTGGCGAAATCCATTCGATAAAAAGCTCAATACAATATTTTTTTAATTTTCGACGACGCAGTCGTCCTAATCAGAAACCAGATTTTCTCGAATGGATTTTTATGGAATATATTTTTAAGAGTCATGAAACAATTGCCATATGATGCATTCAAAGTAAAACGATGTTCTAAAGTTGTGCTGATCATATTAATATAATAATTTCAACATGTAATATCGATTTAAATTTAAACTTAAAATTAGATCAAGAATGTAGATCAAATGCTGAACTTAACGCACAATTTTATTTATATTATAAGAGATTTGTATTTAATAATATCTTATGCTTACAAATGCTGAACTTGACGCACAATTTTATTTATATTTTAAGAGATTTGTTTTTAATAATTTCTTATGCTTATATATGCCATGGTATATTATGTAATATATACTATATTATATCTTATGCGGTATCTTATGCGGTGTTGTGGTATTCCTTATTACGCAAATGAAGAAAAATTCTTTCCTATCTCAATTATAACGATTAATAATTAAAAATTATCTTGTCTGGCTTACTGCTGAGCAAAGAAATTCAAAGAATTTGGTTAATATGAGTGTCTTGACTATAAGTGTATAATCAACAGAATAATAATTTAAAATATCTGATTTTGACAACAAATATAATGCAACAAGTAATTATTTATTAATTGATTATTTATTGATTTTGAATCAATGATCATGAAAATATCGCTAATAATGAAAACTCATTTATTTTAAATAAATCAATTATCTTGAAAATTTCACTGATTTTGTCTCGAAAGAAAACAAACACTAATCTTGAAATATTCATTGATTTCGAAATATCACGCATCATGAAAAAATCACTGGTCGTAAAATTGTTATCAATTTTGAAAAAATCAATTATCTTGAAAACATACTTAATGTCAAATGTTATCAAACATTATATTTTTAATCGAATAGGTAGTTGGTTCCTTATTAATAATGATTTTTAAATGAATGTATTTTTTCTTTTATTGATAGTTTTTAATGAATATATTCAGTCTTTCAAAATGTGCTGTGTGCCTTATTTTAATGTAAATGAAAATATAAAAAATCATATTATTTTAAATTTTAGTTTAAAGAAACTAAGAGAACTTTATATTATATTTGACAAAAAAAATAAATGAATTACAATATTTCGGCATATTTTGCTGCCATATGATAGTCTGATATATTTATTAATTCTATGGACGTCAATAGAATAAAGTAAACAAATTTAAAAACCTGAACAGATATTTACCTGTAAACAATAAAAGTAGCAGTTGTTAGCACACCTACTGTTTGCAGTTGGTTGTTTGCTTCCATTCACAAACAATCAATACTCTCAATGACAAATCCGGAAGATTTCTGTCAGCAACATCTAGACAAGACAGATGAATTTATAAATAAAATAATACAAATTTATTTAATTTGATTGTATATGTGAGCTGAAATTCTTCTGATTGTTATACGACATTATATTCACAGTTTATATTTTTGATACAGCCAGACGCTGTATCAAAATGATATAAAAATGATATAAAAGTGATTTCAATTTTTATATTGCGATCTTTACTATATTTATATTATTGTAGGGTCTTCTACAAGCGGCAGTTCTAATCTAATAAGTAAAGATGACGAGAAACATCCTAGTTTCGCAAAAATTTTCATAAGTACGCGATTCTTTATTGCGATACTTGTGCTGGGTGGTGTATTTTGTCAGTATAGTGCTAAGCTGGATTTGTCCGTAAACATAGTGTGTATGGTCAATTCAAGTGCGCATGGATCTACAAATATTACATCTACATCAGATTGTGAAAGACCGAATAATTCACAGACAGTAAGTTTTTAACAATTATAAGTTTTACGGACAATGCATCAGTTTTTAATATAAAAAATATAGATTAAAATTAATATTAAATTATAAATTAATTATAAATATTATATTACATATAATATCAAAATTTATACAAAATTAAAAATTTATTATAATTATATTAAATATAATATCAAAATGAAAATAATATATACAAATATCAAAAGCGTATAAAATGCAATTATCTGAATTAGTACAGACTATTTGCCATAATGGAATTTAACGCGAATCTAACACAGTATACAAATGTTCAAATAAATTTGGCAATAAATGTTTAAATACAATGTTACTTTGTAATGTGAAATTTGACGATTGTTGAATGTGTAATTAAACATTTTAGTGTCCAATTCAATACTAACTTTAAAAAAAGTAATTAAATGTAATAAATATTACACGCAAAGTTCTATATTTAATGATTGTGCTCCTATTTAATATTTACGAAAACAAAATGTATTGAATTCTGTTTTCGAATATTTGCGGGTTCAAAAATAAATTTATTCTAATAATATGAATATTAATTAATATTTCTTAATTAATTGTTATTACTTCCATATTATTTGATATTTCAATGTTTTCATATTTTTAGAGATTAAATGTTATATCTTAATATGTGAGTTGAACGCTATATAACACGGTTTATCTTTAAATGAAATATTTGACTTATTGCTGAATTGATTAATTGCAATCAAAAATGCTTATATACACGCGCTACTTCTGTCATACAAAACATGCAAATATTTATTTCATTACCAATGTACAATAAAGTCAGTTTATTGTCTTGATAAAAAAGTTATAATTTGTAATCACTTGACTAGATGTCGCGTCAAAAATGTATAAGAAGAATTAGGTTACTACATGTTTCGTGATCCCAATAACAAATCAAAACTCACTTAAAAGTTATACCATACTTTATGTGGCAAGTTTTGAGATTTGCTATCTCCACTTGTACCGAAGTATACCCCGGTAGAGGTATCCTCGGATCTGCCTCGTTTTCTGGGAACCCTCAGAAGGTGTCCTTGCCACCTCAACTGATTCTCTTCAATATAGTGAAGCAGCAACTGCGAGATACTCACGGATAGCCAACATCTAAACCTTGTCTCTAAGACTAATTAGCTGAACAGATTTGTCTCTCAATCGTTTTCAGTTCATTAACCATTAACCATCACTAGAGATGGTTAAATACTTCACCCTACTGATGAGTGCTGCTGGCTACCATTAGATCGTCTAGGAGTTATAACAAAGTATGCTCTGGATGTAATCGAACTCCGGATTTTGGCAACATCTACGATTATGAAACTGAAGCGTGTTATCTCCCGGAGCACAGTTTAACACATTCTGACACCAAATTATATATACGTTAAAAAAAGTCTTGGTTATTGAAATTCTTACAATTTTGAAAAAGCCCTAGAAAGGCGAAACGTCAATAAAACAAACTTTTTGGTCAAATTTTCCGATTTTCCTTATTTAATTTCAACTATATATAGATCGATTATATGTATATATAATATATGAGATCATGAAGATCGATTAGAATCGGGACTGGTGATCCTTTGATGGATGCTTATTTATGTATTAAATAGTTGCTAGGTCACACGAGGTGACTTTCGCATTAAAAGTCAGCTACAAAATCCTTCCTTCATTATATCTAATTCCATACACCCTCGTGTGACCTAGTAACTAGTGAAAGTCACCTCGTGCGACCTAGCAACTGTTAAATACATAAATAAGCATCCATCAAAGGATCACCAGTCCCGATTTCAATCGATCTTCATGATCTCATACTATATATATATATATATATATATATATATATATATATATATATATATATATATATATATATATATATATATATATATATATATTGATCCTCTGGTTGTTTATGATGGTCTGCATTGCAAATTGTTGGATTTAAGAGCTAACGCCACCAACAATTTAAGCTAGATGTCGGAAATGCATTTTCACAATGTCACAGAGGCAGCCGAAACGGCGTGTGATAGTTCATCTTACTGACGATGGCTGCCGGCTATCACATGACCGTCTAGGAGTGACGAGAGTTTGCAGACTGAAGAATATGCTCGATTCGAACACTTACTTAAATATACGGAAAGAATTGCTATTCGCAATCTCGAGCAATACCGATTCAAACGAAACTCTTATGATTATATAGAAAGAATTGATCCACTCAATCTCGGTTTCTTACAGTCAAGCATCCGAAAGTTTGATCCTCTGGTTGTTTATGATGGTCTGCATTGCAAATTGTTGGATTTAAGAGCTAACGCCACCAACAATTTAAGCTAGATGTCGGAAATGCATTTTCACAATGTCACAGAGGCAGCCGAAACGGCGTGTGATAGTTCATCTTACTGACGATGGCTGCCGGCTATCACATGACCGTCTAGGAGTGACGAGAGTTTGCAGACTGAAGAATATGCTCGATTCGAACACTTACTTAAATATATATATATATATATATATATATATATATATATATATATATATTATATATATAAAGTATTTTCAATACTTTCGCATTGAAAACCAGCTACAGAATCTTTCCTTCATGATATCCAATTCCATACACCCTAGGTGACCTTGCTAGGTCACCTCGTGTGACCTAGCAACCATTCAATACATAAATAAGCATCCATCAAAGGATCACCAGTGCCGATTTCATTCGATCTTCATGATCTCATACGAAACAATCTATAATAAGCATGCCAGAGAAGCATCTCGGACAATACAGTTTCTGGATATCATGATGGAAGGTTTCATATACTGTGTGAAATCTGGTAATCCTGGATTCGTAGTCTAGCAGTCAAGAGCGCAAGCCAAGTACGGAGAGCGACAGCTCGAATCTCTGATGTGTCAAGTTTCAAAAGGTGAAGAGTTGGTAGTCAGCCTTCTGACGAGCCCGGGGCTACCAACATGTGGCAAAAAGCGGGCGAAACGAAAACGGCTGTGGCAATGGTGCCGTTAGTAGTCAGGGTGTATGGAATTGGATATCATGAAGGAAAGATTCTGTAGCTGGTTTTCAATGCGAAAGTCACCTCGTGTGACCTAGCAACCATTCAATACATAAATAAGCATCCATCAAAGGATCACCAGTGCCGATTTCATTCGATCTTCATGATCTCATACGAAACAATCTATAATAAGCATGCCAGAGAAGCATCTCGGACAATACAGTTTCTGGATATCATGATGGAAGGTTTTATATATTGTGTGAAATCTGGTAATCCTGGATTCGTAGCCTAGCAGTCAAGAGCGCCAGCCAAAGTACGGAGAGCGACAGCTCGAATCTCTGATGTGTCAAGTTTCAAAAGGTGAAGAGTTGGTAGTCAGCCTTCTGACGAGCCCGGGGCTACCAACATGTGGCAAAAAGCGGGCGAAACGAAAACGGCTGTGGCAATGGTGCCGTTAGTAGTCAGGGTGTATGGAATTGGATATCATGAAGGAAAGATTCTGTAGCTGGTTTTCAATGCGAAAGTCACCTCGTGTGACCTAGCAACCATTCAATACATAAATAAGCATCCATCAAAGGATCACCAGTGCCGATTTCATTCGATCTTCATGATCTCATACGAAACAATCTATAATAAGCATGCCAGAGAAGCATCTCGGACAATACAGTTTCTGGATATCATGATGGAAGGTTTCATATACTGTGTGAAATCTGGTAATCCTGGATTCGTAGCCTAGCAGTCAAGAGCGCCAGCCAAAGTACGGAGAGCGACAGCTCGAATCTCTGATGTGTCAAGTTTCAAAAGGTGAAGAGTTGGTAGTCAGCCTTCTGACGAGCCCGGGGCTACCAACATGTGGCAAAAAGCGGGCGAAACGAAAACGGCTGTGGCAATGGTGCCGTTAGTAGTCAGGGTGTATGGAATTGGATATCATGAAGGAAAGATTCTGTAGCTGGTTTTCAATGCGAAAGTCACCTCGTGTGACCTAGCAACCATTCAATACATAAATAAGCATCCATCAAAGGATCACCAGTGCCGATTTCATTCGATCTTCATGATCTCATACGAAACAATCTATAATAAGCATGCCAGAGAAGCATCTCGGACAATGCAGTTTCTGGATATCATGATGGAAGGTTTATATACTGTGTGAAATCTGGTAATCCTGGATTCGTAGCCTAGCAGTCAAGAGCGCCAGCCAAAGTACGGAGAGCGACAGCTCGAATCTCTGATGTGTCAGGTTTAAAAAGGTGAAGAGTTGGTAGTCAGCCTTCTGACGAGCCCGGGGCTACCAACATGTGGCAAAAAGCGGGCGAAACGAAAACGGCTGTGGCAATGGTGCCGTTAGTAGTCAGGGTGTATGGAATTGGATATCATGAAGGAAAGATTCTGTAGCTGGTTTTCAATGCGAAAGTCACCTCGTGTGACCTAGCAACTATTCGTTATATATATATATATATATATATATATATATATATATATATATATATATATATATATATATATATATATATATATATATATATATATATATAATTTGTTGTTACACCTGCCCTGGGACACACAATGGTGTACTCGTAAATAAATCACTATGTTTTCATCATGAAGAGGCATAAACACCAGGCAGCATTCTATATATCCTCATCAGATCAAGAAATATAACCGAATTATTCTCGCAATATTCAAAGTCGCTACGTATGCCCAGTCATCCTATGTGTGACGACAAACTTCAACAACGGTATACGCGTTTCGCTCTAACGGAGCTCATCAGTACCGTGACTTTAATAATCATCCATAGGCACCTTAACACACGCTTAAACAATGTCTAAAGCTCGAAAAACAGAACTACCCTTAATCTGAATCATCAGAGGAAATTTAGCATAAGCTCTGTGCATGGCAGAGAGCTTATATATAACGATGTAATTTATAATTAAAATTTAAAATAAAAATCAAACTTTATGAATTGACTTTTAAAAAATATACAATGTATTTGAATAAGGAA